>WHUY01000050.1:0-442668 GCA_015179035.1 Tirmania nivea | reverse complement strand
TGTAATTTATTTTTAAGTCTTTTATTTTTAGTTATATTTTTTTTAATAAAAACTATATTAATTTTATAATACAAAAATTTAAACTTATTATATATTAGTATTATTTTAATAATTTTAGACTTATAAAATAAGAAATAATATTATTATATATATTTTATACTTTTTAATATTATTATTTTTTTATATATTATTATATATTTACTTTCATTATCTTTTATTAATTTTTATCTATAAGTATATATTATATTATATATATAGCTTATTTTTTATTAGTTTATTTATATAGTTATTTATTTATACTTATTTATTCTTATATTACTTTAGTAATATTAATTATATTTCTATTAATATTTATTATTTTATATATTATATAATTAAATTAATTAAGCTATTTTTATAATTATAATTTCTTATGATTTATACTTTTTTTCCTTATTTTACTAGTTTATTATTCTTTTTTATACTCTATATATTTATTTAATATATTTACTATATTATTATTTATATTAGAATATACTTTATACTTTTATAATATATATTTCTTATATAACTTTATTTTAATATTATTATTATAAATGGTTAGAGAATTACTAATATTATAAGTAATAGATAATATATATATAAATATAATTATATATATATTAGAAAAAGAGATATGGATAAAAAAATATAAGTTATACTTAAAGGAGAGTATATTTATTATAATAACTAGGTATAAAAACGTAAATAAGTTATTATATAAGGAGAAAAGAAAATAAAAAGAATAAAGATATCTATATATATAGAGATCTAGTAATATAAAATAATTTAAGTGAAAGTAAAAAAAAGTATATAAAGACATAAAGAAGTAAATAGAGGAAGCAAGTAGAAAAATATAAGAATATTTTAGAAAATAATAATAATAAGTAATAAATATAAAAATAAAGTTATAATTTAGTAGAACTTTTAGATATATTCTAGTAGATAAATACTTAACTAAGATCTCTAAAATATAGTTAGTAATTTAGTAAATTAGGATTTAAAGTTAGGGGTAATAGTTAAAAGACTAAGATTAATATAGTAAAATTATACTAGATTAAGATTAAAAGTTATATACAAATATATACTAGCAAATATATAGGTTACTAGTATAGTACTAGAGCTAAAGAAAGTTAAAAGATAAGACAAAATAATAAGCTATAATAGTAGCTTCCTCTCTAAGAATAAGTTCCTTCGAATCTAAGACAAGTTTATAATTTACTTATTTAAATAAAGTATATAGTTAAAGTTTAAGTAGATAAGAAGTATAAAAGTTTTTTATAGTATTTGGAATATTCAAGAATAAGATAGTAGATTTCTAAATAAGTTTGTCAAAACCTACTTAATAAATAAGATATTTGAAAGTTTAACTTTAAATATATAAGTTAATAATTTTATTAACTTTCTACTCAAATTTAGCTTTAATAATAATAGAGAGTAGGAGTAGCTGAATTTAGTCAAATAAAGAGTGTATAAAGGTAAGTTTAAGAAGTAAGATATGAAAAATAAGGTAGATTTTTATTAAGATAGAAAGATCAATTTTATAAATATAAGATAAGATCTTTTAAATATTTTGAAATTTATTAAGTTTCTTAAAATTTAATTTAGTCTAAAAGTAAGTTATTTTAATATAGCAGTAGAAGAGCTATACTTTATCATTAATATTCAACTTAAGTAAAGAGATTTAGGACTTATTAGCTTATTTTAAATAAGTTGCTTAAGCCTAAATTATTTTAGATCTAAAATAAATATTGAGTTCTATAAAATAGTTTATATAGTATTCCTTAATTATAAAAGATATTAAGAGTTTTATTAAAAGATTCTAGTTAATCTAGTAGTAAGAATTTTTAATATATATAATTTAGAAAGAAGTAATACTGAAAGTTAAGGATAGAGTATTATTATATAAGAATTTAGCTATAGTAAAGAGCTTAGACTAATTATCTTACTACTAATTATAGTAAATATATAAATACTATTCTATAATTATATTAATTCTTTTAGTCTAGTCATTAGTCTAAATATAAAAAGTAGTAGAAACTTTCTACTAAATATTAATGAGTAAAGTCAAAAATTAAATAAATTTTAAAATAAACTAGAAACTTTAGTTAGATATAATAGAGTCTGAAATACTATATAAGTAGAAAATATTATCGAAAAAGAACTTGATAATTTATTAGAAATTAATATTAATAGTTATTGAGATATAGTATACTATCTTTGATAATCTATTCATTATAACTAATAATATATTAATTTTATTAAAACTAGAAAGTTTTATAATAAAAGTAAGGGAAATAGAAGACCATTTTTAGAATAAAATTTATAAAAGCTTAAAAAGACTATAAGGAATATACTAAGTAAGTTTAATTTAAGTATAAGTATTATAATTATAGATATATTATATAATTGTCTAGCATATTTTTAAATACTAATAATCTTATAATATAAGTTTATAAGTAGTAGTCTAGCCTAGGTATCTAGTAGTAGAATAGTTATAATAGTTATAAAGGATTTAAAAGTGAATTTTAAAGTTATATAGAATATAGATGAGGCTATTTATAAAGAGTAGTTTATTAGAAATTTTATACTCTAATAAGAAGAATATAGAGTATTTTTTAATATTAGTTTAAAATATATATATAATTTTAAGAATATATTTATTAGTTTAGAATATAACAAAAATATTCTTATTATTAGTAATAGAGGTAGTAGAGAAAAAATATTTCTTAGAAAGTATTAAAGCTTATATTAGATAAGTATATTTATCTTATTCTTTAAAAAGATCTCTAAATTATTTAGTTAGTATATTTGACTTAGTATTTTAATTATTAAAGTAGAAGATCTAGTTCTTAGATCTAGTAGATTTAATAGTATAAGAAAAAGGCTTTAAATATAAAGGTTTAGAAGTTATAGTAATTAGTTAAAATTATGAAAGATTAAAGGAGCTAGTATAGGTAAAAAAACTATTTCTTAAGAGCTAAAATAATAGTAAGGATTTCTTTATTTCTAATCTTATAATTATATTTAGTTAAGAATATTTTTTTAAAAATAAAAGCAATAGAGTAGAGTATAAGTTTTTTATTTTTTAAATACTTCTGGAAAGGTATCCTAGAAGTAATATAGTCTAAAATATTAGTTTCTATGAAAGTTTTAATATTAGAGTCAAAATATTAGAGAATTAAAATAGAGATAAAGATCTTTTTAAGAAGTTTAAATACTTCTAAATAAGTAAAATTTTAAGTAAAAGGGATATCTTTCTAAAATAGGTTAAATAAAGACTAGTAGAGTTATAAATATTTATTAATAAATTATCAATAAAAGTTAGTAAATCTAAGGAAATATTAAATATCTTTAACTAATTTAAGAGTTTCTTAATTAAGAATAGTATTGATTTTTTTGGAATCTATTTTAAAACTATATTTAGAAATAATTAAACTAAGAAATATAGTTTTATTAACTAAAAATTAATATTTTTTAAGTTTAATAAATAATTTGATTTCTTTTAACTTTTATGAGATTTGTTATATCTATTCTTTATATTCTTTTAAAAATTTTAAGTAGATTAAGATATCATTTATATAATAGATATAAAATATATTAAAGTATTTATAAAGAATATTATTTATAAACCTTTAAATAGTTAATAAAGTATTAGTTAATTTAAAAAGTATGATAATAAATATAAAAAGTCTATAGTAAGTCTTAAAAGTACTTTTCTATTTATTATTTTCTTTAATTTAGATCTAATTGAAGTAGATATATAAGTTAAGATAAGTAAAATACTTATATTTATAGATTTAGTTAAAGATTTCTTTAATCTATAGTAAAGAGTTTTGGTCTTTAATTATAATATTATTGAGTATATAGTAGTTAATATAGAGGTAGAAAGATTTATCTTTTTTCTTAATAAAAAAAATCACAGTAGTAGCTAAAAAGAAACTAGCTTAGATAAAGAATTTAAAAAGATTCTTATTAATTTATTTCTTAACTTGTTTAAGTTTAATATTAGATATGAAATATATATAGCTAAAAAGAAATTTAGTTCTTCTTAAAATTGAATTATATAATTAATATATTAGTAAAAAAGTAAAATTTAGGTTTCTTTTTCTAAAAAAAAGAGTAAGTAGTTATAATATTTAAGTAGAATAAGCTTAGTAGTAAGTTTAAGATTATTATTATTATCTTTAAAGATAGTATATATTATAACAATATAAAAGTAGGCCTTAAGGTTTTTAATAGCTATTCAGAAGGTAGTTTATAAGATTACTAAGATTTAAAGAAGATTCAAAAAGTTTTTAAGAGGTTTTAAATAAATTTTTAGTATTTAAATAGGTAAATAATAAGTATAACAATACTTTAAAATAATAGTAATAGTATTATAGATCTAATTAATTAAAAGATTATAATATCAAAGTTATGATTTTTTAATAATTATATTCTAACTAGCTAATTTAATGATATAAAAGGTTAAAACCTATAGATATTAATTAATTATAAGTTATAGAATATAGGTAGAAATAATTTATACTACCAAAAAGTATTTACTATTAGTAAATATAAGATTCTTAGGTTTTAGCTTTAAGTCTAAAGATAAGTTTATATTTAAAATAAAGTTAAGGTTAATAAATTAAAAGCTTATTTCCAAATCTACTATATAAGTAGTAGAATAGTTTTTATTAATTAAATAAAGTAAAATAAGTAGATTCTTAAATCTTAAGTTTTAAGTAAAGGAAATAAAAAATAAAGAAAAAAAAGAAAAAAAAGAAGAAAAAAAAGAAAAAGAAAAAGAAAAGGAGGAGAAGGAAAAGAATAAATAAAAAAAAATGATAATAGTAGAAATCTAAAGAAAATATATATAATGATGTTAATAGACTAGCTATTAATAAAACTTTTAAAAAATAATAGGTAAAATATAACTAGTATCTACTAAGTAAATTTTCTCTAAAACAGAAAATAAGTTAGAACTAATAAAAGAAATAGAGTTAGAGAAGATAGTACTAAGATATATTTAAGTAGTTTTTAATTAGCTATTATTAATTAAAGAGAGCACTAGTTTTTTAATATCTCAAAAAAAGTTTAAAAGTAAAAGTAAAAGTATTAAAATATAAACTAAAAGAAGTAGTATTAGATATAGCTAGTTTTTTAGATTTGGCTAAAATAGAATAGTTGGTAGTCTAGTATCTAAGACTTCTATAATATATATAAAGCTTATTATCCTATTAGTATTTATAGATCTCAATAGTAAGAGGGCCATACTTATAGGATATAGTATAGAGGTCTATTAGATTAGGAATGGTTTTAATTATAATTATAAAAGAGTTAGTCTAATAAAAGATAGAAGTTTAGGTTTATTGAGTAGAATCTGAATTTTTGAATAGGTTGAAGTATAGTATTTTACTTTAATTATTTAATTTGATATATAATTAAATAAAATTATTAAATATTTTAGAAAAAAAGATTTAATAGAAGAGTATAGTTCTAAGACTAGTATTAGTACTATTAATAAAGAATAAGATCTTAGTATAGTTATTATAGTTCAAAATAATTATATATATTATAAATTCAATATAGTAGGTAGAATAGTCTTTATCTTCTTAGTAAAGATTATAGAGTTTATATTTTATAGTTGTATAAGTATTAAAGTTATTATATATATTTTTTAATACTATAATAAAGTCTTTATAAGTATTAAAACTAATAATTTTATTAGTTTTATTAAAGTGAGGCTTAAATTAATTAGTAGTAGAGTTTATTAAGTAGGAGACTATATAAATGATATTAGTAATATTATTAGAGTATTAAAGTAGGTCAAAGAAAAAAACTAAAGATAGTTTAATTATAAACTATATAAACTTTAATTAAGTATTATCAAAGTTTTTAGGCTCATAAGCTTTTAGTATATAAGAGAATGATTATATTATAAAAATGCCTTAAGGTAGAGATATAGTTATAAGGCTATATTTATAACTTTAATTAAAGTAGACTTAAAGTACTTAGGTAGTAGTAATTATTCTAAACTTAATTATTTAGAATAGTATAGATATATCTTAGCCAGAGTAGATTCTAGTAAAGTGTACTTTATAAATAGGAGTATAGAATAGTATAGGTATAATAATAGAAAAGTCAAGAAAAGCTAAAGATATAAGGAGGATATTAGCTAATAGAGTTATAATAAGTATATTCTCTAATTCTAGTATAGTAAATAGTTAAGTAGTTAAAGTAGATATTCTATATAGTAAAGACTAGTAAATATATAATAAAGTATTATAAATAGTTAGAGAATTACTTATATTATAAGTAATAAGTAATATATATATAAGAATACTTATATATATATTAGAAAAGGAGATATGAATAAGAAAGTCTAAGCTATACTTAAAAAGAAATATATTAATTATAATAACTAAATATAGAAAAATAAATAAATTATTATATAAAGAGAAAAAAGAATGAAAGAGGTAGAGATACTTATATATATAGAAGTCTAGTAATATAGAAAAAGTAAAAAGAAAGTAAAAGAAAGTATATAAATGTATAAAAAAGTAAATAAAAAAAGTAAATGGAAAGATATAAGAATATTTTAAAAGATAATAATAATAAATAATAAATATAAAGATAAAATTCTAATTTAATAAAACTTTTAAATAGGTTTTAATAGACAAGTATCTAGCTAAAATATTTAGAATATAGTTAGTAATCTAGTAGGTTAGGGTTTAGAATTAAGAATAATAGTTAGAAGATTAAAATTAGTATAGTAAAGTTATACTAAATTAAAATTAAAAGTTATATATAAATATATACTGATAGGTATATAAGTTACTAGTATAGCATAAAAGCTAAAGGAAGTTAAAAAATAAGACAAAAAGATAATCTATAATAATTATATAATAAAAATAAAAAATAATATAAATATATAAATATAAAAATTAGATATTAAAATAATATTTTAGAAAATATAATATAAATATAGTATTTTATAAAATATAATATTATAATAATTTAATATTTAAAATATTTAAAATATATAAATAAATAAAAAGAGTTATTATAATACTTAATAATAATATTATAGTATATAAAAATTTATTTCTAATAATATATATTTACTAATATAAATATTAATATATATTAGTTTGATTAAAAATTTAGTTTAGAAAAATAGATATAATTATTAAATAATATATTTTATTAAAAATAATATTTAATAAATATAATTTTTATTTATAGATTATTATTATTTAAAGTAATTTTTATAATAAAATTATTTATTTAAATATTTTAAAAATTTTAGAAAAAATTTAGTATTTTTTTTATATTTATATAAAAATATAAATAATAAATTAAAATATATAATAATTTATATATAAAGATCTAATATAAAAGTCTTTTTTTTCTTCCTATTTTATAATAGTAGCTTGATACTATATGTATATATATTCTAAAATAAATATATATAGTTTTTTGATATATATATAATATAGGTATATATATATATTTTAATTATAAATAAATTCTACCTAATTCATACTCTCCTTATTATTTTTTTCCTTCTAGAGCAATCCTTATACTTAATATACTCTAAGATTAATGGAGTTCTATATTTCTACTTTCTCTTCTATACTTCATTATAAATATTCTGAATATATTTTTAAGTAATTCTAGTTTACTATTGAATAATAGTAAGAATTTCTCTAAGTGATTATAAAATTACTACCTAAATATAAGTTATAATATTAAACATTCTTATATATTTATATAGATATATAGAGCTAGTTAGTAGGACCTCTCCATTGAAGTAAGCTAGCCTAACTAATTTATTAGTAATATAGGAATATTTGTATATATAAGTTACTATACAAATATGATTTTATATATATATATATATACTATCAAACTACTATTTCTAAATAGGAAGGAAGAAAAGACTTTTGTGTCAGATCTTTATATTTAATGAAGAATATAATCAAATATATAAAAAATTATATAATATAAAATTATATTAAAATATAAACTATTAAATTTAATAGTTAAAAAATAGTTAAAAATTAATCTTTTATTATAAGATATTAATTATATAATAATAAAAAATATAAAAAATTAAAAATATAAGATATTAAAATATAAAAAATAATATCTTTTATTATAATCAAGAAATAAATAAAAATATTAAAAAATAAATAAATAAAATAAAAAGAAAAATTTAATATTTTATAAAATATTAAGTAAAAAAATATAAAAATATTCTAAAAAATAATAATAATAAGTAATAAATATAAAATAATATTCTAATTTAATAAAACTTTTAAATAAATTTTAAATATTAAATTAAAATTTAATTAAAATTTTTAAAATATAATTAGTAATTTAATTTATTAAAATTTAAAAATAAAATTTAAAATTAAAAGTAATATTATTAAAATAAAGATATTTACTTAAAAACTAAACTTAATATAATAAAATTATATTAAATTATAATTAATAAAATTAAAAACTTAAAAAACTTATAAAAAAAAAGTAAAAAAATAATAATTTATTATATAAAATATTAAATAAATAAAAAATTAAATATATATAAAATTAAATAAATATAAAATAATAAAGTTTTTTTTATATAAATATTTTATATAAGTAATATTATTATTTTTAATAACTATATATATAATATTTATACTATTTTTAAATAGTTTAATAATTTAATTATAGTTTAATTTATTTTAATATAATTTTAAATCTTAAAATAAAATAAAATATATATATAAAAAATAATTACTATATTAGTTTATTTTTTTTTTAACTTTTTTATTTTATATTTCTTTTTAATTTATTTTTTTTAAATTATTTTTCTATATTAACTTTTATTTTTTTAACTTAAATTTTATAATAATCTTAATATAAATTATATTTTATATATTTAAACCTTTAATTTTCTTTTATACTTATTAATTTTATTTTTAAAAATATTTTTTCTTTAATTTAAAATAATTATAATATTAATTATATAGAAAAAAAAAATAATTAAATAATATATAAAAATAATAGCTAAAAATTAATTTAAAAAAATAGTTAAATAATAAATAAAAGAAATAATTAAAGAATATAGAAAATAATATAGAAAAAAACTTAATAGTTAATTTATAACTTAAGTAAATAACTTTACTAATATAAAAATATTTATATATATAATATATTATATAAATATATATATATATATACTATTATACTTTTAATTCTCAAATGGAAGAAAGCAAAAGACTTTTAGTATAGACTTTTATATATAATCTTTTTATTCTTTTATAAAATTTAGTTAACTAAATATCTATAATTTTCAAAACTTAGCTCTCAAAACAAACCATAAAAATCCTACCATAGCCTTTAGCCGCAAGTCAAAGTATTTAGTTCAGGTTTAAAAACAAAAGATTAAGCCCACACATCCTGTAGTATATTACTAAGATGTTATAATTGCAACCCCAACATATCCGTAGAGATATGACGGTAGTTTGTTACAATAACATTAAAATTACATTTCTTCCTGTTCAAATATTAGATGTCATCAATGAATAATCAGCTGTTAACAATAGCTACTAATACATGAATTATTAGCAGGTTTAAATCTGTATAGCATACATCACCTCCGACATCTAGACACCTTGTCCCACCATCCCAACTCGGAACTCGTCCTGTGATACCTCAGTCTCTATTTTTCCATGAAGTGAAAAAAGAAATGGTCATGTTCTTTGCACATCGCAGTTTGCCCACGCACCATCTCAGAGATCACCCATCTCGGCATAATTGACACCCCAGTCTAACGCTAGGTATCCCTTTGAATATATATAGCTCCGGCTGATGTCCAGCCAGTCTTCTCTTCTCCATCTCTTCTTTCGCCACTTGAAACCACGTTTCTTTGACCTTTGGTTGGTAATCCCGGCCTCCGAAGTTGATTGGACTCCGTAATTCCGCCTCTTCCTTTTCCCGCTGCATTTTCTCCATGAAAGCCTTTCTCAAGTTACGCCCGCCATTGCGAGTTGTGCCGGAGTCCGCCAGGAAATACTCAAGTATACGCTTTAGCGCAACATGAGATCTCAATAACAAGCACACCAAGGCATCGTTGTGATTGTGTGGATGTTCAGGGGAGAGGGATAAACGCATTGTATTGACGAGGAAGGTCATGCAATGGTGGATAGTGATGAGTACACTCGATGGAAGAGTCGAGATTATCTCTCGCTGAATGTGTAAATATGTCGTGAGAAGTGTACTAGGTTCTGTGGGGAGCAGGTGTGATGTATAATCCAATGCCAGTGTTGCCCTTGCGAAATCAAGGCGCAGATGGGCGAGGTATATGAAATAGTAAGCATAGTACCTATTGAGTAGGGTTAGCCTCCTTCAATTTCCTCAACCTAGAGAACCGTACAGCTGGGTTGTAAGTGAAGCTTGAATAGTGCGAATAGCAGTATTAGCCAACTCCTTCCTCTCTCTCCGAAGGAATGTTTCCAAAGTCGGATTTATAGCTCTCTCGGCAAGATGATGGGCAAGTTCGGAACACAGCATGTGCGATGTACGAAGGAAGTAGATGTACTTTAAAGAGTAGAAGGTTTGCATTCGCTCTGGTGCCAATCTCCGCTTTGGTGGAGGAAACAGCTTGCTCAGCTCATGGAACTCGCACAGCTCCACCATCTCCCGCACAATATTGGATTCATTAACATCAATGAGGCTTCTAAAGGCATGTGAAGTTCTACGGAGATTGAGTAGGTCATGATAAGAGCAATGACGAAATATGTTGACTTGCAGCTCGACGGGCAGAATATCAAAATAAGTTGATGTGCAGGAATGTCGATCGTTATTTGCGCTGTATTGCCTTGTGGCAAAAGGTTAGCAAAGGCCAAAAACTAGTAATGGTCTCGGGGAGTATGCTGTACCGGAAACTTCGGGAAGCTTTATGGAGAATTGCGGACTTCGCCTTGTCGACGACGTTATTCGCAACTCGGAGCAAGCGTTGGGCCCTCTTTTCCAACACTGATGAGGATCGACTAACGCCGGTTATTGTGGTAGACATCAAGCCAGTAAGATTGGTGGGGCTCGCTGTATCACTTATCTTCGTTGCCGAGCAGATAATAACAACTCCGAGACGTAAATAGGAGTTTGACCTTCTGGATGTTGTTAGCAGTGTAGGAAATCAAGTGCTAGTCGCTGTACCGTCCGGTCCGTAGGGTGAAGGACGGAAAGGAGCGTAAATAACAGTTAGATGGGAAATCAGCTGCTCCGGCTGTCTCCAGAAGTGATGCTGCCACTGTTTCGGAACCTCCCTGTTGGAAGATAAAGTAGAAGTGCCCAGGAATCAAACGTCGTTGATAAGTCCACTCAAAAGGCTGACCCGTGTGTTGGTATAGTAGCATGATAGACAGGGGGCCGAGGTGCGCCAGTTATCTTCCTAGACACGCATAGTTATAGTAGTATAATTAATCCACATTCTACCAAATCATAAAGACAACATTGAATTGGTGCCAAGTTGGGGAAGGGAGCCGTGAGGAAGGGGAGGCGAAATTACAATCGCTATACAGTTTGGCAGATTGTGCCTACTTCAGGACCAGCGTCCCCGGGTAGCTAAACGTCATAGAAAGTTCTTTAATTCGTTTTCTGCAAAATTTAGTCATGTCTCTTGTAAGAGTACCAATGTGCTTACAAGTATGTATGTACTTGTAGGATGTCTTGCGTGCAGCTGTTGTTCGACCCGACCCATGAGATGGGTAAGTCTTCACATGTACTCGTTGTACATACCAGTCGTATGCCAAGCTGCTTCGATCAGATTAGTCACGTTTGCGATTAACCTCTGGTCAAT
Organism: Tirmania nivea; assembly: GCA_015179035.1. Taxonomy (NCBI): domain Eukaryota; kingdom Fungi; phylum Ascomycota; class Pezizomycetes; order Pezizales; family Pezizaceae; genus Tirmania; species Tirmania nivea. The sequence continues at coordinate 430,814 of WHUY01000050.1, read as the reverse complement.
CGCGTCTCTCGATGACTGCGGATTTCTATTTGGCGACACTAACAAACAAGGGCTTCGATGATCCATTCGAGACGACGAGAATGTGTGCATAGGTATGAACATATAGCCACTGTCGAGTCTGTTCTTACCGCCAGAGCAACTTCCACGCCAACCCCAAATCTCGCCACTTAACCCCTCCCCTCCTGGAGGGGTACTTAATACCGACACAGACCCTCATCCTTAGCGGGCAATACCTTACGCATCCTGATGTCGGATACAGAGGCTATGATCAATGTGGTTCCTCCGCAAACCCCTCCGGACCCGGACGCTGCTACTATAGTTCACGACTTCCTAGAATGTGAGTCTTGACTCCTCTCACCCATGAACGCGAACGTTAATTTGCAGTAGACACGGAACATCTGCATAACGATGTGGCACGATCCCTACGGCTGATAGGAACGTTAGACAATGACTACCATAGATCAACAGCCTCACTAGAGACACTATGCGTTAAATATGGTGAAGCACACAAGAGTCTGCCTCAACAAATGGCGGAAGTCAACGGTACGGGAGACTGGCCATATAGCGTCAGTCAGCAAGACTTGGGGGCTCTGACGCTGCGGCTTAGCATGGCCCGGAAGCTGAATGAGGCCATACGTGCTCGGGAAGAGGCGAGTGCCGAATCTGTGCGGTTGTACGACAATGTAGAGTGCGGCAATACCTGCTCTGTCAATTGATGCTGATTAAGCTTAGGTGGATCGACATTTCAATAAACTTTCCTCCACACTACTCAAGCTACAACAAATACCACTCCCTGACCGAGAACCGACGCCTCCGCCAGCTCCTCCACCTGAAGCTGATGTCCAGCCACGCATCACTCTTCGTGTGGCAGACCGTTTCGGATCGAGATCAGCTTTTGCAAACTTACCTGTGAGGCGGAGGAAGGGGGCTACTTATGGCATGGGTCGGGCTGGGCGAAGACCCGCAATACGCAGGGAGGATGACTGGGAGGATCTAGGAAATGGCGAGAGACCAGTTAAACGGCGTGGGCGTAGACCTGGAATTGGTTTCCAGCCGAAACCTCTACCGCCACCTCCACTTACTGAGAATGGGGAGCCTGTGGATCCCCTAAGTCTACCTTGGAATCGACTTATGCCTCATGAGCTTGCTCGCCTTAGGAAACGAATGAAGAAAAACACTCAATGGACACCATCTTCGACGATGATTTTACGAGAGTTGGAAAGTTTGGGCCGGGGTATTGCCAACAAAGACAAATTCTTGCACCAAATTGAATCTGGAGATTATCCCCACTGTACTCCAGAGGATGGCGGTATTGGGTCCTTGGCTACAGAAAGCAACCTCATGACGACCGAGAACCGTGGGATGAAGCTCAATGCTGCAAAACGGAGACTGAAGGAGGCTCAAGCACTTGCTGCGGGAAAGACACTGCCGGGCTTGGAGGACCATGACACAAAGATGGAAGACTCCGTTGTAGTTGGGCCAAGCAAACCCCCGGTATATGGTGGCAAAGTCATGACACCGATGGGGCCAGTTCCAACATATAGCACTGAATTGTCACCGCCGAGGCCTGGGGCGAGCTCAATCCCTACCAAGGGACCGATTCAGGGTACTAGAGGGAAGGATCCTGAAGCCATGAATCACCTTAAACTTCGAACAACTAGTAGTGCAACTACCAATACGCAGCAGCATCAGCAGCAACAGCAATCGGTAAAACCTATTGTGAAACCTGTGGCACAGCCATCCTCACCCGCCCATCCACCTATTCCGAAAGTTTCAACTCCGTCATCTCCACAACCGCAAGCTGCTGAACTGGTGGCCGAAGCTGCACCGCTTCAACCTTCGGCTTCAACTCCAACTCCACCTCCTGTCCAACCCTCACGGACACCTCCACCCCTGAAACTGTCAGAAATACCTTCACTGCAAAGCCCTCCAACTGCGACAGGCCACAAGCGGAAGCGGTCGTCAGCTTCATCCCCCCAACCGCCCTCTTCACCGCCCACCGGGAGGGCCAAATCGTCCGATTCCACCATTTCGCCAGCTTCCACTCCTGCATCTCCCCCAATAACCAGGCATCGCGGGTCAGCATCTGCCCATACTCCTGTGCTGCCACCCCCACCAAAGGAACCGCAAAGCCCGTCACCCGCGACCCAGGCCCCAGATGGAAAGTCTGCTGCGGCACCACTTGCACAAGAACCTGCGAAACGCCGGGGGCGGCCACCTGGGAGTTTCAAGGTTGGCGCTGCTAGACGAAAACATGCGGCCAAGATGGCAAAGCTAGCAGACGTAGAGAAAGCTGAGGCTGTTGCCGCCGCTGCATCAGCTGTGGCGGATAAGGCACCCGAGGAAAAGGAAGAGGAAGGCGAATGGGAGGAGGACATGGAGGTTTACGAGCATGAGCCAAGGTATTGTCTGTGCAACGGAGTGAGCCATGGGCTTATGCTGGGATGTGACAACGAAGAGGTTCGTTAGTCCGTTTCGTTCCAGTTCCTCTTCTGAGGTTTCGTTTTTCGTTTAGGGCGTCACATTATGGCGACATTTTTATTGGCGAATATCCTTTAGGGGGATGAAATGATTCTATTATTTACTTATATTATTACCTTTGTGATTTTCTATTCATAAATAAAATACCACGCACTATCATGTCATATATCCTTAATGTTCTGTTTCATCTCGTCTCCTTTCCTCAACTATGCAAGATTATGACCCTACTGCATGCTAGAATTTGCTAACTTCTAACTTCTAACTTCTCTGATATAGTGCGACTTGCAATGGTTCCATCTCGAATGCCTGGGGTTGGTAAAGCCTCCCCCTCAGAAAGTGCTTTGGTTTTGCCCATTTTGCCGTGAAGGAGGGGAGAATGGGAATCCTCTTATTAAGGCACGTGGGGCAGGGAAAGGGGCAGTGAAAGGCCAGAAGAAGAAGCGGAGGAAGTTCAAATGAGCAAATTGTCTGGTAAAGGCTTTTAAAGGTTATTATCTCAATTTGTTATATTAGAGCTCTTTCCCCTCTCGAATTTTATATCTTCTGTTATGTATTATTATGCACTTTTACGTGTTGTCTTTTTGTTCTTTTGATAATTACATTTGCGCCAGATAGTTTGTATGATACGCTGCGATTGAGCCTGTTCACTACCGGAAGATAAGAGAGTATTAGGGAGGGTTTTACCTTCGAACTTTCTCGGAGTAAGGTTACAATAACTAAATTAATTTGCTGCATACGGTAACTAGATAAAGAAAATCTTCAGTCTCTCATGTGATAAATATCCTTGATGTATTACAAGACTCCACCTCGGGAATTATATTATATACTAGTGTCAAATCGAATGTTAACTCTATTAGTAGCTAGTTGGGGTCCTCTAGCCTGCTTAGCACAAGCACTTTGGTACTATTACGGTCGTATTTCAGTGCTGTATCACTTTAAATTATAGTTCATAAACATAGCCACTAAAAAAAGAATTAGATTTAGAATCTAATTTACATTACTAATCCCAATAATATTCCAGAGTAAGGCTTAGTTCAGGGTAAGTATCAAATCTTTCCAGTCAACATGTTATTTCCCTCCTCGGGTTGTTTCAAAATGCCTGACTGGGTCCCATTTTCCAAGTGACGACGTTTTTCCCAATTCTCCACCAAAGGCCTCGGTAAACGGTAAAGACATTTCGGTCATTTGATTATTCGTCTCTTGGGATCTAGAGAATTCAGGGTAACGAGCCTCGCTATCCAATCCGTTGATTCTAAAATATATCTCCAAAAGGCAAAGGTGTAGGGGAAAATCAATGCCAGATAATGTGTCGTGGAAAATTCTCTCATCATATAGGCATTCAGTGAACCTACACTCCTCCGTGCAACAAGCATACTTATTCATATTCCCCTCAGCCAACAGTAGTGGGTGGAAGTCCAAGCCTCTTAGACCTACGTATATAATCTCTAGCAATAAAGAAAAATATGCAACATGCGCTTAGCACGCAGTAAGTAAAAAGCAGCAGAAAATAGTAGGCTAATGCACCGAGTCAGGTGTGGCCAAAGACCCCATCCTGTTAGAACAGATCCCGTCAGAAGTCTCCTGCACAGCATTGTAAGTCCTAAACACCACGTCTAAAACTGCCCCCACCGTCTTATTACTTCATCGTATCACCAATCCAACATCCCCTTTACACGTCCCCATAGCCCTACCTACCGACAGAAAAGCCTTTCGCCCAGATCAGCCAACCACTATAACCATCAAGAAAAGACAGTGTAAGAGAAGGCATTGGGAAAGGCCCGTAGCTAATAAGCATTACATGAAAAACAGAAGTGTCTTTTTTACCAGCCAACAAAAGAGATGTAACATACAGAAAACTGGCCCTTGCCCAAATAATTAAGCCCCCAGTAACTCCTTTTTCATATACAAGTAGGGAAAAACATGAGGTAAGATGCTCTACCAGTGAGCATGCTTGGGAAAGACGTGGCCAAGTAACAAATAGCCAATAAAAACAGCCTAGAAAACTTATGTAGAGAATGAGGTAGTGCGACGTTTAACCAAATATTCAAAAAAACAAGGGAAAGAGAAGAAAAACGTCAGAACAAAGTGGATGTGAACGTGCCAATTGAGCGAATCGATAAATGAAGATTGCGATCCAGAAGAAAATACCACATTATGCTTAGTTCCCTCCCCAAACACCAGCCCCCTCCCTTCCTCGGTGAATCTTTAGAGTCCCATTAAGCTCCGCATGCCACTTGCCGATTTTCTCAAAGCCCCTAGTCTACGTCAGTAATCTCCTAAAGTAGGGCAATATAAGCTCACTTTGTAAGGTCAACACCTTGTAAATCATCCACCCCATCGTCATCTTGCTCTTCAGCAGACATTTCCGGGGGTGGAGGTGCCAAAAGATCTTCCTCGGTTGTGCTATCTTCCCTCGACGGCAACGCTCCAAATAATCCCTCCTTAATCGGGCTACCCAGCTCCCTGGCCCAAGCGCTGCTTCCGTGATGATCTTGTGGTGGAGGGGAACTGCTCTTAACTTTCAATGGACTGCTAAGGTCTCTCAGGTCTGTTCCTTTGGCTGGTGTACCGTCCCATTCCATATAGCGCCAAAAGGGTGCTGGGGAACTCGTCGGAAGGTAAGAACTCGGGAGCTGACTAACGCTGGGTGGAGCGAGCCTAGGATGCTGGCGCTGAGGTGCCGGGGTGACAGCTATCACGGCGGTATGGTCGTCAGCATAGGAGGATGAGGGATGGTGGGGTGGCGGGGAAAGCGCTGACATGGGGGCTGTATCTTGGGTGCTTCCGGGAAGATCTTCCGAGTGCAATCCCGCGCCTGTGCGCATAGTTGGACGAGTTATGGGACTCTCAATAAGAGACGAACGCCGAGCCCGTAAAAAACTATCCACTGGCTCCCCTCTAACAACAGGTTGCCTGGATCCTCTATCTGGAGTATATGCCTCGAGAGGCGCTGGGCGGTATGAGGCAATTGGTGGCGGTGTCACTGATCTGGGTGAATATTTGATTCGCGGTGGGTTTGCAATTACTGTGTCTTTCGAATCCTCTAATGTCAAAGGTGCTCTTGCCACCTGACTTACTGGCAACGAGGCCTGTTGCGTGGTGTTCGTCAGAGCAAGTGCTGGGCCCGTCGAACTTCCTCCTACGTCAGACGCCGGGGAAACAGGTGTTGAAGAGGGTGCTGCTGCTCCAGCACCTCCTCCCCGCTGTCTTGTGGCCGGCTTTGTAAGTTTTCGTATCAGCTCCTCCCTTTCCGTCTCCACAATGTGCCACTTCATTCCCTTTCCGGGTTCATCTGTACGACGAGGAGTTTTTCTGAAAGCTTTGTTCAGTGATAGATTATGCCGAATGGAGTTCTAGGATCAGGGTCAGTGGTCATCATGCAATATTAGCAAGGTACCTTTCTCTCACCTGCCAACCTGACTGGGTATGCCTATAAAAGGCATAATTATCCATGATGTATTCATATATTTTGTTCAATGTTAGTTGTTCCTCGGGACTGGATAAGATTGCCTGTGCGATTAGCAGTGCATAGCTAATATTGGGTTTGATATCCCGACTTGAATCTGCTGCATAATCAACATTTTCTGGTGACTCAAGAACCATTCCCCGCGAATATGCGGGTGTCGTTTTCTTTCTCGCTGCATCACCTTGGGATGAATCAAAGCCGTCACCGAGAATTGGTGCTTGAGACGAAGACGGCAAACCTAGTGATGCTGCACCACCTTGTGGTAGAACTGGAGGTGGGAATAACAAGTCCTCCTGAGCCTCTGAGAGATGCCGCCGACGAAGGAAAGATTGATGAATCTGGCATTCTGTCTCGGGCAACACAAACATCATTTGCACACCAGCGATTTCCAGAACTTGTCCACTATGTAAAGTAGCTCTGGTACCCTTCTTCGCCGGCTCGTTATCAATTTTTAGTCCATTTCTGCCCGTCACCACTATCTGCCAATTCATGTTTCCTGCAACATCATACTCAATAATGGCGTGTTGCCTAGATACCATTTTGCTAGGTCCAAGGTCTATATCAACCTTTGGGGCATCACGTAGTGGTGACCCGGCACCAGAACCTGCAGTTCCCGGACGGGGATCGGGGGGGCGGCCGATATGTACTTTCAGGTTCGTAACGTAATAAGTCCAAGTCGCTCCAGCCAATTTAGCATAAGCTTGCACCCCCCCACTGTGGGCTCTGGCATTCTTGTCATTAGCACAGTCAATTGCAACTCGCACTTCTTCCTTGGGCATCGAAAGGCTCTGGATGACATTGTTGACGATCGTGGACATGTTGGCAGACTGCCCAGTGTTGTCAGCAAACAAACGCCCCGTTGGTGTAATGAGGTGCAGGCGCAAGCTTACTGGTGCCGTAGCAACCTTCCTCCTCTTTGTCGACCTCGGTCGTGAAGGTGATGAGTCTGGGAATTCCTGGTCAGGATCATTGTCGAATGGTGCCTCAGGGCGTGGGCGGGATCGGCGATGTCCTGACATTGCAACTGCCTGTTCACTCGACTTAGCACGCGTCAATTGGGAAAGAGTAGAGAAACAAAGTGTTAAGCATGAGGTAGACTTACCGGATGGGTGAGAAGTGTACTTTGTGTCTTGTGGGAAATAACGTTCCAGAACAATGAACAGCTTTGATCGCCCACTAGGTCGAGGAGGGGAAGAGCTGCACAGAATGAGCGTTAGATTGAGTGGCAGACGCTGAAACGCACAAGGATATGCCGATGGAGAGATGCAGAGCGATTCCAGGCCAACGCCTTGGGGCGTAAGTATGGTCTCGATAAGCCAGGGTCGCTGTTTTGATAATAAAGATGTGGAGGGAGCGGGGGAGTAGAGGGCGGGAGGCAGTAGATTATTTATGGGCGTAGGACGAACTCACTTTGCAACAATCCACACGCACACGGGACCAGTTGCGCGAAGTGGGGTAAGTTCCCTTCACTGTGGGGTAAATATCTCGGTGCCAAATCTCCGGGTGGGATATGTGTGCGATGGACGATGAGAGGGGGGGTTCTTGTCTTTCCTTCCTTCTTCTGGTATACAGTTTGTGGAATCAGAAAGTGGGCAGGAGATGGGGGTTAGGGTAAGGCTGGAGTACAGATCGGACGCCCGATTGCAGTGAGAAAAATGCAGATAAAAAAATGCTTGTTTGTATCCGCTTTTGCGGCGACACTCTGAAAACTTGAACTTGATGATCTTGAACTTGATCACTTTCTGCACTGTGCAGGTGCAGACTGAGGCCAAAAAAAGATTAAAAAATCCTCCGATGTTGGTCCAACGCCCCTCCTTGAACCTGGATTCAACTCGTGCTGGACAGCGTATGGCAACTTTAAGTTTTCTATTCCTCGCGGTGCTCGCTGCGATGCCTTTTGCAGAGAACAGTGGACAGCCGGTGTTATGTCAGTGGTGTGGTGCAAACAAAACGAGAGAAACACGAAGGTGCGCCGTCACGACCAAATAAACAAATCTAGGGACACACAACAAAACTGTCCAAGGTTTTCCTGCGAAAATACAGCTCTACGCAATCGCATTCATGGCAATACAGTTGCAAGCGTACGCGTCAGTACGCTGAGGCAATGACACAGGCTCGACTCATAAACGATACTTCTCACACTTTTGGTAAGTTAGTAAAGCTTGTCGAGATATCGTGATAGTCAAATAAACAAACAATACACCCCCAACCCCAAACTATATTTCAGCCATGTAATGCCAGAATCGAATGACCCTTCTGTGCGAGCGCAGACTAAACCTTGCAATCCATCCATCCACTCAACAGGCTATCATCAGTACGCTGATGACCTCATCGTGCAAAGCAAAATAAACAGATCGTCCTGTGTCAAAAAGCGCTAGAACGTGTAAACTTAAGAAGCGTTTTACCAACGGCAATTTTACCAAACGCTTCTCACTTCACCATCACATTCTAGAAACCTCATGTTACGACTATCCCTTTTCTTTTAGGTTTTCTCCCTCGGTAAATATGAGGCTATTGTCGGCCAAACGCTATTTTTCAACCACACCCGATGGCAACCAATCATTAAGGCCATGGCGCCAACCAAAGGCTACCAAACCCTCTCAAAATACGACCCTGGCGAGCATTAAACTTCCGAGTTCGGCTGCTCTGTTACTGTTCGACTTTCCCATGCGAGGCGAGGCATTGAGCAGTCTTAAGATGGTCCGATAGATTGTTAGGATATACATACATACCAGTATGATATCAGGCTGGGCCTGGGCAGCAGAATTGATAATTCCCATGCACGAGGCAACGAGGTTTCATTACAACCTGTGCAGCTTATACTTCACCGCGAATACCTTAGATTCCCCAAAAAACTCAGTCTAACTATAATCTTATATGTCACCGTTTCTGTCCGCTAGGCCGGAGAATTTACAAAACCTGAGGACTCATTGATCCTTAAGAATTCACGGAGGCAACAACACACCTCACATCTGCTTACGCGCAACCCTTGATCACTATTCAAACAACTCATCATCGAATTAATCTGTACGGTACCTACAAGTACATGTACCCAGCTGTAAGCCGGGGCTTTGATGATAGAGTCAGCCTTCTCATCACTTTTCGAAGCCCTTGCAATTTTTATAGTCTCGACTTGAGTTGAATTCCGCACGAACATGCACTCCTGCCCATAGTCTGATTAGCACAGAAGGGCTTCAACTACATACATAGCTTCAATTCAATGCCTAATTGATCTCAATCAGGTGCATTACAAACTACCTCAGTAATACTAATTTCTCATGCCCACAGTATCGTTCAGCTATAGCAGGTGTAGCTGCGAAGAGCTATCTCAGGCATTGGGCTTCTGTCAGTAGACAACCAGTGCCCGTTTGACCTGACAAAGAGGTTGCATGTATGGACAACCACCCTGCGGGAGAGGATTAACAATAATTTCCCAGTCCTGCTCTTAAGCTGTGCCATGAGATGAGGTATTGGGCCTTCTCTATCTGTGATAATAAAACGAGAACAAAGGTCAAAAAAAGCTAGCCTCTGGGAAGGAGAGCAGGGCGAGGGGCCACAGGAGAGTTGCTGTATGCACAAGTTACTTGCATCAACGGAAGGACAAGCGGAACATTGTCCCATGGGAGCATATGCATTCCCTAGTACTCCAAAAGTACTGTGGAGAGAGAAAGAAGAACAATCAATTCCAGATGTGAATAAAGCTTATGACTGCTGATGATGAGGAGGGAGATGATGGTGGGAGAGAGAAGGGGGAATATATAGAGAATACAGCTTCGCAACCTTCCCCCGCCAAGAACCCCGAATAAGCTCTTCCACCATGACAAGAGTTTCCTGAATCAGCAACCACCACCTGCCAGAAACCCCAATTCCGCCACCGCTGAACACCTTCCACCCTGCCAAGAATTCCCAAATCAGCAACCACCACCACTGTATATAGAAACACCCTCCCCCGCCCATCCTTCGCCACCCTTCACCTACTACCCTTCACCACCTATCACGCTACAGTACTGTGTCAGCATGAGTATGTACACGAGACAACCCTAGGCGATCGTTCCAGAAGCCCAATGAATATAGAATAGCCTGATAGTACCTGTTTTCTCAGTACTTAGTAGTTACAGGACTAACGGCAAGAGTGCTTAGCTTTAGCTTCAGTGTCTAGTTAGCACTTAGCTTCAGGGCTTCGGAAGTTCTGTACTTGGTAATTGAATTGTACCATAGCCCTAGTCTGGTTGGCACAAGCCCCTCATAGATATCCTCCAGCTGGCAGCATGATCAGTAAACGTACTCTCTCTTACTCCTCCTGGTAACAGCTGTAAGAGGGTTTTGGCCAATTGCAAGCATAGGCCTTTAGAATTTTTCCATCAATGATCTATCCCATTAGCTAATTACTAAGTCCAACATGTTCAAGTTAATTCATCTCACTGTATCACATTGACACCGCATATGTCGTGCGAGCATCTTCAGCATGACACCATCCAAATGGTCCTTGTTCCCACAAGCACTTTGCAAGCAACCTGACTCCCGGAAAAACATCCCTTCATTCCAACCTATTTATCAAAGCCAGTGAGATGGGTTTGGTATCCACGAGGTGCCCGGCTCCATATGCTATTACTGGGCTAATTATACAGGCTAAACCGCGGACCGAAATACATGTCAGGAGAAAATAGTTGTGAGAGATTTCAAGCTTCAGTCAACGACAAGCTGTGACCCATACCTAAGAAAAAATTGCACAGACCTTGCTGAGCTTTCCCGTAGTAACTACCGTAGTCTAAGACCTAGAGTCTGTATATCCTTTAGTACATGCAGGTTATTATCTTTGCTTCCATCACAAGACTGATTGCGGGATGGCTTTCTTGCATTTCAAATCCTGCCCATTACGACTCCGCCTATTAAATAATCCCCCCCAAGCTGCATCCTCACATCCGTACTAATGATGCATACCCATCCGTGCCGGCCAGACTATCCACCTGCCTTTTCGGTTGTTTCCTTACGTTTCCAAGGCATATATTGTCAACACGTTTCAAGAGGCGGACCAAACTGCGGAATTCATGATCATGAACAAGGGGAATTGACGAAATGACTGGAGGTAAATAGCCATATTAGCAAGATCCAATCCCTTATAAAGAAATAGTTTCCACACGGAGTTATAAGCCATGCTAGGGTATTCCGTTACCGACCATAAGTTGATACCATACTATACTCCCGGCAAAGGAGCTGGCCGATTAGTCTGGTTGCTGGCTAGAACTTCTATGGACGCTTAGCTGACACTGATTGCGCGTGATCGGCGTGATCGGAGGGCTAAGCCTCCGCCAGCCCTGTCCACCGATCTGCCCCTGCTCTCAACCTAGTCTGGTTGCATGACTCCTCCGTAAGAGGCTCTCTAGTCTGGTTGGCACAACACCCTCCGTAGAGGCTCTCAACCCGCGCCGTCTCCATACATACAACACGTTTTTGGCCAAGCCGGTTCAGGCCGTTATCGGATCGATAAACAGCTTGGCGACGCCTCACAGGATTTTGGGGAGCGGAAAGATTAGCGCCCCCACGCCATAACAGGAGATATCCAATCAAGATGGAGACTAGCCTGATATAGAAGGATACAAGCATAGGAATTCAAACTGTCTGGCTCGTTCATACATCCGTATCTGACATCGATCGCGAAAATTCAAAGTTGCACAATAACGAATTGTCATTGAGTAAGATGACAACAATTCTGTGCAAAATGATATATATGTATGACGCATTGACATCGGCTCGCTTTCACAAGCTTGTGAGAGTCACAGCTCTAAGGAGATGAGATATGCACGCCTGAGACCTCGGCCGAGCGACTGCTGTGCAAGGTATGAGAACATTTCTCAATAGAGTCTTGAGGACAAGAAAGCTGCTTTTGGCGATGGATTGCTAATTGCTTTTTACCTAGGTCAAGTCCGGGATTTTAAGATTGGACTTTTCCTATACAATTGCGCTATACGTCATCCTGCGCTCGGTTCTTTACTGCACGGGGAGTAGTCTCGTGAGGGGGGATATTCTTAGAATGGCTGCAGTGATACCTCAGACTTGTTTGGCCGAAATAGACAGATCCAGTGCAGAACCCCATTCTCCTACAACCTACAAAAGTAGGACCTTTTCTCTGAGATTAGCAACCTCACAAATCTACCTTCGTGCTAGTATGGTTGCAGGAGATACCTGGCACACTTCTTTCAGCACTTAGACAGATTGAGCAATAGTTGCCACGGCAGTTGAAAGTCGGGATTTATCACTGTGCGGCCAGGGAATACGACATATTATCTCCGGTTTATTGTGCGCAACAAGAGTCAAGGTAGAGCAAATTGTAAGCCCTTGTACGCAGCTGAGCCACAGTCCTTCGTTTCCCGAGCTGTATCACTGCTCAAAAATGCAGGCATACCCTAAGGATCTGTGAATGTGAAGCCTTGCACACTACTATAGTTCTCACCCACAACTCGACTACAACATACTTAGGTAGGTAGAAGGATTAGTCAGTTAGCAAATTTAGTCTCTGAAAGGGCTGGCAAGAATCTTGTTTCCAATAGATATGGTGCGAAAAACAGCTCAAATGTGTAAACATGATGACCCGTACTTGGAACTTTGGTCTGAGTACAGAGGTCAACTTAATGATCCAGTGAAGTGGTAGTAATGATCCAGTGGAGTGGTGGAGCGAGAGCTCATTGGACGTTTGGGGCTGCACATATGCATTTGAAAGTGCAAGCGCAGGACGAATATTAGCGTCTAAATCTCACAAAGGCTGCCCACCTGATGATCGTGAGGCGAGGCCGAGAGTTGTTAGGTACTTAAATTCTAGTCTCTTAGTTTGCGACAGTCCCATACAGCTGCACCGCTATCAGGGGGCTTTCAGCCAGAATATTGCCCAGAGGTCTGCTCCAACCCTTTGGCGGCGGTCTGAAGGCTACATTCCACATTTAGAGTACCGCAATTTGAACAGCAGAGAGAAGCAATTCGACGTACATACACCCTGGAGAAACTCCATCTCCGCCAATTCATGTCCCCCTCCTCAAGCACCCCCCAATGGTCAATCTTTTCGCAATCGAGGACAGCCACCAGTGCCAAAGGCTGGCAGGGGCCTGCAGACCCTGCCCCGGCTCATGCAGACGCTTATGCCAGTGTGCTGATTGAAAAAGCTTGACTGGTCTTGGTACGGTCACATCAGGTCCCGAAGCTTCGAATCCAGGTTCCTATATTAAAAGTAGCTAGCTTCCCATGCGCACTCTTGCGCCTATATTGCCAAATTGATAGTCATCCCACCCTCCCCCTTCGGAATTCGCACGACTTAACGAAGGCCCCAAGAATTCTGCCAGGAATTCCCTTGTCTTATGTACACCGTCTATGCCCCTCCACCCTTAAACCCTCAGAGGATGCCCAGACCTTCAGGTTATAGTTCCGTTCGTTCTTCACCTCCCTCTTATGACGATGAGTCAACAGTGATGGCAAACACAACTTGGATCTCTCAGCAAATGCTTCCACCATACCATACACCATCAATGGAGTCTAGCACATCGAGCTCTCACGTCGTTAAGCCCTTGCTGAAGCGGCGGAGGGTCACTCGAGCTTGTGATGAGTGTCGCCGGAAAAAGATCAAGTGCGATGGGAAACATCCGTGTACACATTGCACTGTCTACAGCTATGGTAAGAAAGAGGTCATATTTGTTGGACTTGAACCTGAGAAGCTAATTCGAACTTAGACTGTACCTATGACCAGCCGTCAAATCGGCGAAGAAATCCGGGGCCACAGTACATTGAGGGGTTGGAGAGGGACAAACAACAGCTAGCTACACTAGTTCGACTCTTACGTCCAGACATCAACCCTTTTGATTCAAGTTTTGATGCGGACAAGTTGATTTCCGAGCTGCAGGGTTCTAACCGCACAGGTGACTCCATGGAAGATTCACCTGAAGATCTGGGTGCTGAATCTTCTGACGCGGACTCGATGCTCGAGTCCATGGTTGAAGCAGCAGGCCGTCTAGAAATCGACGAAACAGGAGCTATGGACTTCCATGGACACTCTTCAAGTATTGCCTTTCTTTCTCATCTAAAAAGCAATTTTCAAAGGGTGTTGGGTGAGGACATTACTACTAGCATAAAGTCAACGGCTTTTCCGAAGACTACACCCCCCGGAACTATACGTAAACCAACGGCGACAAGCCCACTTCCGACGCGGGAGGTCGCTACCATTTTGGTGGACAACTGTCTTGAGGATGCATGTGCTCTAATGAGATTTGTTCATCGCCCTAGCTTCGACCAAATGTTTGATCGAATCTATAATGTTCCGGAAGCAGAATGGGGCCAGCAGGAAAGAGATTTCCTGCCTCTATTATATGAGGTCATGGCTGTTGGCTGCCTCTTTGCGGATGATGTCGGGGACATGGGTGTTGGGCACTCCATTGCAGAAGGGTTGGTTATTTCTTCGCAATCAGTCAAACTTGTCACTGACTGTCTTAGCACAAAATACTTCCTTGCTGGACGAGAAATGATTGAATTGACAGATTGCCGAACTATACCAACCCTTCAAGCCATTATACTTATGACTATCTTTCTGCAGTCTTCAACAAAAATGTCTACATGCTATTCATACGTCGGAATTGCACTGTGTGCTGCAGTGCGGATGGGCCTACATCGTTCCATGAATTTGAACCTCAATCCTATCGAGAGGGAAGTTCGAAAGCGTACATTCTGGGTCATTAGGAAGATGGATACCTATGTTACGGCTTTGCTGGGTCTACCCAAAGGAATTGCCGATGAAGATATTGACCAGGAGATGCCATTGGATGTTGATGATGAATACATCACCGAGACAGAAATCAAAGAGCAACCTCAAGGAACAGTGTCGATTATGACAGTCGTCAATTCTCACACGAAATTGCTGAGTATCATGGCAAAGGTTGTAAAAGCTATCTATCCTTTGAAACAAGGATGCGCTTCAGGGAATGGTGGGTATGCAGTCAGCTTTGCCAGCATCCGGGAGATTGAGAATGATTTACAAAAATGGAATGATGCACTCCCTGGTGGGCTTGCTCCTGACGAGCATCTCCCCCCAAGTTATCGAAAGTGCGTATCTGTCAGCCCTTTCTCCCTTTCATCTTCTGACCTCTTCACAGATCTCGCTATCTTCTAGATATGGCATTTTGCCACGTGCAGATGATGATGTACCGACCATTCATTCATTATATTTGTTCAGCCGTACCTCATGGCAACAATGCAACCATGGCTGCCAGGAACTGTTTTCGGACTGCCATTAGAATAGTCAACCTTGCGGACACCATGAGAGAACGTGGTGTTCTTAATGGCGCTTATTGGTTCACTGTGTACACAACTTTCTTTGCCACAGTTTCTCTTCTATTCCTTGTACTTGAGAAGCCAGACGGAAACAGTAGCTGCTGGAAAGCGGCTAAAAAAGGAAAAGCTGCCTTGAACTGCCTCAAACAACGAAGCCATGCTGCTGAGAAATGCTCTGTAGCTTTGAAGGTACACCTACCCTCTACCGTTCTAACAGAAATTATCTAACTGTAAGTAAAACAGCGTATTTTCGATTCTATACCTGCACATATCATAGAACTCGCCGAAAAGGAAGTGGAAGAAATTCCAGAGCTGAAGCCCAGTACTTCCCAGGATACCCCGCCGTCGGCAAGTGGTAATATAGGACAACAGACCTTCTCGCCTACAAAGCCATACCAACCCACCCCTACTGAGCATGGTAATGACCATATGGTCGCAACACCCGATCACAAAAGCGGCCGAAAGAGCTCTCACGAGACATATTCCCCGTCCAACTTTAGTTCATCAGTTGCGACACCTGACCAGCAGCTACAATTCCCCAACGTCCCCACGGCGTCAAGTACTGGGGTCGACTCAATGATGATGTACACCGCACCAGTCTTCTACTCTAGCAATATGAACCTTGACCCGTCTCAGCAGTTTGTCAAACCTGAGATGCAACGCGAGATGGATACGGATGGACCAGAGGCCTATCCCCCAACAAGTCGGGGTGTGGTATATGATCTCGAAGCACAGGTTCGGAATGGTTGGGCTCCATACGGTATGCACGGGCAACCTCAAGTCTCCACAGGTGGCGACGTGTCTAGTTACAACTTTGTGAATATTGATATTAATGGTGCTAACTCGAATCTAATGCTTTTGCAAGGACATCAAACGTACGGAGCTATGCCTGGAGGTGGCTCAGCAATGGCCCTGGAGGACATTTTTGGGGACGAATGGGCTGACCCAATGACCCAGCATCAAATATATAGATAATACAGTTCGGATCTATCCCTATAATCCTTAGGAAGTCAAGGTTATAATTATCAATGCTCAATATTAGCATCTCACTCATTTCCGCTGGTGGGAAAAATATAGGGGACGCACTCTTTTTTAATTTTGTTTATTTATTTTGGAATCAGTGTTTTCTGCATATAAGCGGTTGCCAAGGTCGCTGGTTACCTATTGTTGCTCTCTGCTTTTGCTCGGTTACAAAGGGTATTTTTTTTTTAACTGCCTTCCCGCCAGCTCACCACGAGCGTGGCCACCTACATCCAGCCAACATATTGTTATTCTCGGTGTCACAATTGTCGGTGTTTGGTTTAATTCTCTAGAGTTGTCCAGAAATGTCCTTTCTATTTTATTATCTGTATTTCTGTTCTTTTATGAACCGTTTAGGGTGTTATTCATTTCCTTATCCTTTTTGATACTCATGATTGTGTTGGGGGATTTGGCTGGGTAGTCGTGGGCTATGGGTTATGGATGGAATCACACGTGTTGGGTTTTAGCTAGAGTAGGAAAATATAGGATGAAAATAGTAGTCATATCGGATGATGCTCCCCTCAGTCCGACGTATATTCCGAGAGCGTTTGAGAAGTGTTCGAAAGTTGAAATAATACACCAGGAGAGCGGGTTATTGATTAAAACTTCACATATGTGTGGGTTGATATCCCATGAAGAATTGGAAGGTAGTGCTGAATTCAGGAGGGTGGAAGAAGCTCAGGGTAATCCTAGACCATCAAGCCTTTGATTCGGCGATAGTCATACCCTGCTCGTACCACGAGTCTTAGCAACGGTCACCCTGCATGACACATGACGGGCAGCTGAATAAGTAGCCTCCGCTAAGGTGCGTGCGCCAACCACCGCTAACCACTTCACTTACCTACCTAGTTCAGTTATCATTTACCGGAGCTGGTGATATCCTTTTGCTCAAAAGGAATTTAGAAGAATAAGGGGGTTGGCAATGGGGTTCGGTGAAACATAAATGATGAAGCAGAGGCGCTTTTTGTAGTGATGGTGAGGTGGGGGTATTGCAATTGTGACCAGACTAATTTAGAAGTACTAGGGCCGCAGCGCCGCGCGGCCCCCTAGAACGTGATAGGTGAATAAGTTACCCTGATAACCATTCAGCATTCAACCCCCACATTGAGAAAGGGAGCTTAATGTGAATTTTATATTATCCTCCAATGAAGATCAAAAAGAATAAAAGGATCTAAGTCTGAAAAACTCGGACCGGTATAGGTTTGTAATAATTGTTGAAAAAAGAAATTGCTTCGCCTCAAATTTGCCAGGATTGTCTAGGGAGCCTTATAGAATTGTTCGTACTGCCGCCAAGAATAAATTAGGCTTGCTTATGTATTGCATATTGCATCTCGCGTTCGGTTTCAAGGTCTAGCTAGTCTAGATCTGGTAGGTACTGTCATGAACGTCAACCAGTTGGAGGCTGCAAAATCGCATGGTAAGTCACAGAATAAAACTTAGTCCCAATAGGAAGGAAAAGGCGACAGACACGTACATCTATGTAGGTAATTATTCATATTCTTACTTTCGCTGAGGGTCAACACGCTACTGTAGGTACCTCCCTTAGCGTTCTATCAGTACAACCTAACGGGGCGGCCTGAGAGATAATTACCCTGAATTTTAATATTCCACCAGAAGAAAGCCAAAATGCGCAAGCTGCAGGTCTGGATCATCTCTTGATGAGTTCATTGGTGGTGTAATTAATCCTCCAATCAAAGTACAAAGAAGACGATATCCAAGTTTTCGGATCTATCTCATGACGAAGCCGTGGCGGGATATAAATCGCGCATAAGAATTTTCGGCATTATGGTCAAGGATGTTCTGTTTGAGGCTGACACGACCAGGGCGTGGGATGAAAAGGCCCCCGTGGTATGAAAGTGAGGTCCGGGGCAGAGCAGATGCTTTTCCCTTCCAAAAATCCGGAACATTGTTCACTAGCAGCATTATCATACTACGGCCGGAGGAACCTACAAGTCCTGAGGCAAGGTAAGCCTTCTTGATCATGCTCTATAGATCTGCTGTCGGCTAACGTAAAGACTCGTGGATAGCTGTCAGCAGCATCATACTCTTAAACCAGACTAGCGTTCTTTCACGTACGGGACGGGGCACTGCCTGTTTAAGAATATTGTCTTATAGCAATAATTAGGAGTCATAGCCTCACTCCCAGCAAGGCTTTGCTATGAATTTGTTCGTAACGCATAGCTCATAGTAAACGACATGGCTTATAGTAAGCTTTGCATAGAACTTCTCAGTTGCGTTAACTAATTACAGTGTCCATACCGAACCTGGGAAGCAGCTACCATCTGACCAGGTTTAACTGTCTTACTCGTCACCGGCAAGAAATCAGAGAAAACTACAAGGGTTTTACACTCGGGAAGGTAGGTATGGCCCTGATTTTAGGTGCAGTTGTGAGCCGTCATAACTATTGATTTCTGGTATAGCTGTGTCCTCGAGGAGTAACGCGTATGCAATATGCCAGGGAGTTACGCCCAAGACCAAACAACCCTTAAGAGCTAGCGCAAACCCTTGCATATACCTCAGGCTGATACTAGGTAAGTCGAAAGCCTTCCGAAACTAGTTTTCATGGCTTTCCGGCCGGGGACGCTTGCTTGACTCAGCGGTAGCGAAATTCGCAACGAGAATCCCTACAGAGCTAGCGGGCTAGACTGACTGACCTTGTAAGATCATAACAGGTACCTAAGTGCCTTGGTATTAGAATTGTCTCAGATTAGCTGTTGGTGTTGATCTTGAAAGTTTGTCATTCAGGGGGCGAATTCCTTAGCCGTAAGGTTGAGGGTAATCATTTGTATGGCTTTGTTTTGGTACTCTAGCCTTAGGTACTTGCTCTATTGACGAAACTGTGGGTCTATATAATGTAGCTGTGCTCTGAGTGCCTAGAACTTCTTCGAGGATCCTGAATCGTCTGCTCTATAGGTATACTTTGTAATTTAGAGGGCTCACCAGCAGGGGTGGAAGGCGACCGGCAATTCATTAGTGTACCTCCAATACCCCACATTGCTTCAGTCTCTATTTCTTGACATGCATTAGTGCAAGACTGAGATGCCCATCTCGCCACAACAGAGCCCCAGTAGCATCCCGGACGAATCTTTGAAGAACTGATTTTCAAATCACTTGAACCCAGTACAAAGGCAACTATGAAATGGCATTTGGAAAGCACGTGACCTTAATGCTACCTTACCCTGAAGTGGCTCCCTTCCCAAGTCAGTTGACCAGAGCAGAGCGTATGATGCTAGCCTGGCTTGTGCACATGTGTGTGTTTATTTATACTCTACAGTTACTCTCAAAATGCTAAAAATGATGGTTCTTTGTGCGAGTCTTTTCCATCTTCCACTGCTATACGAAATGGCATATAACTACTGCACAATAAGTACACGCCCCAGGGAGTAGTCTCAAAAGATGTACCAATTAGACTAACTATCACTAATTATATAAATATTAACTAGAAAATGACTGATGCGTGCGCTGGTACGCTTCACTCTTCCTAAAACCCACCCAGAGCCAAAGTGCATAGCGAACCAACTACATGTATTTTCCTATCAGCTAGTAATATAAACAGAAAACGGTCAACTTATCGACCTTACTTAGGGTTTATCCTCTACAGAGGTGCTAATGTAAGCCAGACTAAGAGTTTATATACTTTTAGCTTCAGAGTATGAGCACATTGTGTGTGTTGCCATGGCAACAAAAATCAACAACTTGATTTCTCTGTGGACTACTGGCCATATTATAACTCATATGACTAGCTATGGTATGCATCAGTTTCAATACCCATGATAATATATGTGTAATAGGCTGAGTATAATATGACCGAACAAAACCTAGACAAGCAAAATACCAGAAGAATGATATTAAACGCATTTGCTCTCATGAACTGAATGAGCAACAATAAACCGCTGCAAATAACAATAACCATTAAGCACCATAATAATTAAGAGGCCAACCACCAAGAAAAGAAACAAGATATAACAGGCGTGATCCCTTGCTACTCCCCCTAAAGAATACAAGAACTCAGGAAGAAAGAAAAAAGAAACAAGTCCCATCAAGTTGCGCCTGCGTTGGAGGATGTGCGTGTGTATATGTGTGATCCCGAAAACCTCATGCTGTCTTTTCCATGTTGAAACCAACCCATCAGACGTATTTTCTCTTTCTCTAAATATTCAGCCCACTCACAAAAGAAGCATCCACCAATCCACCAAAAATCCATCATTTCTCAATAGAAGTCGTAACTACGAGTCCCCATGTAGGCAATGTCGCGTCCCAAATCGCTAATTTCCAGCTCCTCCGCCGTCATATCCATTGGCCACCGTCCCTGCCCAGCCGTGATCTATATCCTCTTCCTGCTCAGCAATTGCACTTTCATCCTCATCCTCCTCATGATCAAAAAAGTGGGGTGGAAAATCTACAGGGGCTTTTGCTTTAGTATTTAGGTAATACCGTAATTTGTGCACACCTTGTCCGCTAAAAACGCAACTATTTCCCGGATCATTAGTATTCGTTTACTTAATTTATAGGAGGCGAATACGTACAATACTTCCCGTTGATGAGGGGTGAATTCTGGAGACGATAGATCCGTTAGTTATCTATAGGCTCAGGGAACGAGAAGGGATTAATCACCGTCGGGAGGTTCTCGGCAGAATTTCGACAGCTCATCATTAGAATAAAAGGTCTCAATGCCCGTTAGACTGAGATGTGTCAACCTCTGGCACTTGTTCACCAGCTTCGTTATTCCCTAAATTTGTGCTGCTCAGTTGCCATGGGCCATCAAATGCGAGACAAGGTGAGGACTAACACTTAGTGTCAACTTAGGACAATAGCTGAGGTGCACCCTTTCCAAGACGCACGCCTGTGGCTTAGCCACGAGTGCAGTTATACTCTGGTTTGTGATCTTCGCACATTTCACCAATCCCACTCGCTTAAGCTTCGGCAGTTGCGCCAGCTCCATCACACCATCATCGGTGAGGTGCGTACAGCCAGCTAGGTCAATATATCTGATCCTGTTACAGTGTCTGGCGATTTTCCTGAGTGATGTGTCCGTTATGTGCGAACAGTGCCCAAGGGCGAGGTAGTGGATCCATTTCCCCAGACGGGTAATGCTTTCAACACCTCTGTCTGTGATGTTTTTACACTTTGCAAGGATTAGGCTTCTTAGGCGAGGGGCGACAGATACAATTTTGATGACGGCATCATCGGTGATGAGCTCACAATTGGTGAGGTCTATGTTCCGGAGACTCTCAATTTGATGGCTGGGAATTTTATAAAATGCCTCATCCGTAATTTGGACGCAGAATGCAAGATGCAGCTCCCGAAGTTGACGAAGGTCTTTAAATAAGTGTACCACAGCTGTGTCCGTTATCTCAGTACACCTTTGAAGGTCGACTTCTAATAGTTGCTGGCAGTTTTCTGCGATGGCAATCACAGCTTCGTCCGTTAAGTTGTCGCATTCATTGAGTTTTAACTATCGTTGGGAATTAGCGTAACCGTGTATTCGAGCTGTTGGAACTAGAAATCATACCCTCTTCAATAACTTGCAATTCTTAGATAGATTAACCAGAGATGAATCTGTGACTTTATTACATCCGGCAATATTAAGCCCTTGGAGCCTAGTGCAATTCTCTGAAATAGCATTGATTGTGCGATCAGTCAACTCGAACAAGTTTGAAAGATCCAGTGCCAGAAGCCCGGGATTGTTAGGTATCAAGTTGTCTAATCCGGAATCTGTCAAATCCCTACAGTTCGTAAGTGTAAGCCTTTCCAGCCGTCCGCACATCGATAAGCTTGCGACTGTTCCATCACTAATTTGTTTTGCTAGAAATGTAAGGTTGAGGCGTTTTATCAGTCTTGCATATTCGAAAGTTGCATTTTCACTGTGTAACGTCTCAACAACACTGCGAAATTGTTCCCATTTTGCCACATATGGACGATGCCATAATTGGTCCACAGCACACGAAGCCCACTTTGTACACACAAGCATGCAGTTTCGAAGGTCGGTTGGATGTGTGAGTTTAGAGAATATGAGGATAAGAAGCTCATTCGGTAATTGATCCATGGGAGACATCTCTACCGCAATCTTTCCGCCACAGAAGCCTCTTAATTCACCTCGAGATGAGGTTCTCCGAGCCCGTAAGCTTGTGCTTGCCGGACTTGTCGAGACTGCCATATTCCGGAAATTTGGGATCGGCTCTGTTATGGAAGTATTACTTTCATCGCCATTAGCAAGCATGAAGTCGTCTGAATCGTCACCAGGGTATGGCGCCCTTTCCGGGGAGCTCGATGAGGATCCATCTGATGTAGGCGTTCGAGGCTGGCCTCTCCCTTTGGTCATGATGTTTGCAGAGCGGGAAACCGGGAAAATGAGGGGGGGGAAGGGGGTTTTGTAGGGCGACAGTAAGGGTTTGATGAGATTAATTAAGCCCGTGTCGGTTGATGGTTGGGATGCGATATGGAGAAACGTGCTGGGATACTCGTAAACGAAACTTGCAGCAGCGGGTATGTACGATGAGAACAAAGGCGGGGCGAGGTTTGACTAAAACTAGCGGCGGCGTAGTGTGCCTGCGGTGGCTGGAAACAACCGACTGATGGGGGTTGTGTTGGTCCTAACAATGGTTCGGTGAATATACCTGGCAAGCTCTCTCTGGCCCAAGATGGCAGCGCAGGAAGGCAATATCAAGGAGTCGAAAAGTTCTATGCAGATGCCGCGAGACAAGGAGAGTGTAATCAACAAAGATGATCGGGTGAGTCCTCCGTTGCGCACGTGACACTGACTGCAAGTGGTCAAGCGTCAGATGGAAGAGCTCATGGGCGATGCCAAAGTATCAACAGATACATCACAGCCGCAATCATAACAAACCAATGATGGCTAGTTCACTAGGCAGTGGCCAATGAGGTAGCACAAACAACATCCATGAGAGATCTGTAATAGGACCAATTAAACACGCTGAGTACCACATTGTACATGAGTGGAGCAAATCCAGCAGCGAGCAGTAACTGACTCCACAAGAAAAAGCATTCACCAAATTCGCACTTACATCCTACCAATCTGTTTTTTGACATTTGAACCAATTGCAAATCCGAAGAAGACGCCCTAATATGAAAGCAAGGAGGTTTGAGACAAGGTAAACCTATCCTCATTTCACCCCCCTAATAGCAAAAAGGAAATTCACTGCAACTGTTCAATTATTTCGAGAACGCCCCACTAATACCCCAAGAGAATTTACCGAAGCATATTATCATCCAACAAATCTTATCCTAAGTATTCGTACAATCTACCAATGTCCCTCCCACTCTGGCTTCTCCGTATCCAGATTCATCATTAGACCTGCAAAGTTGCAATGAAGTTATTAAGATCGTATTCATCATACTGTGTCTCGTCCCAGAGTTCTCCCAAATCATCAAGTATACCCTTGGTTCCTTTCTTGAGGGGGTTTCCATCAATATCCATCACTGGATCCTCGCCTGTTGATTTCTCCGCTTGGCCAGTCTCCCCAAGATTAAACAGATCCAAGATCTGATCTGTTTCCATTGTAGCAAGGCCGGCATTCTGTTGATTCACAACTGTTGACGCCACGTCCAGCTTGAATCGTTGAAGGCTAAGAGGTAAAGTTAGTGGGATTCCCTCTTTTAATAGGATAAAACTTACGTCATAATTTTCTCTTCCAAAGTGCCTCTGGTGATAAGCCGATAGACATTTACGACCTTCTTTTGTCCTATACGATGGGCTCGATCCATAGCCTGCATATCTTTCTGCGGATTCCAATCGTGCTCGACAAATATGACTGTATCTGCACCTGTCAGGTTTAACCCAAGACCACCAACGTGGGTTGTCAGGAGCAGAACGTCAATAGACGGGTCGCCATTGAATTTGGTGACAATATCCTGGCGCCTTCTGGCCTCTGTACTACCGTCCATCCGCATGTAAGATACCGAAGGAAGCATAGTCTTGAGAACATCCTTCTCAACAATATCCAACATTTCCTTCAATTGGCAGAAAATGAGGGCCCGATGTTGACTAATCGATGTGGTCTCCGTAGGGCCACCAGCGCTCTCAACTCCAATACCACAATCCACAAGTAAATTATGTAGGGCTCCTAATTTTGGCGCGTGTATAGGGTCACGAATATGCGACTTGTCCTTCGCTAATTGTTTATTCACTTTTTCGTACTGAGGATGTTTTTCATTCAGGACAAGGGCCGGTGAATTACAGAGTTTTCGCATATATTGAAGGGCCTGGAAGATATGCTGCTTTGCTTGCTTGTCATCTTGCACACCTTCAGCTGAGATTTGCTTAACCTGTTTCTTTGCGAAATCATCATATAGCTTTTTCTGAAGGTCGCTGAGATCGCAATAGTAATTCTGGATAATTTTCGGTGGTAGATCATCCAGAACTTCTTCTTTAAGCCGCCTAAGGAGGAATGGCAGAACTTGTTTGTGTAATGCCTCAATCGCTAGGGCACCTGCCTCCTGTTCTTTTGAAGAGCTTTTGCTGTATCGACTGGCAGCGATGGGCTTCGCAAATCGTTCCATGAAAACCTTTTCTGTTCCAAGGAACCCAGGCATTAGGAAATCAAATAAGGACCATAGTTCTAGCACATTGTTCTGTATTGGCGTCCCTGAAAGGATTAATCGGTGATTCGCCACAACCCTTTTCACTGCTTGTGTGAGTTTAGCTTTCGAGTTCTTGATGATATGACCTTCATCAAGAACGCAATAATTCCAGCTGAACTGCGCAATATTCTCAATATCATTCCTACAGATGTCGTAAGATGTGATCACGATGTCTGTAGTCCCAAGCTGAGCCCTCACACGAGCACGTTCTCCAGGGGTTCCCACATAGCAGAGAGCTGTGAGGAAAGGTGCATATTGTTTTATCTCTTGTTGCCAGTGGCCAGATAATGTCGGTGGACAAACGATTAAAGTCGGTAATCGACGCATTTCAGGCGATCCAGTTTTGGCGAATTCCTGTGCTCGGAGAAAATGATCACTAGCAACAATACATATCGTCTGTAAGGTTTTACCAAGGCCCATATCTTGTCACGATAGTCAGCATAGAATTTTTCAGAGATGTGGGAAAACCTACCATCACACAAAATTCCATGAAGGTGGTATTTGTTTAGGAATGCTAGCCAATTAACACCCTCTTGTTGATAGGACCTCAGCGTTGCATTGATAGAGACTGGAAGTTGGAAGGGCTCAATCTTATGAACATCAAGCATCTGCGATATGAATTGCCTTTCCCGGTCACGACCCTTGAGTAACTCTGGGGACAACCCAGGAGGGTCCGGGATCCCAGCCTAAAGATATGAGCAAGAACTCTGTGACACTTCTGATATACGGGACATACCTCCAAAGGTACGAGTTTGACGAGAGTTGCAAACGTAGTAGTTGCGATCAAACGCACATCGTTATCGGCATCACTCATTCGACCAAGAACCGGCACGATTAAGAAAACGACATACGGTAAGATATCCGTCTCCATTACGTGTATTAAATCTGGGGAAATCGTCAGCCATAATCCAAAACACATCCCTTTATCTAGGTTCAACAACTACATACGGTAAACTGTTTCAATGGCGCCCTGCCGACAGCGGAGGTCGTGAGCATTGGCTATCATTGGAAGAACCTTTTCAACTAGCATAGTCATCCCTTGCACCGTTATGACGCTGCAGACAGTAGCGATACATTTTGCGGCAGCATAACGGAGCACTGAAAACTGAGATTGAAGGGCTTTGACTATTAAGGGGAAAAGATCAATAACCTAGTATATGTCAGTCACGGCATGGCACCCAGATGATGGAAGTAAGAAAACTAACGAATGTATGAAGATCCGGATGGAACTTTGGAAGAAGGGCGCGTATTGTTGACAGACCATCCACTACTTCTTGACCTAGCATGTTCTCTGGGTCACGGATATTGGGAGGTATATTGCCTGAAAGAAATTAGGAATCCTACATTTAGTGAAAGCTAGGAGTGACGCTCACCATGAAATGCCTGTTTCAACGGCTCCTCGATGCATTCTTTCAGTTTAGGGACATTGTCGAATAAAGTATTTCCAAACCTGATAGATAATTGTTCCAAAGCTTCCTTTGCACCACGACGCTTAATTCTGGCTTCCTTGGCCTCTCGCTCGAAGGCCGCTTGGTCTTGATGATCCTTTCTGTCCTCTTCCTTTCGGAGCGAAAGAATGGCATCCTCAAGACTGGCATTTCTGTGGAACTCAGGCACTTCAGAAGTATCGACACAAAGGAAAGCATTCAGATTCTTCGTAAGTTTCTTGGCCGCAGGCTTGCGACCGGTGAGTGAACAAAAACTGACCAACGATGCAATCGACGAGGCAGAACGTTTCTGTAGATCCACATTTTCTTCAGACTGTAGCTTTATTAGCGCCTCATGATAATAAGCGTCTGTATGCTTAGATATACCTTAACACTTTCCATCACACCATGGATCAACGGATTAAGCTTCTTGGGGAGATCATTCGTAGCAATACACGCGCCTGCCGCGGCGGATAGTACTCGAATATCCCGCTGCTTCTTAGCAGCTTGTGCCTCCTCTATTGCGATCAAGGTACTAGCACGTGCGTCAGCCAGCACTTGGGATGACATCAGCTTTTGTGTGGGCTGAAGAAGCCTCTTAAGGCGCGTGAATTCCTCGTTAACTATCTTTTCTGCGTGTGCAAGGCCAAATGCGTCCGGACCTGCATTCGGATCGCCTTGAACAACAGCTGCAATTCGAGGAAGCTTTGTGGTTGAGACCTTAGCGACGTCCCTGAAGGCATTGAGTAGCGACTGGCATTGGGCCCAGATGATCTGCATGTATGAATGTAAATCCCTGTATATCGGTGGTCTTTCAGAGGTTAAAAGATCCATGAGACTCTCATGAAATGTTCCTTTAAGAGGGGTTACCAGAGGTGTAACCTTGCAATACTCTTCCATGATCATTGCTGTGACCATCTGTGTCGTAGAAAATGGAGAGCTTAAATGCGGTACTAGCCGTTGGCTCCAAAAAGAAACAGTGTCCGCTTCAGGCCATAAGGATATAACACGCCCCATAGCTGTAGCGCCTGCGATTTTGGTCTTTATAAGGACATCCAATCCGACCAGATCAATATCACCAGCCATCATATGCCCATCAACATTGTGCGTTGTCACAGTCGGTTCTTCCCGCTTTTCACTCTTCCTACGTCTCTTGGCCGGCATTTCCACTGCACCCACAGGGGAACCATGACGTACAATTGATGGCGGCTGATATGTTTGCCCAGAAGGCCGGATGAAGAGGCAAGGGTCCATTGCAATAGGATGCCGTGATACACCAATCGGGGTGGTCAATAGACTCAATAGAGCATCCACATGACTACTAAACTCCATCGCAAAACGTTGTAGATTATCTCTGGAGAGTTCTTCAACAAGGGCTAAGAACACCTGCAATGAAAGATTCAAAACAGCCTCTACTTTCTCGACCAATAGGTTTTGGAAGATGAGGCGAAGAGTTTTGCCATCAATCCACCCTTTGGTACCCTCGCCCTGAATGTTCAGGAAAGTAAGGAGGGCTCTAAGGACTGCAGAGCGTACACTGGTAATGGTATGTCGCAAGAAAGGGTAAAGACGGGGAACCAGCAGAGCGAATGATTGCCTATCATAGATACCAATTAGCGTACATCCGGAAGCGTACTCGCCAATAGGGACCTACGAAGGGTCTGAAGAAGCTTTTCGTCGCATTGTGTCTAATACCTGAGGGAAGGAACACAGCTTTGCCAACAAGTCCATCACAGAGCCTGTACTGGCGCTTAAGTCGTCCTTGAGATGGGTGAGACAGTCCCATACTACGTCGACGAGTCCATCAACTGCTTCTGGTCGTAATGAGATAAACTCGGAAGCAATAGGAATTAAAGTAGCTGCACTGACCGCCCGCACATCATCGTCAAAATCCCCCAAACCTTTCATGACGGCTGTGACAACTCCGTCGATTAGATCAGGATCCTTAATCAGTATGTCAGTTCTTACTGCTACTAGATATTTTAGTCCGAGCATCCCTCCATGACATATCGCCCATACTGGATCCTTCAATTCGAGATCTGTCTGCATGACCAGTCTATATAGTACCCTGTATATTGAATGGACTATTGGCGGGGAGACATGCAGAAGTAGGGCACCCAAAGTCTGCGATGTGGTCTCACGAATTGGTGCAACAACCTATCCACGATCAGAGATGTCACCGGGAGACAAAGCAACAGAAAACTTACATTGTCGGAAACATAATCCCCGAAGCGGTCGAGCATGAAGATACAGCAAAGACGGCAGGCCAAGTCTTCAAGCCATCTCTGATTCAATATATCGTTGTCAGGTCTGGACTTGCCACGAACACGCCCAGCCCCACGACCGTGAACTCGAACGACCTCCCGAATACCCATGGCTGCTCCATGACGAATTTCCCAATTAGGATCGAAGAGATCTACAAGAAGTAGTTCACAAAGTCGTTCAAAAGGCCATTCTGTCGGTTCCCCTGATGTTTCGATAGCGGAGGTGGATGCAGCAGGTCCTTTATGTTCCACTATTAGCTTCGCATCCTCGTCAACCTGTCCTGAACGATCTAATGAGAAATAATCCTTCTCCGGGTCATTTCCCTCCTGCTTGACTGGGTGAGGAGTGCGATCGATTGGCGTTTGCATAGCATTCGCATCTATGCTGGGTTTCCTCACAGTGGACTGAGCAAGATCAACCACCCGGACCTTGTTGACATGATTCTTGGCCGAGGCCTTCGCCTTTCTCTTCAACATATTTTGCTGTCGTTTAGACAGCCCAGCAATCCCTTCGTCGGTTGGAGTTTGCGGTGTGTGGGAACTGTCAAGAGGTGACATGGCGGAATGGACTGCTGGAGAGGCCAGGGGCTGAGTTCGGTAGGCATTGCCCACACTTGTATCAATTCGGGGGGTCTGAATCGAGTGGGAGGTGGTAGCAAAGTCCTTCTCTGTCACAAGTTCATCTTCCATATATTCACCTCCTAGTCCAAGTCTTGCGGTTACATTTTTCTTTTGAAGAGCCAAACGTTCGGCTGGGTCAAGATCGGCTAGTGAATAGTCGTACTCTTTTCCGGAGCTTCCCAATAATCGCTTGCCATTTTTAACAACGGATACAATGTCGAATGTATCGAAACGCAACTGCTCTTCTCCATTGTCGCTTGGTGTATTTTCCTGTTTTACAATTTCGTTTATAATGGGTTTAAAGTCATTTTCCTCCTCAGTTTTAACAGGATCATCCTCCCTATTCGGGTCCCAGGCTTCAGCATTCTCAACGATCCCTCCAATTGCTTTAGTCGCAGCAGTCCTGGTATCCCAACCCTTAGATCTCAAATGGGGGACGATTCTGTTGAGGAGATTGAAGAGCTCGTCTGGGTGTGATTTTTGAACATCTGCGAGCTGCTGCGCGGCTGTGTGCCGGACCAGCTGAGTGGAACCCGAGTCTAAGAGGCTGGATACACATGTGTTAATGATGGGCCGTCTGCTTTTTGTTGTACAGCTTGGAACGTTATTTACCTTACAAGTCTTTCGAGTCTGCCCAGTAGAAGGTTAGCACTGACACACTGCTAGGTACGGAGCGAGCTATCCTATTGAACGAAAAATGTAAAACATGGGTTTCTAGCAGGATCACCAAACTTGACAATTACCTACCTAGACATGATATTAGGCACCTCTATCCATCTCTCTCCCAGTAGGGGATCTAGCGATAAATCTCGAACAGAGATATTGTGTATATAGGGCCCGGGGATAAATGCAGGGTCCAATAGCTCGGGCTAGAGAACTGGGTGCACGACGACAGATACTTAGTAGACCTGAAAACTAACTATCAGATTCGCTGCTCTGTCTCTTCTAAGAATCAGCCCCTGGCCTTGTGCGATCTATTGGAATTGTGAAACTAAACAAAAGAATTGGATGTCAGTAAAAACCTTTTTGAGGTCGCCAACGAAGTTAGATGTGGGACAGAAGGATGTATAGTAGTGGGGGATTGTTACGGTGTGGGGAAAAGCCGAATTGTAAAGGCGGGGGGGGTATGGATAGACAAAAACAGCGTACAATCAACGGCAACGATTTGAAGCAAATACCCGTTATTACAGGCTGTTTTGCCGATGACAGATCAATCTAAGACACCTGTAGTTGCAATGGAACGATACTTTTATCTGGCAGCTTCGCGACGTACATACAACTCTGTATCCTGTGAATTGTTCGCGGAGTGCGAAAGGCAGCTAAAGAAATAACCCAGCCAATTATAGGCGTGCGTTTTTTCGAGGTGCGCCTCTGGTGTCTTTCGTCCTTGCTATCTTTGGATCTCGCTGTGTGAAGCGTATGTGCAAGGCCCCTGCTAATTGACCTTCGGTGGGGCTGTTTTGCTGCCTCTTGTAACCAGGTAACAGGTGCAAGTTCAGCACGTCACGGTACCAGCGTCGTTGAGTAAAAAAAGTGCGGTTGCCCGAAGAGCACGGGGGTTGCGGCGTATCTGCTTAGTAAGGCGGGGTGACCAGGGGATTTCCAATGGAGCTTCAAGGCCAGCGGATGTGCTTTTCGTTCGCGGCTGCGTTCTGTTCCTTGGGGGGGGTGGGCGAGGTCCTTTTAAGCAGACGTTCCCTGTTGTCGTGAGCAAGGGTCGCCAAGGCTGCAAAAGAGCAAATCAAAACGGCCACAAGGGGCCCAAGCTAGTCCTGGCAAGGGGGAGCTTCACCTTAGTCTGGACTAGTCTGGTTGGCACAGTCTGGACACTTAAAGTGCAAAGGGAGAGACCATGAGCTGTCACCGCCAGGCAACTATCTATGGAATTATTGGGACTAGCCCACCCGGACTACTGCGCCGCCGATCGCGAGACGAACCTCACAAAATAAAATACGGGATAGCCATATGGCGATTCAACCAGACTAGCCCCAGCGACTCATGTGTAATTACTACAGCGGGGGTGATCTATCTGTTGAGAAAGTGACCCTTCACCATACTACTAGGTACACGGTGTAGGTACTTCTTTTGTACATTTAGGTCGGTTTAAATCCACCTAAAGTGGCCTTTCGAAATCAACAAGATGCCGAGACTCCTAAGTTAGCGTGTGCACAGTGTTTGGAAGAGTCATCATGTACACCTGCGAGACCTGGTGACTGGGTGTGTCAGCCACAGTCAAAGTCATGTAAGTCACGAGTTTCGAGTCGTCACATCTCTGGTAACTATATCTGATGAGGAGTTGTTATCACTGACCAACAGTACTATTAGTGTAGTCTGGTTGCATGATCCCTCCGTAGGAGGCAGTACTATCTAGAGTCCGGTTGGACAGAAAGTTGACTTGACCACATGACGAGGGAAGCAAATAAGTAATGTAATAATAACTATTGCCATCTGCCAGGGACAGCTCAAGAAACGCGCAATATCTAATAGCTCTGGTGATCACTGAGCAAAAGGTAGACCTCGGCGCAATGGCATCAAGGTAAGACGTTCGAAACAACTGGAGTCCAGCAGGATGACCAACGCCTAAAAGAGGGAACCGCACGCTGAGATGTCGCCTGCTGCACTAATCCTAACCCAAAGTACTTCTGCCCATTGTTTTCATTATTATTATATTCTTACCGATTGTTCAGACGAGGATCAAGTAGTCTGGCGGGCACCGAAGGATCAAGCCCCAGTGCTTAACCTCCTTTTGGACAAGAGGGATTCAACTGGAGTTAATGCCACAGCCAGTAACCTTAGCATCAACCCAAAAAGTTAAAGCAACTCAAGAAGTATCCTCAACTCGACTAATCCTACTTCTTAGTGTACAGCGCCCATTTATCGTCCTAGAGTTCTTCCCTTCAAGCCCCTTACCTCTCGCAGTATCGGAAGCCAGCTTCATTGTATTCATCTCATCAGCGAAGCTGTGCTTGCCGGATTGAACGACACTCATCATTCAAGCTCTTTCAGAAGTTACGCTCCTTGGCTGTCAAAACTTTGAA
The DNA here is from genome assembly GCA_015179035.1 of Tirmania nivea. NCBI lineage: Eukaryota > Fungi > Ascomycota > Pezizomycetes > Pezizales > Pezizaceae > Tirmania > Tirmania nivea. Next base: position 398,590 of record WHUY01000050.1, on the reverse strand, counting down.
TCGAACTCGATAGGCAACACAGTGTCAGTCATTGCAAGCTCCCATGGCTACATCGGCTTTCGGCCATGGCTCCAGCTCCATGCCTGGTTCAAACTATGCTGCCCCTCCGATAGCTCCACCCGGAACTTTCCCACCCGGAACTCTCATCACAGTGGGTGCTCACAAATGTACAATTGAAAGATATCTGTCAGAGGGTACGTTGGCTCTCCCCAGGCGCTGGACTATGTATGCTCGGCTTGTTCTGATTCTCTGATCCAGGAGGTTTTGCCCATGTTTATCTCGTTCGCCTTGCCAGGGCTGTCAATGGATCCGACATAGCTGTATTGAAACGGGTTGCAGTTCCAGACAAAGATGCCTTAGCAAATATGAGGACTGAAGTGGAGACAATGGTTGGTTCCAGTTTCACCCAATAGAGGCTTCAGTTTCTGAATGTTGGAGTAGAAAAGGCTTAAGGGCCACCGCCATATTGTTACCTATATCGACTCACATGCTTCCCACTTGAAAGGAGGTGGATATGAAGTTTTTCTGTTGATGGAATACTGCTCGGGTATGGATTTTTTCTGGTCCTGGGGACATGCGTCCCAGCTAACTGATATGTCCAGGGGGGGGATTAATCGACTTCATGAATACAAGACTACAAAATCGCTTGACCGAGCCTGAAGTCCTCAGTATCATCAGCGACATTGCCGAGGGTGTCGCTTGTATGCACTATCTTCAACCGCCACTTCTGCATAGGGACCTCAAGGTGGAGAATGTTCTTATTGCGACTTCCCGCCGATTTGTCCTTTGCGACTTTGGCTCATGCTCCACTGTTAGAGAACCAGCATCATCGGTTGCAGAATGTCGTTTGCTCGAAGAGGACATACAGAAACACACCACTCTGCAGTACCGATCTCCGGAGATGATCGATGTGTATAGGAAACTCCCCATTGATGAAAAGTCCGATATTTGGGCACTAGGCGTGCTACTGTACAAATTGTGCTACTATACTACCCCTTTTGAGGAGCAGGGACAATTGGCCATCTTAAATGCATCTTTTAAGTTTCCATCATATCCATTGTTTTCTGATCGTCTGAAGAACTTAATTGGTGAGGGGACATCAATTGACATATGCAAGAGGCAAGCACTAATGGAAAGTAGCATCCATGTTGAGAGAGTCTCCATTCCAACGACCTAATATATATCAAGTATTGCGTGAGATATGCTCGATGCGGGGAGAAGAAGTTCCAATTAAGGACGTATGTTTCCTTCACCCCGTAGTTGTTCGAGAATTGCACTGACACACACCAGATCTATAAAGGAGGAACAGCCCAGGTGAAACTAACAGATAGACCACAACATGCCGCGCAGATGAATCCAGCACCAAGTGTCATAGCCTATCAGGCACCTCAAGCGCCACAAAAGATTGTTCTTCCAGACATCGTCCCTATGCGACGCGGAAGGCCAACGAAGAGTCCACACTCGGGGGTCACAGCTTCCCCACAAGCTCGTGCCATCTCTAGTGACCCATTTGCGGCACTGGATAACACGGCTCATGCTTCACTTCCTCCTCAAGATGAGCTGTCTGCTCGATTCCCCAGTGTCGAACAATTCTCACTCTTGCATGACTCCGGCTCTAAGTTCAATTTCAAGGAATTCAATCCAGACTCTCCCACAGCGTTTCCCCCAACAGCCTCCGCAAAGGATCTCTGCACCCGCGTAATGGAAAGACTTGCCGATGATGCATTCCTACAGCCTCCAGTAGCAGGTCAGAAGAAATCACAGGTGGAAGGCACAACGAGGGATTTTATTGAGAGTGGTCAATCAGGAGTTCGACCAGCGTTGTACCAGCCTCAACCACAGAGGCCACCCATGGTCTCCACAGGTACAATGACTTCACCTACTCATTCCCCATCTCCGTCTCCGGATAAACTGAACATGAAGGTATCCGAAGCCTTGAGCCGGCCTCATAGCAGACCTCAAAGTCGATCCCGCGAACAGCGCGTTCCTTCGACTATAACAACAACGGCCAGTACATCCCAGAAACTTGCATACGTCGAGGTACATCGATCAACATCCCAAACAACCCCTCGGCATACTGTCTCCTCGCGTCCGTCTCTCGAAAGTTATCGTCCCGCTTCATCTATGGAGGTATATGGTAATGGAACTCGTGCAAAGGCGTCAAATAATAAGATCAGGCCCACTAGCGTACACATTGAGTCCAACTTGGACTTCCTTCGAGGCCTGGATTCTCCAGCCAAGGATAAAGAAACCACACCACCACCAACTTCGGGGCTACTCACACCTGGTTACGGGATGCAACAGGATTTGACTGGTCACTCCATCAGCTCTCAGAGGTCAGAACACATTGAATCAAATGTCGATTTTCTAAGGGCAATGGAAAATGAATCAGATGCTGCGAAGGGTGGCTCTAAGGCCGATAGGAGATTATCTACGGGGTCGTTAGTTGGAAAGCATGTTAAGAGGGCTAGCATGCCTTCAATATCTCTTTCAAATACCAAAACCCTGCTGGCAGGTAAATTTGGTGATGCTTTCCGAAGATTTGAAGGCAATGGAAGTGGGGAACCCAATCGCCCGTCAAGCCCCCCTTACGATAACTACCTAGGGCCTATCACTGGTAGCGGTCCGGCATCGGAGATCAGCAACGATGAGCCCTGGGAAAGCACGGGAACTGAAGGAATATCTTCAGAGGCAAGAAGGGAAGTGGAAAAACGGATTCTAATCCAAGAAGAGGAACGAGTTGCAACAGCCGCAGCGAAGTACAAGAAGGAAGCCTCGAGTCGATCTCCTGGTGATGGCCTTCCCCGGCAGAGCTCATCGAGCAGAGCTAGCTCCATACAAAATAAAGTAAAAGCTCTATTGAGCGAGAATCGTGCGCCCACCCCCCGTACGGTGGAGGGTTACGGGCAATATACTGATGAAGGACATTATCGATCACAACAGCAGCCGCAGCAGGATAAACAGTCGCTGCGACCGTCGACAGTTGCGAAGTCAGAGAAGATGATCAGGGGCGATAGTTATGGTGAATATGATGGAGATGGAAACAGGGGATCGGCTATACGTTCTTCGAGCGAGGTATCTCAGGTGGCTTTGAAGCCACGCATCATGACGCCTACTGAGAAATTCACGAAGCCCAGTCCAGTGAATATCTCTCCTACACGTCCCGCTCCTCCGCCGAAACCACACAAGTTACGGGAGTTAGATGTGGCGGCTATCGGTATTAAAGACAAAGGAGATGCAGTAGGGGACCGTAGATGGAGAAACCCGAAGGTGGATGAGGTCAATTTGGATCCTCAGGACGAAGATTTTGTGGGAGATCCAGATGAGTGGCAGCGGAATTTCAACCAACGATATCCGAGTTTGTCCGGCTTAGAGATGGTGGAAACAGTCGTTGGGAATGGAAGAAAGTCGTAAATTTTGTTAATGTTTCTTATTCCGGCCCTATCCTAGCTGAAAGGGGCGTTGACCATCTTCACTGTGCATAGGCTATTTTGGAAGGCAACGATCAGGTCATTGGCTCTTTCCCCCCGGCCCCTTATCTCCACGTGCGATTCATGTACCACATTGGTTTCTTGAATTGATAAAGTATGGGTACCGCAAGGTTTTATTTTGTCTACTTTTTTTTTGTTATCGTACTATTTCTAACTTTCTTGATGCCTCTGTTTAATGACTGCTGTTGTATGAGCCTAACGCGACGCACGAGATTACCTTTCGATGTTCTTTATACTTAATTTCCTTGTGTCATAATGAGTGTCTGAGTTGAGTAGTACCTTAGCTATATGGAGGGGTGGTAGACCAGCCTAGGGTCAATACATATCATGATAGAGTTCTTAGATACTTCAGCTTGGTTTACTTTTATCCTTGAGCATTTCACAGTTGTTTGTTTAGCTGGCACAACACCCTCGTAGCCAGATAATTATTATATAGGGAGAGGGTTTGCAATTGTGTGTGGATATACTTCGTAGCTTATGATTAATAAACGAGTTATACTTGTTTAGGGTCGGGGGAGGCTATGCTACCCTGAACTCTTTTGCAAAACAGTTAGCGTTGACCCTGGTATTGCGGGAGTGATAACTTATCAACCCAAATCCATTGTCAAACCAAAAAGAACCCAAGTAATTTAGTGATCTTTTCAATTGGAATATTTCCCTTCCAGTACTTGGCCTCATAACTCACCTCCGTACCCCACAACGCCATAGACACCCAATCTAGCTTTCATGGTAAGGGTTACAAGACACAGTTGGTGACCCAAGCTATTCTTCTCTCAACCCTGCGAACCATTGGAGATTGGGGGGCGACGTATATCAGCCAAGCCAACATGCCAGCAGTACTGGATCCCCTTCCACTTTCCATCTATCCGAAGGCGTTGCCGCTCTGGACGAGATATCCATTGTGTTCTTTCCCAGTTTTTTTTTTTTTTTTTCCCTTCGGGAATGGGCTGGTGTTTTGTCCTAGGTCATGGCAGTTGCATATGGTAGGTGTTTTCCATCTAGCAACACCAACAATGTGCATACACAGCTCCGGAGGGGGGGTGGGGAAGGGGAAAAAAAAGGGTGCTGCTTTTAAATGTTGCATTTGATATTCGCTACGGTAAGACAATTTATCAAGGTACGTGCTGATTCAAAACTGGGCATCCCACACCCCAGGAGTGCATTGTGATCCCAAGGAAATTAATTGTCTCCTTCCCTCCCCCTCCCCCTCTCCCTTCCTCCCCCCCTCCCCACCCCCTCCCCACCCCATAGGCACTGCCGGCACCTACATACAAACATACGCACGTCTGTCTTGATCAGGGATTGTTATACCGCTGATCTAGTTTGTCGGTAAACCGACACGTATGTGTTTGCAACGCCAAAAAACCAACCCTTACCCTGAATAACACAGACCCCATCCACCTAATCACCTTAGGCCCCAACCTCCACGACTTACCCTGAATGTCTCAGCTCTCCGCCTGCCAGAGCCTCGTCTCTCACAACTAACCACGCCCACATCCGGCAATATAAACGATTATTGATGTTTTATTTACGATCCCTACCATCTAAATATCAGATCATGTCCGTCACACGTGCACGTTTCTAGAGTGCTTTTGTCTAAACTTTGCACTATCGGTTTTCAGAGGAAAAGGTCAACGTAAATAGTATTGAACTGTCATATTTGTTTCCTTTCCAATAAGAAGAAAAGAACAAAATCTCATGAGAGTGACTCACCCATCTCCTCCCCCCCCCCCTGCCTGTCCCACTTTCCTTCGATAACATATTAAGCATATTGAGATGACTCCATAGAACAGCAAATCTCTAGTCTTGTTTGGAATTTCCCATGTGAAAATCAGCTTGAATAAATTTTCTTGGTAATTTTGTACATATCGCTTGCTAGAACAATTCACAAATACGCCAGAAGCGAGCAGAAAACAAATAAACATATGTGAATAATGTAACTTTTGTCTTTTCTTGCCATCGTACACAATCCTCGTTATCCCAAAGAAACCCCGTCGCCGAATATCTCACATTAAAACATCCAACGGCTCGCCAAATTCCAACCATCAATTGCAGGTTTCATCCACCTATACCTCTTAGTTCTGGCCAAATCCCCCCTACATAACCAAAACCACATCCCGCCCGGTCCGATTGGAAAGATAAGACGAAGGAATACCAAAAGGTACATTTGACAGCAGAAGATATATTTACTTTTCAATGCAAGTTATCGTAGGTAATGATGAAGTGGAGGAGCTCGCCCGCTTTCGCAGTCTTCGTTCTTTCTTGTCGTCGTTAGCTTAGCCATAGCCGCAGCCGCAGAAGGGTGGTTGGTCACCGTAGCGTGCGTCGACATCTGCGCAGAAAAAAAAAAAAAAACACAAAGAATCCCAGATGCGCCATTCCCAAGGCTTGGAAAAGTAAATATTATGAATGAAAAAAAAAAAGCCGCCATCCTCTGCATGCCCGCCACCACGCCTACACTTTTGGCCATCTCCGCCGTCTCAAATGCTCCAGAACTGGGGGTGAAGGTCGCCGAATTTTTGTTCGCTGGAAAAAACTCCCTGGTGAAAGTGGTAATCAAGAAAATATCGATACATTGATATGCTTTTTTGTGTCCTGTTGTATGTATGTGTTGAATTAATCGCCGCATGGGCGAGAGGAGATGTGTGTTGGGGGGATAGAATTTGCCGTGCCAAAAAAACAGAAAATACCCAAGCGCAATGCAAATAAGTGCCCATTCGGTAAACCTACTCAAAGCGCCTGCTAGTATCCAGAATTGCTGTCGTATTTGGGGAATGGTAGTGGTTCGGAGCAACTCACCATAAAAAAAAAAACCTTCAAACTTTGGATGGCGTGAGGAAAGGCTGAAAGGAGGCTCCCCGTCCTTTCCTACTTCCACCATGGCCATCCAGTACGCCACAATTATCTCAAATTGCTCGTCGCAAACGTGAACGGTAGATTGAACTATAATAGAGAAGAATTCTCCGTTAGACCTTCCAGACTGGTATTAAGAATATAATGAAGACTTCCAGAAGGGGTTTCAACATTATACTGGACACCGGTGCCCGTAGCAGGTGGGGTGCTATTTTGCAGGTTTACCGCCATACTATGATCCATTCCTCCCATATGCGTTCCATTCCCATTCAAACCACTCGGACCGTGCGCGTGAGAATGTTGATGGTGCGATGCATTGTCAAGAGGAATGGGCGAGGTGTCGCCGGTATCGAGGAGTTCGGCTTCGTATTCCTGTTCTATAAAAAGGGAATCAATCTAGGATGAACAAAGCTCTTTCATATAAAGAAGGCAGAGAAGTACAAGGGGTAGCTTGCCGAGCTCTTCCATATGCTGTTGATATGGTGAAGGATAGTAATTATGCGGAATTGACATGCAACCCGAGTTGTTTCCTCCTCCTGGACTCACAAAATCAGGTGCCGGTGTCGAAACTACGCTGTGGGGAACGAAACTAGTTGTCGTGGCTTCCGGTGGGGTAGGTATGGCCGACGAATTTGCGTGGGGAGATGGCGCCCGAGATACCGGAGTCGGTTGCATAATAGGACTAGGCTTGATATAAATTGCGTCAGGTGTCTGCTGGCTCACAGAGCCCCGCTTAGGCACTGCACGACTAATACTTTGTCGATGCATTTGCTGTTGGTGCACAGGGTGGTGAGGCTGTTGCCTATGTTGTTGAGAAACTGTACCCATCGGTGCAGTCGGTGCCGGCGTGGGTTCACCCTGGGAGAAAGCTCTCAACTCTGACTGCACATCGATTCCCTTCTCTAACAGGATCCTCTCAAGGAGGGACGTCTTGTACCGTAGCATCAGTACCTCCTCTGCTGCATTCCGGGAAGATTGCTGTAGACTAGAGAGTTGCTCTTCGTGATGCTTGATGGTTGCCTCCAGGTGCTTGATGTACTCAGTTCGGCGTTCACGAAATGCTACAACTTTTGCATTAGCCCAGAAAGCTCAATTACCCCTCCAGTAGCTTCACAACCAGAAGCTAATGAAGAATTGTCGCTCACCAGCTTGTGCTGCTCTGTTTCTCATCTTCCGCTCCTCTTGGGTTGCATAGACAGGCTTGCGTCCGCCCTTCCTCTTCTGGATCGGGAACTGCACCGATGACTCTGGTGAAGATGCCGATGATGGCTCCGATGGTTGCGGGGAGGTCTTGACGGCGGCCATTGTTGCAACTGTCCTTGTCGGAGCCGCTGCTGGTCCTGATGCGCTTGATATCTGATCTACCTTTCTTTTCTGTCTATGGAAACCAATTCGATGTGTTAGAGAACTGGGAAAGATTTAAAGCAAGGGATAATTGATGCAATGATTAAAGGCCAGACGGTTAAAGTAGATAGAAAGGGCCGGGAGAACGGCAACTATTTTCTCCCACGGAAGGTATAGTTTGACACCTGTGGGCAAGTATGTGCAGCACAAACAGGCGATCGATGAAATATCAGTCGATTACACACACTGCCCCACATGTATGCCAATGCACAAACCAGGCCGGGCCCACAATGATGGATGAGGTAGTGTAGTGCACTAAGGAGCGAGACAAAGCATGAATGAAGGTAATTTACCCTTGTAGAAACATCGATTGCTCGAGAAGAATAACCTACCTGCTCTCTTGTCGCTGTTCTTGTTGCGGAGGGGTTGTAGGCAGGCGGATTCCTCTGTATCCAGGCGCTCCTCGAGCTGTTGAATTCGGGTATATAATGCTAGCTGCCCACGAGACGAACTAGAGCAACGGGGTGCGTGGCTGGACGTGGTACAGCGAACTGGTGACACTGGGAACGATGGGTTGAAAGCGGCAGGTCGTGCTGTAGTCGTTCCTGGGCCTGTGTGAGGTCTAGAGAAAGACGCTTCAAGGAATTCCAGGAAGAGAGTGCCCTCACTGCTCGCCTGCCTGCCTGTCTGCCTGCTTGCTTGCTTGTTTGCAATTGTATGTTGCTATAGTTGTACTGACGGCGGTGCCTTTCTGCGTTCTCCGGGGCTGCTTAAGGGTTACCAAGAATACAGGTGCCTCACTCTTCGATTTACAAGTTCGTAACCGCAGAGTGATTAGGGACGTCCCCACGTTATGAATGGTGAGTGACTGAGAGAGCCAGGAAAAGCGGACAGTCAGGCTGCGATATGCAGTCCGTGGCGAGGAGCTCTCTTTCTTTTTCTGCGTCGACCATCGTGCATTCATTTCGTCCAATGGGTGCGGACTAGGGCATGCAAGTCACTGTGACCTTCGCTAGCCCAGCGTGTTGCTCCCACTGGTCGGCGAGCTGTGGGCGGATGTGCGGTATTGCATTGGCGGGCAAGGGCACCCGCCGACACCACCATGCGCTGCACCTTGCCTGCTTGCCTTGATCTAGCCCTAGTCTGCGATCCACCGTCGGCACTCGACAGCTTGTGGACTACGGTTTGGTGTCTGCGCGTGCAGTGCATATAAACTACGGAATGTATCGGCCTTCAAGCAATGCTTGGCTCGGAACGTTTCGACCTGGTGGGCAGAAGGCCTCTCTTGTGGGCAGCACAGTCGCTGCAGTCGGCCTGCCCCGATTGGCAAGGTCTTGGCCACCCCTCCTCCTCAGCCAACACATCCCTCCAGCCGATCAGGGAGTGCGCTTATGAATTCTGGGAGTCTAAGGTGAATTGGGAGAGACGGGCATCAGGGCACGGGCTAACGGGAGGACGATTTGGATGCACTGAAACTGGTGCTACCAGACTACGGTGCTCGTGGGGAGTGGCAGCTATTGTCCCAGCTGTTCGGTTGCGATCTAACAAAAACCCCAACCCCAAGAAAAGCGCTGCCCCACCCACCAAGAAAAAACTCTCGTTGCTCGAAATCACCTAGCGCATTGGAACACTCCGCTCACTCTCACTGGTAACAGCTCTCATCTCAGCTGCATGTCTAGGTAGTTGATGTGCCTCTGGCCAAAGTGCTCGAAATACCGGTGGAGAGAAAAGTTGGCAGGCTCGGAGATCGAGATGAGCGGTGGAGGGGTTAAGAATGAATGAGAAAAACAAAGCATTTATTATGATCCCCACTGCATTCATGCCATGCAACCCCATAGAGCACCCACATGATATAATTCTCAGTGCACGCTAGAGGTACAATACATCATTTGCCTGTCTGAGCTCTACTTCTCTTTTTGGCAGGTTGCATATGGTGAGTCGTGGAACCCCAACTGAGATATTCCCATGTCAAATTTAGTCCATAGTGATCCATCGAAATGGACTTTTTCAAACTCTCAGGGTCTCTTCCCCCTGACTTCACTCGATTCCCACCTTGAACTTGGCTTTTAGATTTAAAAGACCTGGGGGAACTCTGGTAAGATCGCCCCGTGCATCTTCGCGAGAGAGGGGCGCCGAAAGCCATTCCTGGCAAGGGTGGTTCTGTATCACCGTAGTTCGCATGGATGGCTGTGGCCACCTGGTAGACGTTATTAGGGATTATGTCGAGAGAATTCTGCGGGGAAATTAGCCGTGATCTCCACCTACATTCAGTTTAGATTCAAATCCCACCATTGTAACCGGCACTTTGACGGTATGAATGCCAGGGTTTGGATTAGTACCACAATTTGAGGTAAAGAGAGTCCTCCCCTACGCGTACCACACGCAAACCCCAATATTCAAGATATACTTGACTCTTTGCCTGCGCTATATTAGTTTTCCCTCTCATGTCAGAAGCTCGAGATGCATAGGAAGTCTCTGCGAGGAGTGCAACCAGGCTAAGGATGTCCTACCCATCTCAACCAAAAGTTTATGGCGGGGAATATCTATCTCACAAGTGACAATATCAACTTGGTTGCCTTTCACTTCCCGCCATCTTGTCCCTATGTTGGGCAATGGTTTTCCGTTCTATCCAGCTGGGAGTTCGCATATGAGCTGCAGATGTCTTATCTGCAAGGGCTACAGTCGTTGCTCTATGAGCGATGCTTACTGTGAAACATCGGGGTATTACAGTTTTGTATGCCACAATATTCCGCAGAAGCTTAACATTTAGTCCCCGCACCCGCCCCGATGTATTGTTTATGATGCTAATGTCAACGACGCCGTTGTGCCGGAGACGCTGCAGTGAAGCAGTCAGTTTAAGGGTTTTGACCACCCTATATGAGCGATTCTTCTTCCGAAGCCTGCAGTGGCTTATCCAAGGATAGAAGCGCTCTTTCTTGATCCAAGGCGGAGATCATTCAAAGGTCTCTACAGCATCGTATGGCAACTTTTCGCCTGTTTATACTCATCAGTACAGTCCTGAGGGTCTAAATAGTCAGCCATCATGTCACTTTATATTAGTGAGAAGTGGGAAGAAACCCATGAATGGCATATCGAATCCTCGCTTTGGTTGAGGCAAATGGCCTTCCGTGGGAGACCGGGATCGAGACGCGACAAGGATGCACTTTCCAGAAGGCCTTTGTGTTGTGAAAGATAGCTCTGGAATCGTCAGTAATTATGAGAGCCGAGCATTTGTCAATGACACATACCCTCAACACCAACTACATCTATGACAATACGGCCAAGTCTAATATCATTTCTTTTTGTTCCCCGAATATAGATGCTCAGTTTTCCGCCCAAAGCCCCGCCTCCAATATAACTGGAACCGTCAGACGTGCATCTCAGAGAATTGTGATCCAAGTCTACAATGGTGCCATGATGAATATGTTCATGGATACCCGCTGATTATTATCACTGGGTAATCTAGAAGCTCTTGTGGTGGGCCGGGGCGAACAAGTGTCTTTGATGTCAGGTGTGCAGAACCCTCCACCCCAAAAGCATCAGCTGTCTCGCATTGATTTCATGCCCTGGCGGGTAGCAATAGTATCTCCCTGCGTCGACCGAGTCTGCTTCAATCAGTATCCTTAAAAGCAATTATTTTTCGGCCTTTTATGACAAGGACCAATAGCGTCTACAGTTGTCTAAAGAGTACTTAAGTATACGTCTCGCTCCATACGTACGCCCAAGTAGGATTTTTAATATATAGGTACTTTATAAATATTGTTCGGCTACTTCAAAACGGCAGCCAAGTTCCATCAGGTGACATAACGCATACATTCATCCTCGCGAGAACGAGAACGAGAGCTCATCTCCGCTTGATAGGAAAAGTTTTCGCCTTCTACGAGGGATTGTGCAACCAGTCTATATTCGCCCCTGAATTTCGGCACGCAGCCGAATCTCAGCGCCCGGGCCCATGTTGAGAAAGCCGTTCTCACCAACTGAGATTCCGACAATGGTGACACATGACGTCGGAAACTGGCCTTCTCTCATCCTTGCGCGCCTCAACTTGCCAATTTCTGCGGAGAAATTCTCCGGAACATTGCCCCATCGTTCGATTCTGGTTGTCGATCTTGCCTCCACACAGGCATTGGTTGGAGATTCAGTGCCCCTTGCCCGGCTCCCAATTACTAGGACCCTTGTCAGTGCTCGGTTGGCTACCCTGGCAATAAGGGTTTTCGGTGCGACAAGATTCCTTGTGCCAATTTCGGTTCGAGGCTTTAGGTATACTACAGTCCAAGACATTCTGCCCAGTTGGGCTTCTTTCTAAAAAGTCGCAAGCTTGTTGTTGATCGGCTCCTCACGTGGCGGTTGTGCCACTTTTCCACCCATCGATGTGATCTGAGACCACTGATGTGCGTGGTTGCTGAAACGTGGGCAGGGCCATAACATATACAATCCTGTGCCCCGTACGGTGACTAATACGAACGGGGTTCAGAATTGCCGCAACAGGAAAAAGAATCCCTCACTGCCTTGCAGACTTGGTGCTGCGTCGGCTTGTCTCAGTGGTCAAAAACTTACTTCTCCGCTGAATTACTTCAGTACCTATCTATTTGGCGTACCAGCGTGTGGAGCACATGGGCTGGGACACGAGATCAGGTCTACCTAATAGCCGCATATTGGCATCGCAAATCATATCCGACGGAGTGTACAGGTTCGCGCGTATGAGAAATTGAGAATATGCAGACTCGGATGCCCGTCTAAGGACGGTTCCGAGACTATTTATCACGCCGTCTTACGATGGGGTTACTAAGAAGTAGTTTCATTGACCACGACAGGCTAAATTACCCTCAACTCCCCCCTTGGCTACCTCCTTGCAAAACTACTTTGGTTCAAGCCCACATTTCGATCGTCAAGCCAGTTTTGGGGATGGCTAACTCTATTGTCTTTTATTAGCATATATTCATAGGATGGTCCTTTAGGAGTCATCAAGACTCACCATACCAGGAAATCTCAGTAGGTCCATCTAGCTGAGACGCAGCTAGTTCAAAATCCATCCGAGTACCCAAATGGCAAGGGATGCTTCCTGTGACGATGCCATCATATCCTCCGATGGCCTTGATTTGACCTAATGGATAATGTGGGAGTCTTTCTGGTCGATGAATCCAGGTATCAAGTACATGATCGACAGGGCGAGCGAGGCCATAGTAATCAATGACTCCAGATCCGATAACGTGCCAGCTGTTTTTCGATGCCCAAGGAAGTGTGAACTTCAAGTAGCAGTTGGTTGCATTGTTAGCTGGCACGTCGAAACCAGCGATGAGAGCCACCTGGAAGCATTTAGTTCATGTCACAGGGAAAACATGTGGGGTGTCGCACCTCCCCTTTCCCCCATTCGACAGTACCGATAAATCTATTGAATGAATTAGCAGTTACCTCAAGGAGCATGCAATGCTACTCACTGAGTTCCAAAGGGCGTATCAGGTTGAAGGCTCTTAACAGGAACGAGATAGTTAGGGAAAAGCGTTTCAAGGAGCTTTGGTGTGGAATTGGTGGGTGCTACAAGCGCAGCTACAATAAACAAAGACACAAGAATGAATAAAGCCTTCATTTTAGTTGGTTGCTTATCTAAGTTACGATCACTTAGAAAGCGGCGTTGTTTTCCGTTTCTTAAGGATTTTGTCCTTTTTTGAATTAGAACAGTTCGAGCACAATGGCAGCAAATGCTACCCTTCTTATACTCCGCTCTTATCGTTGTAGTCTTTCAAGTCCTGAAGAGTCTGACATGCCATGATATTGCGTTCATAGTAAGTAGAGTAGGCCCCCTAGGCAGCGAGGAAGGGCCATTGCATTAGGTTCATAGGTGTGGATTGAGATCCGGTATGCCTTGCGTTGAGAGCTTCAAGATTGCTCAATCTTTTAAGTTAACTCTTACGCTTTCATGCAGGGCGGTACGAGCGATGGACTGCATATCGCTGCAGTGGGCTGAGTACGGAAGTAAAAGTAAGAGGCAATATGATACGATGCATAAGTCAGAGAGGTAATATTTGGGCGGATGACGAAACTCGGGGTTCTCGTTGTGGGAATAGCAGAAGCCCTCCGAGCCCTTACATCCCTTGGTAGGGGAAAAGTTACCAGACAAAGGTAGCTTTTGGTCTCTATTACAGATGTCTTAAGAAGATACTGAGCGTGTCCCAATTATTATAAGTACTTAATGTTAAGCCAAAAAGGGCCGGAGAGACCTACCAACATTGTGGACAGTCTAGTTTGTTGACATGCTCTTTGCATGATGTTACCTTCCGCTGGGTGGTTACCTGCATTACCCTGAACGCAGTCTCATTGATCCGCATTACTTACACAGCACTCTCCGCTGACAATCATTCTAACAGCAACTTTTTTGAGGGGAGTTCTAGGGGCATTTTTAGAATCAGAAGTAACGTTTATTTTGTATTTTGATTTCATAAGCAGCATTCGGAATGTCATACTTTTTTTAAAAAAAAAAAAAAAACTTTTCGACACATTTTAGTGGGCTGTGGCAAATGAACGGAGTCATTAGAACATCACTCGTGGGAATTGAGAAGAGGGGACGCACAAAGGAACACTAAATTACCTGCAGGTAAATAAATACATAGATGCTATTATATTCACCTCACAAAACCGTTTAGGCACAGTCTAGTTAGACGGGAAGTTTCTCGCTCAAACCAATAAAAAAAAACAGGCTTTCTTGGATATTTCTCCAATTAAACGCCCGGGCGATTTAATGCACCATCATTTTCAATCTGATATTCTTCCCAAGTAGTAGCGCCCTCACTAACCTAACAGAGCGATTCCCTCTGGTTGCGAAAAGTTGGTTGCCACAGCAAAAATGAAAAATAAAAAGTCGAAAGGCGCGATTCGAACCCACTCTCGCAAAATCACATTGCAACCCCCCAATCACCTTTTCCCTTCCAAGGCCCCCCCTTTCCTTAAAATTATTATTGCGCTGGTTTCGCCTGCCTCCGCTGCCTCTTCTCGAAGTTTTTGCGCAAGAATCAATAACAGTTGGGGTATATAATGCTGTTATTGACAAGTAAGTTTGTCCTTCGGGACACTTGGTCAATTTGGTAAGTTATTGTTGAGTTTTCCAGAAAGTCTGTACGTACTAACATATGCGCTAGAAACGATACAGAGAAGATTAGCATGGCCCCTGCACTAAGGATGACACGCTTCACAAAGAGAGGTTACAATTTTTTTTTTTTTTCCTCCCATACAAACAAGCCACAAAATCAATAGCAGTTGGAGTATATAATGCTATTATTGACAGTTAAGTTTGTCCTCCGGGACACTTGGTCAATTTGGTAAGTTATTGTCGAGTTTTCCAGAAAGTTGGTACGTACTAACATCGGCGCTAGAAACGATACAGAGAAGATTAGCATGGCCCCTGCACTAAGGATGACACGCTTCACAAAGAGAGGTAACAATTTTTTTTTCCTTCTATTCTGTAGATATATAACGAAATACGAACAAGCGATACATCCATGACAAGGGAGAGATATAATAGAATCGGTGTCCTCATATGTGGTAGAGGCTTCTATGTTTTAGGCAGGGATCGACGTCACTGGCAGGATGCAGCAGCGAATCAAATGAACTTAACCTATATTCATACATCATTTCTATGAACGGCTTGAAGGCTACACCATCGCAGGCACTCAGAATGAGAAGAGATTGTCACTTTCTTTACAATTACGACATGCTACTTCTTATGAACTGGCTTCAGATTCCAGGCATGTCATTTAGCTTGATCATAACTTATGGGATGACAGGCTGGCCGATACTTGCATGTCAGATTTGGGGGAACCCCCGCTTCGAATTCTAGAAAAGGCGGGGGTGTTACTCTCCCTGCAGTCTCAATCTGAATGCAAATATGCAACGCAAGATCTTATCCCAATGCCGGAAGATTCCCAGCGTTTCTAGAGCAGTCAAAGTCGTTCATTGACCACTCACAGGCCAGTTTCAAATTTGGGGCGGACGTATGAGAGTAATGAAAAGTTAAGCAGTCCCGGCCTGCTGTTGACTGACAGAAATGTGACAGGTAACCAGGCCCTGTCCACGTGTGATTGCTTTTGATTGCACACAAGGAAGGGGCAACAGTGGAATTGTGTGGAGTCTATTTAAACTTTATACAGTTACACAAAAAACATATGCTTTGTTTGGTTGGCGCGTTTATTATTGACGGATTAGGCAAATCTAGATAAGCTTTCGAAGAAGCTTGGCAACGGGGTTCAGATGAACTCAGCTCTTCGGGTTAATTAACGTTATATAGTAGCTGTTTAACGTACGAGACCGGATGTTACCCTCACTCGCAGCTTAAAGGATGAAGTTGCTCCATATCGTTAATTAGAACTTCAACTGCAGCATTCCAGATGATAGTCTGGTTTTCAGATAAGTTGCAAACTTCCAGGGTTTATACACTTATCACACCGCTGGGTCGATGTAAGTCCTCCAACATACAATTCCTCGATCTGACATGCCTGTCATTTAATTTATAAAAATTTCATACATTCCCAATCCCTGAAGTTTCTAATCTATTTTCATTGATGCTTGTTGGGGAGACATGATAGTTCGCTAATGAGGCCGATTGCACTCTCTGTTTAAGATTTGCTGTTGAAACGTTTTGGCTGATAAACTGCTTTGATACCTTTGAACAGAGGCCCTATAACCTTTGGGCATCGCTTTGGTATATAGTACTTAAAGATTACACAGGGGAGGGGAACAAACCGGCCTTAGAAGCAAGCTTGGTTAGCAAGGTGCCTATTATATCGATTTTCTACTGAGCATCGGGAAAGCACTTCGCACTAAGATCTTTGGTATAGTGCTGGATCGTTCTATCTTCCACGGGCTTACCTCATTAGTGCTATCTGGTTTAAGGTAAGTTTTCTCCTATATATTATATTATCTGCTTATCGTGAAGGATGGCGTGAAGTACCTTTCTTCACTTGAAGCCCGTGACCAGCCATGGATACAAGTTGAGAAGTTCCGTTTTAAAGATTTAATAGTCTTGGGGGCACCGCCTCTGGTAGGGAAGATTTAAGACTGCTGAATTTGCGATCATCCGGGGGTAATGTGTAAGGCATCGAGGGCTTCAGCTGTCTACTCTTGTATGGTTACCGGTATATAAAGTAACTCTGAATAAGCGAGGAAATAAAATTATAAGCATCGACAAGCAGTCCCTGCCATCTTCGCTTAGAATACACCCCTTGGTGGTGAGAGCTCGCTTCAGTTATAAAATATATTGCTGCCCTTGTTCCCTCTGCAAGTACTTCAGACTCCTTTCTTTCCAAGCGTTTCCTCTGCTTTCCGCGATTTCTGAGTTCCACAAAGCAGATAGGTGGTGATAACCCTATTCTAGAGTATACCATGATGGCATTATGAGGCATTTGGCATTAGTACTCACGCACATTGCTGTGCAGTAATTAACCTCGCATTGACAGGCCATGAGAACATCACAGGTCGATGGATCTGCTTAAGAAGCATTGCGCAGAGAACAGCTTTGGGATGGGCGCAATAAGCATGGGATTCGTGGTCCAATAATATTGGCCGCGCTGTTTGCTGAGAAGTGCAAGGTTGAGGCAAGATCATATATCTTAACTAAGGTTTTCCGAGAAGAACTATGAGCATTAATGGGTCTTGTTTGGTATCGCGCAAACTCAAGACTGGCGCGAACCCGCACTCAACGTTATATCATGATAGCAATTTATCGATAGCAATATATCGAACGGGGATATAGGCAAAATGCCGAGAGAAAGCGAAAGGTTATTACTCGAACATGCCATGATGGAACTTAACCGGCTTAGGTCCTCATTCACAGAGCACAATCTGGGCCCTTCTGAAATCGGATCGAATGTCGAGACTATAAAATGCTGAGAAAAACAGAAAAACCAGATTTTGCACTGGCATGGGCTTCCCACTGGAGTCGATCAATAGCGCTTTTGGCACGATTACCATTTTTTTTTTTGGCATAAAAGGAGGAGCAATATTTTGACGTTTTTGACGTTTTTGACGTGGGATAGTAGCGGTGGGGAGGACATCTTGAGAATACCAAAGTGATGCTGGATGATGATGATTTTATACATATCTAATACTGTCTAAGCTGATGGTGATGTCGTTTAAATTACATACATATACTTTAACAACACTTGGCGCGGAGTCTGGTAGGTAAAGATGCGTTGCATCGCGCAAGCCGGGACTAGTGTGCAGTCTGCCTTGCTTGCTCTTAGTTGCGTTTGATTTCTTCGTTATCGATTTCCCTTGCAGGAAATGAAGCGATTGTAATTGCAGACCCAAGCATGCTAAGTCTGGCGCGTTCGTCGAGTCCTACTAGATAGTTGCACCTTTTTGTACTGTATGGGTATGGTTATTTGCGGTATACTACTATGGTGGAAGCAAAAAGCCGTATACCCTACGGCGCAAATATCTGCTCTTTTACTCGCTCTGGTCATCTGTGCGAGATTGTTCGCGCGTCCTGATTGCTGTGACGTTGGCCGTGACAAGAAGGTGCCACCTCCCCCCCCCCCGCATTGGAGTTACTCCCTGACTACCCTGTTTGGGCGCCGCAAGGTGGTTGCTGCACTTGGTAGGAGGTCTTTTGCTGGGGATGAGCCTGCTTGTATTTATATTTACGAACTGGGGGTTCCAATACTAGCACTCTAAGAAGTACTTCACTAGGTACCCCTCAAATTACATAAAGTCCGCATTGTTTCTCGACCCTCCGCTGCTTCCACCTGATTTTTGTTTCCCGTCCCAAGGGCTTTGAATTTCACAAAAGTGCCGGTTATACTATTATCACTAGGCCAGTGTTTATCGTTCGCCATATACGGCTTGTACAAGCAACAGGCGGTTCCGGGACTGCAGAAACAGCTACCGACCCTCCTGCTGAGGAGTATTATCATCTTAGGCATCTTTGTTCCCTGTGCTAAAGACTTCTACTGTCCTTACACCAATTCATAATGGCAGAAGGAGACGTTTATGCTACGGCAGGTTTCACTTGTCCCTCTGTGGTAGAGTGGCTGCTGCTAACCAGTCTCTTGTTGTTTACAGCTTCTGACCAATGATCGGTACCTTCCTGGTAATTCCTCTGGTCAATGCAGGATCGAAGCATAATTACTGACTGATTTCAGGTGCCATGGTCCTTGCACATGCCCTCAAAGATGGAGGGGTTCGAAATGGGGTGTCAGTCCCCGGTACATCAAAGAAGTTGGCTGTTCTCGTAGGAGAGGGTAGGCTGAGTAGGCAGAGCTTGGACGAGCTTGTGGTAGGTTTTTCCAAGTTTTCAAGATAAGGCAATGAAGCTCATGGGATATGCTTTTAATAGACCCTTTTTGATTACATTATTCCCGTACCCATCATCAGCGGCACAGCATCTGACAACCTTCAATTACTGGGCCGTTTGGAACTCAATGAAACATTCACAAAGATCAATTTGTGGAAGCAAACCCAATTCAACAAGATCATATACCTTGATGCGGACATTCTCCCAATTGTACCCCTGGATGAGCTATTCGAAGTGGATGCGGCTTTTGCTGTGAGTTCAACTATAATGGGATTGTGTATAAGCCTCCTGACAATATATACAGGCATCTCCGGATATTGGTTGGCCGGATTGCTTCAACAGTGTAGGTTATGTTAAGATCATGGCTAGATGTATGAGGTTGGTGTGCTGAACCTTATATAGGGAGTGATGCTCTTAAGGCCAAGCCAGGAAACCTACGAAGAATTGCACAGGCTTGTACAGAGTGGACAATCCTTTGATGGTGATTCCTCCAATAAAATCATCCATGAAACATGACAATCGCTGATTATCTCATATAGGTGCTGATCAAGGGCTACTTAATACCCACTTTGAGGGTAAATGGCATCGACTTCCTTTCACTTATAATTGTACACCATCTGCTAGCTATCAGTGAGTTTTAAATTAACTGAACGCATGAATTTGCTTGGTACTGAACAGCTCTGTCTAGATATACCCCTGCATACCGTCATTTCGGATCAAAAGTTTCCGTGGTGCATTTCATTGGAGCCAGCAAGCCATGGGACAACCGTGCTGATAATTATAACTCCGTGTCCTTTGGAGAGCATGTTCAGAATTGGTGGAACGTGTGGGACAAGCACTATGTGCCCAAGGGCTCTGAAAAGACAACTACTTGGAGTCATTATAAACCACCATCTGCATATGAGAAAACAGGTGCTCTCACAGGGCCTCCAGCTGGCTCCGTGACTGTAACCCACGAAAAGGTCGCTAATTGGGCCCCACCGCCCCCCATCATAGTAAGTGGGACCCAGCAGCATGAAGGGAAAACACAGAGTCAGATTCAAAATCAGCTCACGGGGACTCAGGTGCCGGAGGATCGATCCACAACCCCGACACCTCAGTCAGTTGCTGTTGAAGATAGAGCCCCAACACCTAAGCCTACTGCTCAGAAGCCCGTGGTGGTTTCGAGGCCTGAAGTTGCCCCTCATCGCCCGGTTGCGACTAGGGTATTCCAAGACCAACCGTCCAACAAGCCTGGGGCTCGCCAGGAAGAGTTCCAAAAGACATGGGGAGCTCCCAGCAATGTTTCAAGCCCTATCATACCTATCTTGAAACAAAGTGCAGTGCGTCCACATTACCAACATGATGCACCTTTCAAGGTTCAAGACCCTATGAGGCCTTCTACTCCCGAGAGTACTCACCCAATCCCAACGTTTAACCAACATGCATCATATCAGCCTACTTTTACTGTCGGTGGGACCACCTATGTCCATCGTTCCGACGATCCATATACGGAGGAAATACAGCCAGACGACGAAGCCTCGTGTGCATCTTCCGAGACCACCTATGTGCCGCCATTCGAGGCGCCCAAGTCTGAATGGGATCCTGCAAGGTAAGCTATCCGAAGTTGAGATGTCTATAGCACGCATTTGACGATTTTAGGTCTCCTCCACCAGCAAACTCCAGTCCGGAGGCTTACAACATCACATTCCAGACATATAAGAATGAATGGGATATGATTTCAACAGCTGTGCAAAAGAAGAGCATGCCTAGAAAAAACCGTCACAAGGAACAGTATTCGACTAGGCCTGCTCAAGAGGAATCGCAGCCTCAAACTCAGATACCAGGTGTCAAGCCCGTCTTTCCGTGGGAACATAGAGCTCAACCGCCAACAAGAGTGTGGGCAGATGATCCAGTGCCAGGTGGCCGAAATTCGGATGAAATCAGGAGTGATGACGATGATGAATCCACAACTAGCTTTGAGGAGTTCGACGACGAAGGATTGAGCGACACCGAGTCAGGGTCGGAGAGAATGGGTTGGGGAGATTTCGGAGTCAATCAATGGGACGCCATCCCTGCAATTTCTCAATATGTCTCCGCTCTTCAACGCCATAATCCCCAATTTAAGTTTGATCAAACGAGCGCTACGCAACAGAATCCGTTGTACGACGACGAACGTCCACCCCTCCCTGTGACAACCAACCCCCTACGCCGACGAAACCTGCGAGGATCCTCGCAGAAGCAGTGGGGTTACCCAAGTGCTCCCGGAATCACACCGCCAGATAAATGGGTTTGTAATTTCTTGCAACTTTTGACAAGGTGTCACTAACAATGCTCGACAGGACCCCAATGCGAAATTGGATGACCTCCGTCAACTACCAGTGTCGTTCCTTCAGAGGCAGACTAAGAGGCAAGTGAGTGGTGAACAAAATCAACAATGGTACTACACTCTTCATGACACCCCCCCCACCACTTTCCGTGACGATTCAACACGTTCCGCGAAATCCCCAACCTCCAAAGGTGTGCAGGCTGACGGTCCAAAGATATTTTACGATAAGGCAACACAATGGGAGCAAAGGGCTGAGTGGGCTGTTGATATTGGCACACAAACCGAACACAAGGGGGGAGAAGGCGTCCATGCAGAGGAGGTTGGAGTGGTGGACTAGCTGTCTCTTACGATTATACCACAGCATACTTCCTGTCCCTTGCCTATTTCTGCTTTGTATCTCAAGACGGCGGTGTATTTGTGAGCTCGGAAATTTTCTTTCATTTGACTGCAGGAGTTAGTGGAGGGCTTTTACTATTGCAATTCTTTTTCCTTTGTTGGGCTCTTTTGGAGGATGCATGGCTTTTTCTGACTCTTTCCCTTTTTCTTTTTGCTCTAGAAGCACACAAGACCTTGATCCGAGGTTCGGGTATATTTCATTTGTGTGGGAAATAAACAGGAATGGGACGGGTGGATAAAGAGGGATGGATAGAGAGGGATGGAGGGATGGTTCAACGGGGTGGGCAAATGGATGTTACATGACTCGAGCTAGAATAAGAGGGGCAGAGGGGTATAAAAGCGAATACAATTCTCATTACATGAAGCTGAGGAACCCAATGCGCCGGATCTATGGTACAGGATGAGGGAGCAAAATGAAGCCCGCCCTTGGCCGTGGCTAGAATTCAAAGAAGCCATCCGTTTCAGCAGCAGCAGGCTGTTGCTCCTCTTGATGTTCGATCTTGTGCTTCTTTTTAGATTTTGACCTGCTCTTGTCACTCTTGCCCTTGTGCTCCTTGCCCGCCTCCTGGTCTGATTTTCGCTGCCTGGCCTCCTCCTCCTCCTCCTCCTCCTCGTCGTCGTCCTCAGTACCATGCCGGCCCAATTGCACGCGACCCTCCTCCACATGCAGGTCTTCGTCATCAGCGGTCTCAACATTGACGGTCCACTTTCCCAGCGTACCCTCTTCCATGCGCTGTTTGATGTCATTGAGGATTTCCTCTTTTGCGCGCTGCGTCTTTGGGTCGGAGGAGCAGTCACGGTAAAGGGAAATGTATTTTCGGTGGGGGGGGATAGTAGAGGGTGTAGTTTAGGTTTAGGCGAGCGGTGAGGAGTTGGGCGGGGGAGGCGGGGGGGGACTGGCGGGTGAGTTTTTTGAGGTGGCGGGAGGATTTCTGGCGTTCTGTTTGGGGGGAGTTTAGTTTGAGATAAGGTAATTGAGGGGGGAAGGAGATGGAGTACCGAAGAAACGAACCATCCGATATCGCTCGTTTAGTTTCCTTTCCTTGGTGGATTGTTGCAGGAGGGCAAGGTCGCGCTTGTAGCTGGCGAGGGCGCGCTCGGTTTGGATGATTGCGGCGGGGGGAAGAGTCGAGCTGCCATCTTTAGGGGTTGTTGTGGCAGTGTTTGCGCGGGAGAGGAGGCGGGTGAGGTCCCGGATTTTGCGGCGGAGGTGCGAGACGCTTGTGGGCGCGGCGGCTTCTGCTTCGGCGACGGTGGTGGGTGGGCTGCGTTTGTGCCTGTGGGCGCTGGGTTTGGCCTGGGGGACGAGGGAGTGGCGGGAGGGGTGGACCTGCGACATTGCTCTTGTGGTTGGCGGGGCGGGGGCGGGGGAGCAGGTTTGTGGGAGAGTTATTTATTATCGCGAAGTTTCGAAAAAGTTTTGGGGGGGGAGCGGCTCTGCTGTAGTATGGATGTTTTCGGTATGGATGGATGGATGGGGCACCGTAGGTAGGCCGGGGCAAGCCGCAACCTGTGCCATAATTACTTGTTCGCCTGAAAGGCAACTGATGCAACTGCGCTGAGCTACGAGAGGGCTGGGCAAGAGGAAACAACGGAAACAACACGACGAAATAGGCTCTAGCTAGAGACATCGGCGGGGGGGAAAGGATCGAGGGCCGAGGGCTCAGGAAGAAGAGCGGCAAAAGAGCAAGAGAGCGGGAGAGGCACGGCGACACACGGCGGTATACGGCAGCGGGGAATGCGCAATGGCCATGCCCTCCTCTGTCCCCCGCATTCGCTGGTCGCCGCACTCGGATGGGCACCGCCAGCACTTTCTGAGGGTGAACACGAGGAACCATGAGCTGGGGCTGTATGAGGTGATTGAGTCGGTCAGTGCTGCAACTCCTCGGGGGGAGGGGAGGTGAGGGGAGGTGAGGGGAGGGGAGGGGAGGGGAGGCCTGCGGCAGAGCACGCGCGCTGACGGACTCTCATTCGGGGCAGGTAGAAGGG
The DNA here is from genome assembly GCA_015179035.1 of Tirmania nivea. Lineage (NCBI taxonomy): Eukaryota > Fungi > Ascomycota > Pezizomycetes > Pezizales > Pezizaceae > Tirmania > Tirmania nivea. Next base: position 374,925 of record WHUY01000050.1, on the reverse strand, counting down.
CAGCAAACTCCGCTACGAGCTCGTAGCTAAGCAGGGCAAGATTCCTGAGATTAGAGTGAGTACTTACTTCCCCCAACTCCCCAGGTTGCTCCCCGCGCAATATATCTAATGTGGGTGCTGGCTGGGGATAGTGCTTCGACTGGTCCCCCCTCGAGGACGACCTCCTCGCCATCGGCCAATCCAGCGGCGACACCCTCCTCCTCCGCCTACGCGACCGCGGCGTATCCGGCTCATTCACCATCTCCGCCAAGCCACAGCGAGGATGCAACGCCGTGGCATTCTCACGAGAACATCTCCTCGCAACGGGCCTCGACCGCGTACGCCATGATTCGTCGCTCATAATATGGGATATCAATCAGCGCCTGGGCGGCACGGACGCGTCCCGCCCGCAGCCGTCGAGAAAGTACAGTACGGAGACGATTAGCAGCATTAGGTTCTTTGACGACCAACCGAATTTGCTGGTGGCGGGGGTGGGCGGGAAACAGGTGAGGGTGTGGGATTTGAGGGATTCGGCGGGGAATCCGGTGCTACAGGCGCAGACGAAATGTGTATTGGGATTGACGGTGGATGCGAGGGATGGGAATTACTTTGCGGGGTATAGTGATGATAGCAGCGGGGTTGTGAGTGTCTGGGATCGCCGGGGGGGAAGTGGGAGGAGTGGAGCCGCGGGGGGAGGGTGGGCAGACCCGAGCTTGGTGTTTCAGAGGGCGACGGTCGATGAGAATGGGCAGGGGGGGAGGATCTGCGGCCTGAGGTTTTCGCCGGATAAAGCTGGGGTCCTTGGAGTGCTGAATACAAGTGGCGGGTTGAGGGTTTATGAGATGGCAAAGTTGCCGGATTTTTCCGGGGATGGGGGGGTGGGGAGTGGCATTGGGATTGGGAGTGCGAGAGATGCGGCGGCAGTGGTGGGCGGTGTATTTAGCCGTGGGGGGGATGATGGTAGCAAAAGAGGGTTTATGCTGGGCAAGGACAGTGCCAGTGTGGGAAGTAGCGCGGGGGGCAGTAAAAGTGGGGAAGTGCTCTATGTGAGTAAGGTTGTGGATGTTGCTGCTCCCATGAGGCCCGTCGGCAAAGCGGATAGGAGGATATGTAGCTTTGACTGGATGTCATTTGGGGGGGGGGCACACGATGGAGATGGAAATGCTACCCATGGTGGGGGGCATGCAGGTGACCTTAAAGCCCTCGTGACGCGCAACGACGGGGAGATTGAAGTACTATGCATCCCGGGCTCGGCCTGCGCCGTGGCAATCAGTGGGCGGAATATGGTCGTCGCTACATCAGCGACCTCGTTGCTTACCATCCCCGAGAAATCCCCACCAAAGACCGCCGATGTAGACAATCGCATGATCCTTGTCGACGACGCACGGAGTATTCATCGCCGCCGCGCCTCGGACGCAGATTACACCTCGCATCCGATTGGCTCCCCGAGCGAAAACGGGAAACGACCAAGTCTAGGAGGAAGGGAGAGGAAGGATTCACTCCTTGGCTCGTCCGGGGGTTATTTATTTTCCCCAGAGGAGGTCCTCATGAACGATATCTGCGTTGTCATGAGGCAGCGTGTCGAGCGTGGGTACGGAATGGATCCGGAAAAGAGCTTGAAACTCGTTAGCACGGGGGAGGCGGGTGGGGGTGATGCATTGAGGGAGATGTGGGTGTGGATTCGGGACGCAGTTCGCCGCGCAGACAGCCCTGGGGGAATGACGGCGCATTACCTCGATCTCAACTACATCGGGGTACGGCAAATCTTAAATGGGGACCTGGAAAGCCGGTATACGAAAGGCAGTTTTAGGAATAGAGAGCATCAGATGAAGGAGGTTAGTGCCGCCTGCGAGGAGTTGAGGAAGAGGCTGGGGAAGGATGAGTTTATTTCTTCGCCGACGGGGTTTCATAGTAGGAGGAGCCTGGCGCTGGTGGTTTGTGGGTGGCATTTTAATAGGTCTGATTTGGAGGCGCAATTGGAGACGCTGGAGAAAGAGGGGGAGTATGCAAAGGCCGCGGGATGGGCGCTGTTTCATAATGATATCCCGAGGTGCATTAAGGCGCTGAGTGGGGGAGGGGAACGGATGAAACTCATGAGTACGGCCGTCGCAGGGTATTTTGCCCATCTTACTTCCTCGGATAAATCGGGTGCGGGGGCTACGGTCTGGAAGGATCTCTGTAGGAGTATGAGTTTTGAACTCTCGGACCCGTATTTGAGAGCGGTGTTTGCCTATGTGAGTAATGGGGAGTGGATCGATGTACTCGATGATGTTGGTCTTCCAATTAAAGAGCGGCTAGGCATCGCGATTAGGTTTCTGGGAGATGAGGAGCTTGGACGGTATGTGGATGAACTGGAGAAGATGGTTGTTAAAGAGGGTGATCTGGAGGGCGTGGTGATTAGTGGTGTTGGTGAGAGATTTTTGGAATTGCTGGGTCGCTACGTGGATCGTACGGGGGATGTGCAGACTGCCGGGTGTGTGGCGAGTTTCGTGGTCCCTAGGTATACTGCGGATGAAGCGGGGAGGGTGGGGGGTTGGGTAGAGAGTTATAGGGAGTTGTTGAATGGGTGGGGCATGTGGAAGGCAAGAGGGAGGTTTGATGTGGCCAGGGGGGGGAGGGCGAGGAGGCCGACCCCGCACGTTGGAGGTGGATGGGGAGGACGGCCTGTGGGGCCGAATGTCCAGGGGGGAGGGGGGGTGCTTGAGGTGCAGAGGCAGATTGCAGTGAGGTGTAATACTTGTGATAGGGTATGTCCCATTTCCCTTCCCATCGAAGGGTTTTCCTGAACCTCTTCCTCTAACGTATTATACATGCTAGATCGTCTCGCAACAAACCCTCCCAACACACCAACAGCAGCCCCACCACTACCCCACCCCCGCACTAGTCCACCAACCTCGTAAACCCTCTCCAGCAAATATCCCCCCGCAGCCCGGCGGCTCATCCGTCGCTCCTTCGTCCAATATACATACTCCGAATATCCACCAACCTATTCATTCTACACTCATACCTGGAGTAGGAGCTACACATACACACCAACATCATACCCCGCACCCACTGTCTCTCCCCCCGCAGCTCCCACCGCCAAGTCCGGGCCCAACCCCAGGCGGGATCCTTTTGACGGATCCTCCAGCTTCGCAAAACCCGCAAGGAGCGGCAGGGGTGCCGGTTCCTGGAGGGGGGGAGGGGGGGGCTACAGCATCACCACAACCGCCGCCACCGCCACCACCACCCCCACCCCCACCGCCACCACCGCCCCCGCCCCCCCCGCCGGCGAGCTCCCTCCTCCAGCAGAGATATACGGTCTGCCCAAGCTGCCGAAAGCCACTCCCTCGCTGCGCCATCTGCCTACTGCCACTCGGCACCGTTAACTACAAATCTGTCATGGCGAGGCCCGCGGCTGCCGGAGGCGAGGGGAAAGGCGCGCTTGGAGGCGGAAGTGTGGGGGGAGGGGGCGGCGGCGCAGCAGGGATAGGGAGTAGAAACCCAAAGGGCGACTACGACCGGTGGATGAGCTGGTGTCTGAAGTGCGGGCATGGGGTGCATGTGGGGCATGGGAGGGAGTGGTGGGGTGACGGCGCGGCGGAGGATGGAACCGCGAGCGGGGTCAGGAAAGGGACAGGCAAGCCGCCCAGGGGGAAGAGCAGCGTCAAGCGTATGTGCCCCGTACCGGAATGTAGCTGCCTGTGCAACGAGTTGTAGGTGGGGCGGTGTTCTGTGGACGATATAATTAGTTAGTTTAGGTTAGTTTTGTTACCATACGAACGGTGGCTTGTTTTTGTCTGTCTCTGTTTCTGTCTCTGTCTCTGTCTCTGTTTCTGTCTCTGGTTCTGTCTCTGGTTCTGTCTCTGGTTCTGTCTCTGGTTCTGTCTCTGGTTCTGCCTCTGTTTCTGTCTCTGTTTCTGTCTCTGTTTCTGTCTGTCTGTCTGTATGTAGGTATCTAAATACGTACGTCTGAATAATCTCAAGTAGTTAAGATCCCCCCCGGAACTACAGTACCTTCCTTGCACGCGGATTTTATTTTTATTTTGTTTTATTCACTTTATTAGTCCTTATTAGTTGCAGGGGACATTATTACCCTGAAAGCTTGTTTTAGCTCGCAGTCACGCCTAGTCACGCATAACTTTTCCGCGCATTCTTGTGATTAAATTTCCCCCCCCCTTCAAAACTCTGCATGTTCGTTGACATCATAAAAGGCATACAATACCAGCCGCAAAAGCTACGCAAATGGATATATTCTCCAAGGTATGTAGTTCCCCAAGTCCAGAAATCCCCGACGCCTAGCACATGAACAGTCACGAATACAGCATACCCCGGCACTCAAACTCCAAACTCCTCCCTAAATCAAAACACCGCATGATATACATGTCTAAAACGGATAGCCTCATTAAGCGTCATCTCCGTCCGCAACCTGCAACCCATCGCCTATACATCCCCAGCACCAATCCTTTCCCTCATCAACTTCCTCACCTCCACCTCTTCCAGCTCCGGCACCAGCCTCACTACCACCAGCTCCAGTACCTGGTAAATCAAGTGCTTATTCACCTCTCTTTCCTTCAATATATCCAGGTACCCATCAATCACGCTCCTCCATTCCCACTGCTCAGTCCCAAAATAATGCCTCTTGATCACAGTCGGGATCTTATCTAGCAGCGCCTGCATTGCCGCCTCCCTAATCGCATCCTGCTCCACTGCGGTAGGGTATGGCCTTGGTGGGCCCATCGCGCCATTAGGAAACAATGCAGCCCGGGCTGAAGCCAAAACCTTGACTACAAGATCCGGGGAAGCAATATGCGCTTTGAATAAGTCAGATAGTAGCGAGTCGATTAAACTTCCTGCTGGCTGAATGGCAAAAGGGGATAATACAAGAAGAAGGTTTCCCTTCAGCCAAGGTTGGTTGGAGTCAAGGCGGAGGAGGTTAGAGATGAATTTGAGGAAGGACATGCGCAAGATAGGTTTTTTGCGACGGGGTGGGGGTGGAGGGTGACTCATAAAGGTGTATATTGACGTGACGACCGTGGCTGCAAGATTGATCAGTAAGGCTGCTAGTCCAAGAAGGTGCTCAATGTGGCGTGAGATCGAGATTGGGTGAGTAGCAGGAGGCGTGGGGTTCACTGGAGTTGTGGTGCGTGAGGAGGCGGCTGTAAGCTGTTTCATAAGCACTTGTTTCGAGGAGCGGCGTTCATGTCGTGATTTCCGCCGCTTCATTTTCCTTAATTCATCTTTTCTAGACACTCCAGAGTCATCACCACTGTTCACCACTTCGCTTGGTGCGATACTATCCCCACTATCGGCCGGTACTTGCTGAGGGGTACCGAGCACTTTGGCAATGATGTCGTAAACCATCCATGGCTCGCTGAGCTTGTCCACTGCATTCCACAAGACTAGTCCCGAAAGTATTTCCCTGATCAAGGTCCTCTCGCAGTTGGACTGCAAATCCTCGGTAGGTAGTAGGGTTGCCAGTATTCCGGAAGACAAAAGCTTGAGGTAGAGATGCTCACTCTCCGGCGACGACTTCAGTGCTGGGTGGGGCTGCAGGTTGTGGAAAATCTCTGGAAGAGATAGGTGCGGGCAGAGCGCAGTTCTGTGGCGGTAAACGCACTGCCGGTAGTCTAGGAGATTGGCGTGTGAGCAAGCACTTTGGGGGCTGATGCGACTGGATGGGATCATCTTACCACGCACGTGGTTGTCCAAAAGCGCCGGCAGTTCATCCAATAGCAAGACTTCCAGGTTGATATGTCTCAGGCGCTGCTCCAGAGAGCGGGTGGTGTGTGCGATGACCTTTATGATCTCATCAACGAAGGTCCTATCGTTGGTTATCTTCGAATACCATGCGAAAATGAAGTCTCTGTAATTGTCAATTAGTCGATACCCCGGAATATCACCTAACGGACTGATTGCCCACCTGCAGACAATGGCCAGAAATGCATAGAGTTGAATGTCAACACTTGGAGAACTGGTTAGAGCTGGTAGGATGTCTTCCAGTGGGCTATTTGGTGAAGACTGGGGCCTTAGGACTCTGCGGATGAGTGCAAGTGTCTGTTTATCTTCTAAAGGTGATGATATAGGTGGAAGGGGAGGAGGCGTAGGAGAAGGCGTAAGGTTCATTCTTTGTCGGTGTCACGGCCACGCTCCTCGAGGAGGAGCACAGCGGGGAGAAAGTTCTTAGGTAAAGACCACCTATCGAGGCTCCTGGGGCTTGGCACAGGGCAATGTGCTGCCAGATATTACTGTGCGAATGCTGTATAATGCAGCACTTATATGTATGCAGACCCGTCGATCTCACCGTTACTCGAAGGACAAGATCAGATCTCGCTGCCGCACCTAAGTATAGTAGAAGGGATGCATAAGCTTGATCGCGAACCTGCCTCTGAGCTCAGGGCAACCAGACTAATAACTGTAGGTGCATGCAAAAACGAGTTGATCCTTAGGAGTATGTATCAATATCGGGACGGTTTCTCGCTGGATAACCACGATACATACAGTTGGTGCTCTTGGTAATTCCAACTCTTACAAGAACCTCCTGGCTCGTGTAACCAGACCTCAGGAGGGGTCATGCCAGCCAAGTATCTGCTGACTTGTTTTAAGAACATGGCTCAAAACAAGGAATGCCTGCAGAAGTCCAGGTGCTTATGGTAATACACCTTTTCTTGTGATATCATGCCATTCTTCAAGGTTTCCCTGCATTCTTGACTCCGAAAAGTACCTGCAGGCGGACATCGCCCGCCGTTTAACTGCCACACAGTAACCTCAACTTCTGTCTGCAGAACGAGAAGACGTGTTTCCCCACCCGGGAAAATATTGAGCAAAGGGCGAGGAAATTGGGTGTCCTAGTCCGAGAAAACCACCAACACCAGAGATCATGTTCTCTATCTGCCAATATGGTTCATATGACTGTCCACCAGAGCTCGTGATGCACCTGAATTTCTTTTCTTTTTGCTTCTGCACAGTGAGCTGAGTGGAGAGGTGTGGATGGGCAGGGGAGATGAGGCAGGGGTTCGGGAGCCAGATCCCGACTGTGCACGAGACTGTGGTCGGGATCGAATGCCCGATTTTGCTTCATCCGGACTGGTCAGAGCCAGGCCGTGCAGCGGTATTTCCGGAGGGATAGGGAAATAGGGAATTGAACTTCATGCAGACTTAAGCTTTAAGGTTTCGAGGATGCCTAAATATGATGAGGCAATAGCGGTACTTCGTGGTCATGGCAATATAGATGAATGCAGATGGTTCCTGGATACTTTCAGGGTCCATGATATTCAGCAAGTGCAGGTAAGTGGTGAGACTCAGTGGATCGGTGCCCGAAAGCCAGAGGCGACCGCATCTATTGGCTCCGTATAAGCTTGACTGAACTCTCATAGCTACGCCTATAGTACATGAACATTCATTCTGTTGAAGGCCTTCAATATAGTTCTGACGTTTCACTGAGTAAAGGGCCGAGGGGCCAAGTGCAGGGTCATCCTGGTTGCTTCATCGTGTTGTGAATCTGCCCCACCGGTTACGTTATAGTTACCACGGTATGTGTAGGCGACAACTCTAACTTTACCCGTACACCGCCGGGGTCGATATCAACAGCTCAATGCCGTGAGATCTAGCTCATGAGGTACTCAGTCGTCTTTGATGTTTCAAGCTCGGTGCGCCTAGCTGGCTAGATACCGCTTTGCATCCCATGTCTGCTCAACAGCCGGCCTAATAGATTGGACAGAAACAGAGGAAGGCTGCCAGACTATAAAGAAAGAAAGAGGGAAGAGTTCGACCTAATGGGTTTGGTTGATGTGAGTATTGTAGGTGTGACTACTCTGGCGGCGAGAACGTCCAACCACAAGATAGCTTCTGGGCCCCACCTTGAGTTCTCTCACACGACCAACCCCTGGTGCCCGCTTACAACTTCAAACCCACCCCCCGCCTATCGTCACTCTGCATTTAGAGCTCCCTTGCATACCTAAATCACAATTGTCTCACAAAAAATTCCCATATTTCTTCGTCTCATCCCCTCCCCCGCCTTACTGTTGGACTTTCTACGGAGAGTTGCAATCCTCAAACCAAATTTAAACCAACAGAAGCCATTTTGGTATGTAATTTCATATTCATCTTGAAGTATTGTCGTTGTATTACTCTGAACTGACGATCGCCGCTTGTGGGCTTGGTACGTTCCCGTACCTAGCGCCTTGAGTTCAGATATTCCTCGGAACTGACAACTTGTATGACAAAGGAAGCTTTATATCCAGGCGCATGACGGAGAATTTCGCACCAACCACTGGACTCCTGCCAGTCCGTAATACTCATTGCCGAAGGCGCGGATTCATCGAAAATTTAATGAGGATGTCTTCCTCTTCACTTCTGCTCAAATACCAAGCTTCACAGGCCATAGTTGAACCTTCAACCCTGCCACGCTCAGCTTCATGTGGAAACTTGGATCTCCCTGGCCCATTTACCCTCAGGGAAGAGGGTCAAGACGGGACTAGAGCAGGGTTAAAACGGCAGATGATTACGGCTTCTGCCGAGGCTAAGACAGTCGAAGTTCGTAAGGTGGACTATTTTGGGAAGCTTCCAGATGAATTGAAAGTTAGAGTATTTGGGTATTTGAGACCGAAGGAACTCGTTCGAGCCTCATTGGTAAGCTATTTTATATTGCTCTGCTAGCTTTGACTCTCGTTTGTTGTCTCCATTCCGTGGCATCAATGGCATGAATGATCTCCGCACTCCATAGAGGTCAAGATTGCTCAACGTGTGTGTCTTACTTTGCACAGGTATCTCGACAATGGCATGCATTATGCTACGACGGCCAGTTGTGGACCGTTTTTGACGCAACAGAGTTCTACAAGGAAATTCCGGTGGATAAGTTGGTGGGAATTATTTCAAAAGCGGGATGCTTCATTCGGCATCTTAATTTACGGTGGGACTCATTTGAATATTACTTTAGCAAAGTCTAATTTTTTTTTTTCCCCAAAAGCGGTTGTGTTCAATTGCAGAACGACTGGCGCGTGGAGGCGGTCTCAAAGGCGTCCCAAAACCTCGTATATGTGAATCTGGAAGGTTGCAAATTGGAACGCACAGCAATTCACAACATTGTTGGGAACAATAGAAAACTGGTCCAAATCAACCTATCTGGGCAGCAGTCGATCACGAATAGCACTCTACGGCTAATGGCTGTAAAGTGCCCAAAATTGGAGTCTCTGGACGTGTCATGGTGCTCTGGTGTTGATGCTACTCGGGGCTTGAGGAAAGTTATCGGAGGCTGCCCTGAATTGCGGGAGCTTAAAGCTTCAGAGATGGTAAGATTTGATGAAATATCACCAATGCAGGCAATGTTCCGTGCAAATACACTAGAGAGGCTATATCTCTCTGGCTGCGAAACATTAACAGATAATTCCATACTAGTCATGGTAGAGGGTCGGCATCCGGACATAGATGTTCTGACTGGAAGGATCACGGCTCCTCCCAGGAAGTTGAAGCATTTGGATCTTAGCAGGTGTAACCGACTGACGAGCGCCTCGCTGAAGCATCTAGCGCATAATGTTCCTGACTTGGAAGGATTACAGCTCGCAGGATGTGAACAGCTCACAGATGATGGATTTATCACTTTGCTTCCTACTCTCACAAAGCTTACACACCTTGATCTTGAGGAATGCTCTCTGATTACAGACGAAACCATACTGGCATTATCCTCAGCACCTTGTGCTGTAACCTTGAAACATCTACAATTATCGTATTGCGAGCTTGTGGGTGATGCAGGATTAGGACCCTTGGTCAAGTCTTGCCCTAACCTTATGAACCTTGAGATGGACAATAGTAAGTTCTCTGGTGCTATCTTACTATGAATGGGGTGGGTGCACTAATACCCCCTAGCTCGAGCTAGTGATTTCACAATGGAAGAGATTGGCATGCAAGTGCGCAGGCGAACAGACATAAGGGGTAAAACCGGGGCTTTCGTCGGAATGCGCGTTGTGATGTACGACTGTCCAAGCATCACATGGAACGGTGTCCGGGAGATAATGATACGCAATGCAACCAAAAGACTACCTGAAGGCGTTCATGGTCAGGTGGTGCAGATGAAGTGTTATTATAGGTGGCAGATGACGTGTGATGAACACTTGAAGCGGGTGTTGCGAGGGGACCTATGCAGTGCGAATAAACTGGAAACGAAGTGGGCAGAGCATATGATTTCTGTTGAAGAGGGTCACGGGAGGCGGAGAAGAAGACGAAGAGATGTAGGTACGCAGGTTTTTATACCAGATTTGGACGATGAGGCCGGACCAGCGAGTTCATGGAGAAACAGAGGGAGAAGGAGAGGGGCAAGTTGCGCCATTATGTGATGAGGGTAATGAAGAGCTACTTATTTTGATTACGAGTTTTTCACTCTCAATGACTTTGTCAACCGGAGTTATGGATTTGGAGGCTATAGTTATGGGCGTCAATTTTTTTTCTATCTTTCGTTTTCTGCCTTGGGGGGGTCTGGTATGCGATTTTTACTTCATGCATTTATTTGGAGGTTTTTTGTTGGAATCCTGCACAATCTTAGGAGTCTTGTTTTCATCTGGGAGTTAGTTTGCTTTGCCATCCTCAGTTTAGTGATCATCTTCGACCCTTCGACAAAACCGACCTACGAACCACTCGCACTTATCTGGGTATTTTGGAGGAATTTATTTTATGCTCCTCGCTCAGGATTTGCATTCAATTCTGAATATAAGGATATAACGCTACATCTGAGGTTTTACCGCTGCTTACTCAGTGCTACTTATGAAATATGACCTCATTGTTCTTCATATGCCCCAAATTGCTCTTTCATGACGTTTGATGATGCCGGAAAGACTCTTCGCAAGCAAAATGTAAGAGATGCAGGCTCATGGTATGTATAAGGACGGCCACCCCGGATGGATTATGGTCACAAAACCACCCCACGTATGAAATCGCACAATATCTTAAATATAACTCTTTTCACTTTCTTCCTTCCACCATGATCACTACAGAAAGTCCATTAGCCCCAATCTCCAGCACTCCGCATTCCACCACCCCCACCACCACCAACCCTTATTTACTCGGTATACATACCGTGATACCCCTCATTAGTCTTCACTGGCTCCGTCGTATACATCGGCTTATTCACCGAGCTCACGGGTAGCTTGTACGCTGCGTCCTCGAATTCCTTAATCAAGCTCCCGCGGACCTTCCACCCGAGATTGCCACCCTGCCGGGCTTTATCCTCTGAGAGCTCCCGCGCCACGGTGTCGAAAGATTCGCCGGATTGAAGGCGCGAGATGGCGGTTAGGGCGAGGGAGTGTTTGGCGCAAAGAATGTGCCGGACGGAGATGGAAGTTGCTGGCTTGAGTTTGCTGCTGCTGGAGGAGGAGTCATCCGCAGACGTTTCTTTGGGTTTGCTTTTGGCTGCGGCTTTGCCTTTTGGGGGCATGGTGGTGTTTGTGGAGGTGGGGGGGGGATTGTTTTCACTGTGTTGTTACCCTCAGCGCTGCTCTTGGCACCTAATGCCCACCCATTCCTTACATAATCCTATACACCCATCTTAAGGGTAAACAAACCTAAATATCCACACCCGGCCCTAGTCTGGCTAGCACTAGCCTCTCCAAACCGGCCCTTGCGGCACACCATCCCCAATCCGAGATCTTGCAGGAGCTCGGGCAGATCAGATCGAGGCGACCAACCGAGGGACATTACTCCAGCCTTCTCCTGCCGCAGCTTCTATGCAAACAGCCAGTGGAGCTTTATCTACCGACCTTGATAACACAACGTCAACACATCATAGCTCTTCTCTTCTGGATCTCGCTGTTTGTTGACGCTTTACGACATACCCGGGCAGATAAGCTGAGACTGGAGCTGGAGTAAGCATCTGAGCTTACTTATCTTAGGCGTGGTTAGAGACGAGAGATAAGGAGAGTTGTAACAGCTATAACGACTTCTGACTACTTGAACTAACAAGGGATTCACGAAATAATCTCCAGCCAGAATAAAGGTCTACAAACACGGGGCCTTTTGCTTAAGCAAGATGATGGAACGATTAGTCGTCCCGCTACTTGTGGCGGGAATGTTGGCGACGGGGAGTACGTTGATTCCAATTTCTCACTCTCCACTTTATTCCCATTGTCGTGATGGTGATGATGGTGATGGCGATAATTTCAAACATTCTAACCTAACCCACAGCCGCCAACACCCTCCTCACCAAACTACAAGACCAGGTCTGTGTTGGCAACTGCACAGACCCCAACCCCAAAAAGCGCCATTACTTCGAGCAACCTGTCGTCCAAACCCTCCAAATGTTCATTGGAGAAATGGGCTGCTGGCTCGTCGTATATGGGTTCTACCTGTACAATAAATATCTCGAGAAGCGCAATCACGCCGGATACGAGCCCATTGGGTCAGCTGAAGAAGCCGAACCTACCCATGGTGTCAACCCCGCCGTGAGAGCGCTTGTGCCAAATCACGACGATAGGGCGAGGCTGTCAGGGAGTAAAGTCCTCTTGCTTGCTCTTCCTGCATGCTGTGATATTGCGGGTACGACACTTATGAATATCGGGCTTTTGTTTGTAGCGGCGTCGATTTACCAAATGACTAGGGGGGCGCTGGTACTATTTGTTGGTATCTTTTCGGTGATTTTCTTGAAGAGGAGGTTGAGGGCTTATCAATGGGCTGCGCTCGCGGTCGTTGTTACTGGGGTGGCGATTGTGGGCCTTGCGGGCGCGCTGTATAAAGATCCTAAGAAGGCCGAGGCGGATGAATTCATTGAATCGGCAGCCACGACAGAGGTTAGTCTTGTGGTTAGGACGATCATTGGAGTGCTGGTGATTGCCGGTGCACAGATTTTTACCGCGACGCAGTTTGTACTGGAAGAGTTTATTCTGGAGAAGTATGCCCTGGAGCCGTTGAAAGTCGTAGGGTGGGAGGGTGTGTTTGGGTTTTTGGTTACCGTCGTGGGAATGGTGTTTATGCATTTATCAGTGGGGAGGACGGAGGCGGGGAGAGGAGGGTATTTTGATGTGACGGAGGGGTGGAGGCAGATCGTGGAGTATTCGATGGTGGCGAAGACTAGTATTTGGATTATGGTGTCTATTGGGTTTGTCCTCTCGAAAGGGGAAGCAGAAGAGAAGGAGTAGAATGCTAACTTAGTCTTGAAAATGCAGGTGTTTCAACTTCTTCGGCATCTCAGTTACCCGCTCAATTTCTGCTACGGCCCGGTCAGTCATAGATACCTGCCGCACATTGTTCATCTGGATGGTTTCGTTGGGGCTGGGCTGGGAGAGTTTCAAGTGGCTACAGGTGCTGGGCTTTGCGTTACTGGTGTATGGAACGTTTTTGTTTAATGATCTTGTGAAGGAGCCGGTGAGGAGTTGTTGGTTGGGGGGGAGGAAAGGGAAGGGTATTGCGAATGGGAGTGCGGCGAGGCAGCTGGGGGCGGGGCTGGAGGAGGCGGTTATTGAGCATCAGTAGGGGAAGGTTGGTTAGAGTTCGGGAGAGAGATGTGGTGAGGGGAGTTGAGTTTGGAGATGTTGTGAGTAAGTTAGGTATGTGGTAGCCGCTTTGCTTTGGGGTTTTGAGTTGTTGATATGCATCTTTACTTTTGTTGAGAGGGATATATACCCTCGTTACTTAATCTATATATCTGCCTTGTGGGATTGAGTTGAGTAGTATGCTACATTAGTATTGCATCATAAAGGATATAGAATTACTTACATGTTGACTTGGTTTAGAGTTTAGTATTTACTTCAGTGCCGAGTTGTGGGTTAGATATTTCTGCTTTGAGAAGAGGGACGGGGGACGGGTCGGCGGTTCAGGGTAACTAACTAGCTGCCTAAGTGAGTCAGTATCAGAATTTGAGGGTACTTCCCGGTTTACGTACACTGACGCAACACAAACAAACCAGCCTCGGATCCAAACAAATAGCCTTTTCATGACTTGCGCCAACCATACCCACACCCCTAGTCTTATTCTGGAAACCCCGCGTTTGCCAACATCCAAACCGTGAACGTTGATATCAAACCCGTATAAATTCTGGTCGCGCCAATGCCCTACGCCTCCTCAACCACTTTCCTGCGCAAGCGTCAATATGTTATCACCATTGTACAGCAGTCCAGCCGCTCGCAAGCTATAGCTTCTTTCTACTACTCACTGTACACGGCCTTCTAATGGAGAGCACTTGGAGGGGGGTGTCTCTGAGGGCGACTGAACAACTGAGGAATTGAAGGTAAGTAGTATGGAAACACAATAACTGGTACCCGTTTGCTCTGCTGGAGCACCGGTTTTTGGACATGTTTCGAGGCAGACCCCAATACCTACGCTCTCTTTCCATAATTATCGTTTACAGTGCGTATTTGGAGTACTTCGTCAACTCCAAGGGGGAAAAACTACATGGGAAAGATCCATTTGAATTCGGTTGTCCAATACCTAATAGCGTCCACATTATCAACTAATGCCGTACAAAAATAATATCAACAGTACCACAGTCCACCCTCACACTTCTCGACACCTAACTCCGCGACCTGATCGCTCACCCAAATTGCCCCAGACACATGGGCTCCCACGCAGTCACAACGTCTTTCTGGGCAAGGTTGCCGGGTACCTCCCTGAGGTGGCACGTTTGGGTTAATATCCATTCTCGAAGGTGCCGTGTTGGAGCAGGGTGTGCCTTATTTTGGCACGTTTATGAGTGGCCAAAGCAAAAGAAAGCTAAGCTGGGCAGACAGCGAGGTCGGGCAACAGGAATACTCAGGTGAATCTAAGGAGCAAGCAGGTGGAGGTGGGTACAGTCAAGCCTCGATAATTGGATCCTCTGTCCACAGTGGCTGTTTTTTGTTGACTGGGGTAACTTCATTTGCACCCGATTTCCAAATCCCACCGTTTGACTTTGAGGCATGCAATGTTTGCTGCTCACCGTGGTGGGCATCCGGAAAGGGACAGGTTCCACTTACCGCGTTTGTGAGATTCAAAGACAGTCGATACCTAAAGAATCGGGTGTGTAGGGACTCATCGGTTAAGGAGAACGGTTCTGTTGCTTACTCGTGCCACATTCAATGGTCTCAATCCAGAGGCGTTGAATTCCAGAAACTCCTCGTTACAATAATGGGGATTGCAGTAAAGGCGTAACCTCTCTTTTCTATCAGACACCCATCCTCATCCCCAGCAGGGCGTTACCCTCAGCAAGGAACCTCTATATCCACACAACCTCTCGATTCTGCATGGAAGCTGCGGCCCCGGCCCTATGCAGTAAGGAAGGTTCCACTGTAGAGGGAAAAGAAGTATATAGAGACCCGAGAGACCTAAAAGAGAACTAAGAAAAAAGGTGTTGCAGGGGATTAAGAAAGATGATAACTCCACAAGAAAAGCCGGGAGTTCGAGGCTTCCTTGATGTCAACGTTTTGCGATCAATAACGGCCCAGAAAAAAACCGACAAAACGCAATTCACAGCAAACAAGCCACAACACCAGGCAATATAAAAGGCCTGCACCTGACACCAATATTAACCATAATTATTACCTGCACCGCTATGCGATGTCCAATCTCACAAACTACTCGCAGTCAGTTTATTCAAACCACTCAAATACGATACGCAGATCAAACCAGCCGACAAGTATTAGCAAGCTGTAAGTGACCCCAAGGCATCTGATAGCATAATGCTAACAGCTTTTGTATCACGATTTAGGATGCTTTCTGCAGCTGCTCCTGTTCCCTCTCCTCTCCCTCAACTCCTCCAATTTCTCCACCCTCTGTAACTCCTGGCACACTGTACAACACAGCAAGTGGATGTGTGGGATCACTTAGTTCATGGATACAGACATGAGGCCCAAAGAGAACAGAGAATACAGTCACCATTATAAGGCGATTTATAACACTCGAATTCATTGCCAACGTAAAATACCTTGCAACACTTCGACGACCACACATTCAGATGATAACACACTAGGGCCAAGACGGGAATAGACAGGTTTACCTAAAGGACGACATACCACCACAGGTTTCCCGATAGGCAAGATGGACCACAAGGTAGCATACTGTACTGTGTGGCGCCGAAGGGCCCCTAGGGACAATAAGTGGAGGATGGGGCTTGCACTCACCCAACCTTTCTGTAAAAGGCTGCTGCCATTTGTGTGACTTAGATGGCTGGTGCAAACAGGAGTTCCATAAATGGGCTGATGGATATTTTTGGACGAGCTTCAAATTCTAGCCACGTTACCTCAGAACCCAGAAGTGAGATAGCACGTACGATAAACTCGATGCGCCCACAACCTCCAACCGTCGACCGCGATGTATGACAGCCACGGTTTTATGACTTAGATGTCGATGGTTCTGACATAACTTTCACCTTCCCCGATATGGTGCAGTCACCTGATCGAGTGAGGTGTTCTCCGCAGCTCACCATGATGACATCTGCAGCTAGTTCGGGTGCTTCCTGGTGGCGTGTTTTACCTGGCCTTGGTAAGTCACCATCTTTGCAAGATTGCTCTGCGCTCTGCTAACTCGGACTTTAGCTCCACTCTAGCGAAGATACCTTAATGGTTAGCATCGATATAAACCAAGGAATTGAACTGGCCAGGGGCTAGCGAAGTTACATTGATCCCATTTGCCGCTGGAGGCGAACTTCCTGCTAGCCTATAAGCTGCTTGGTAAACATGAGAGAGTTGAACTCAGCAATCTACACGTGCACACATGGAAAAACATCACGATGATTACCACATTCTGATACTTATCTGCCTTTCTCATAGTTTGCA
This sequence comes from Tirmania nivea, assembly GCA_015179035.1. Taxonomy (NCBI): domain Eukaryota; kingdom Fungi; phylum Ascomycota; class Pezizomycetes; order Pezizales; family Pezizaceae; genus Tirmania; species Tirmania nivea. The sequence continues at coordinate 358,237 of WHUY01000050.1, read as the reverse complement.
CCCTTATCATTGCTGATCATATACACTCATGATGTACCATTGGCAAAAGGTTCATAAGGCATTATTCAAAGTATTGGCTAGTTATGCAGCCGTTACACTTGACTGAATTGTTTCAGAATATGGAGTCTGGCTTGCACTAGCCCCTCTGTAGAGGGTCTAGAAGAAAACATGATTTATTTGTGAGGAAGCCGGTGACTTGGAGTCAGAGGAAGGGTATCTATCATCCTTACAGAGCATTAAAGTATTTGAAAATCTCGAGGGAATTTGCCGAAGGGCGGTAGATGATGAGATTGACAAGGAACTCAGAGATCCAGAATCGGGTATCGTGGTGACCGGAAATGCATTTCCTGGCATACAAATATATTCCAATGCCAGTCAATATTTGATTCGGCCCAATATGTCATCGGTTTGTTGCAAGCACGCTCAGCAGCTTTGCGACAAAATGAACTCAATTCCAGGAAAAGTGCAGAAGAATGTGAAGCGCAATGTGAAGCGCAATGTGAGGCATTGCTGAAGTACTTTAAGGATCATCGTGCAAACATGGATAAGGCATGTGACAACATGCAGCGTAAGATGACATCTGAGCGGTTCATGGTAGAGGCGAAAAAGTTGTTTGTGGAAACAGAGGGGCTAGTACAAGCCAGACTACAGAATATGTATGTTTCAATTGATTTATATTCACTATTATTGTTGTCTTTTAGTTTTGGTTCACAATATACAATCAATAGAAATAAAATAACTCAAGACTAATGATATTCACGATTTGTTTCCACTTTCTAGATATGTAGACTATGAACCCTCGAGGCCAAATAGAAATCAGCAACATCAGCAACCACGGAACCTGACGCTCTATGGTAGAACCTACCTACGGAGGCAATCCAATACCTACCACTTTCTTTTCCCACATAGCCCACAAACCTGCTTCTTTTCCGACCCACAGTGTTAGGAATCTCAACTATTTGTTAGAGATAGAGCTATCCGAGAGAGGGTTTGATCTAGGTCTTGATGCACACCAGTGCTTAATGAGAAGCTCCAGTCGAAGGCCAAGGGGGCATCCCGGGGTCAATTGTGTAGTATTGGTCAAGATCTGGAATAATTGCTTCACTACGCCTAGACGACGAAAGGGTGATGACAATGGTAATTCCAACGACGATTCCGACCAATTAACAATGACCTACTATGACGACCAGTTTGTAGCTGGTTAGAGCTTTGGAGAATTGGTCCCCAGAGCAAGACGCCCATAATGGCCACGCACATGGATATATTATCCCGAAGACAAGGGGATGCGGATCTGGTGTTGCAGAAGGATGATCTGGGCTTGCTCGGAGGTGAATACCGATGGAGATGCTGGCGGGGAATCTAGAGACGAATGGGAGGACAAATTTTGAGGTGGGTTGAATGCGAAGGGGCCAATAAAGGTTGAGAGTAGGAGTAGGTAGGAAAATTATAAAAGCAATCCAACATCGGAGCTCCACGCCCCAGCCTCACCTACCCCACGGTTCGATATAAATAGAAGCCGCCACCAAAGAAGTCTGAATTTGATATCTACAAATTCCAACCTGCATCAGGTATACCCGCTCTCCCTTGCTTTTACCGCCACATGTTCATACTATGAACCCTTGAATTATCGACTTAGACGCCCCTATTACCCGCCGACAGCTGCGCAGCAACCCATCCGCACATCTGGTGGAAGGACCACTGCAAACCAGGCTAGGATTGGCTAATTGGCTATGTTGAGCATAAAAAAAAATCCTTTTTTTTGTTGGTAATTGGACTACCTTAAGTACGTAGCATGGATACTTGGGCAGAGAGATAGATAAATGTATAGGGCCACTTTGACAACGAGCAGGCTAGTTTAGTTACCCTGAACATACCGTAACGTATCGAGTACCCGATTTATTCTGTTAAGTTTCTAAATCAAGGCACCATAAAAGCGGCGACACGGACCAGCTCTAGCAATCAAACACAAAAGAGATAAACAAAAAATATGACAGGTTTCTTCGCCTCTATTTATTTTTCTAGGCCACTCGCGGGCGGCATGCCCGTGGCCGGCACAGCAGGGCGCCCCCCCCAAAAAAAGATCATGAGCCTTTTGGATTTGTTTATCACAGGTCGCGTGCTGCACACGTGAGATAGGACAAACTCTGGAGTGGGCGTGGAGGGCTCCACACTCAATTGCAGAACTTTCAATTAGAGGAGTGCTTTCTCTTCATGGTCACAAGACTTTAACCACCGCCCTTTTCCACACAACCAGCTCATGTGTGCCCGCTGTAGCCGGATCTATCCCCCAGAATCCGCATCTCAAATGCTTGATACGTACAGCCCTACCGAGCCTCTCGACGCCAGCCAGCTCGCCATCTTTCCATGTATGTCATTGACGTAGCCTGCGGTCGGGGCTCTAGTACAGCTTCCATCTCGCAGCGTTATAGATCACATTCGCTCAAGTCATGTGCCGTTTCTAATTGGATCTGCCCCCGAATCCGCATCTCATATAGCTGTATTTAGCCGTACAGCCCTACCGATACCCCCAGCCCACGCACCAATTGCATTCCGGAGAGCGCGTTGGGGTAGTCTCGGCACCAGGCGGCTCCAGTCTGGCTCAGCCCGATCAGCGTATCGGGGTTATTAGTGGGAGATATAGAAGATATGAGACGTTCATGCCTCCATGCCCGCTAGACAGCTCTTCTTCGACAGTCATGTGCCCTGTATAACTGGAATCCGCACCTCATATATATGTACAGCAGAGCCCCATGGCACGCTCCAATGGCAGCCAAACCCTCATGTCAAAGTAGAGTACATAACCAGGGTAATTTCCGGCTCCTTCTTCCCACCCCCCCTTCCTCCTCCCCCCTCCCCCCAATCAAACCAGGCTACCAGTGAGATATTAAACCCCAGATCTAGTCTTTTTGATGTTTCATTCATAAACAGAGCCCCTCCGGTCTTTAACCAAATATGGTCATCTTGCCTAAATTGCCCGTTGCTCCATCACAATTAGCAACAGCTCAACGGGTGGCGCTCTGCATTTTGCACCCGTGCCGCATGCGTCTGTCGGGGGCACCCCAGCCCAGCATCGACATACTCGACTCAGTTATTGCTCCTTGGGCTAATGCAGTAAAGGGCGGCACGGTTACCAGGTACGTGGCATTGGGATTCCGCCCGCGCGGTGGGGCATCCCCCTTCGTGTTCACAGCATCGGCGAGGTAGTTGCGAGAAAATTGTTGGAATATGTGAAAATGATGCCTATAGCGAGCCCTCCGTCATATACATTTGCCCCCCCAACCCCAACCATGCTAGTTCGGGTGGGACCTGAGGTTGACTTTACCCTGAAAAGGGAGCTAGGCTAGCATCTCTCCCTTCCATACAGATTACTACGTACTACATTCTCGACGATAAACCCCTACGCATACGCACATGCGTTTATTATGCTTAACTTAATCAGATACATCTCCATTATCAGACACATGATGATAGTCGAACGCCAAGCACCCTCGGCCCAACCACAGGGCCCACGACCATGGATGAGGATGATCATGACAACGCATGCGCTACTTCAGAGAGGTAAAAAAAAAAAAAAAAGCAAAAGCCCGCATCAAGTATAGGGAAAGGGGGAGGGGGGCTATCTTTTCATCCCATCTTTTGAAGGCAACTGGACTGGTGGAGTTTGAAACTTGGGGGAAATTGAAACATCGTGCGCTTATTGGTGAAGGATCAGTGGAACTTGGGTGTAAACGGAAATATGAAATGTGAATGCAGAGGACGTACGTGGGGGCGATCAAGGAAGAGAGAGGGTGAGCTTCGAAAAAGAGGGGAAGAGGTGGAGTGCAGACGGAACAGGTGAGTATAAGGGACTTACTATGGCTGTTAATCGAACCGGTGTGGGATCCAGGACGGAGAGGTGGAGTCTGGCTGGAGAAGTATACAGGGGTCGAACTCAGAGTGATTGTTAGCTTTTTGTGAGCTCAGTTTTACTTGATTATCTATAAGGCGGCACGCAGGTAGATATGGAGACGTATTCCCGTCCACGTGCTGCCCGACTACCCAATCGGGTAGTCAAATCAGACTGCCCAATTTAGTCTGGCTGATTCACTCACGTGTTTCTTGAATTTCTCCCATCGGCATATATATCTCTTCGTATATACCAAAGGAGGGTGTTGTGCCAACCAGACTACGTATATACCTGGAACACAGATTAGACTAGGAAATTGCTGATACTGAAACTTCGAGAGATAAGAGATTACAACAAACACAAAATACAAAGGAGATTGAATTCCGTTCCATAGTAATCCATCCACCGCCGGCGGGCTAGTGCCTTCGAATGACCATACGTTCCATATCCCTTCCCAGCTATCCTACAGTCTCGTGCCTATACCCAGGGCCCTGTATCCTACAGTACTTCCAGTTGCCATGTCACTCAATCCAAGAGAGTATCCAGCTTCAAAAAAACAAATATAGGCCAAAAATGAGAAGCTAAAGTATGTACAATAAAGAATGACCAAAAGGTTCGAGGAGGGTACAGATGATAGAGTATCAGTCCCTAAGCAGAGAGGGAGGTTGAGTAACCAAAGGTATAAGAGATATATCAATCAAAAACACAAAACAAAAGATGATGCACACCGAAAGTCCCTATTAATCCACCAAACCCCTCTGCAAAACGATCAAGAACCTTTTCCCTAGGTATAAAACAAAGGATGAAACGGTGATTTACAAGAAAGACCAACGCAGGAAATGTTCTTGTCACAAATGAGACAATAAGGGTATGGGTTGCTAAAATGCATGACGAATATTTGACCACCATAATAACTGATGAAGGTTCAAAAGTGAGAGACCAAGAAGTAGATAAGACAATAGTACGATAGAAAGAAGAGATGCATCCCGAGGTATAGTGTAACACAGTTATCAACAGCAGCAGAAAATTGGTAGAAATGGCTCTTGCTTCACCTTCAACGCTCAGAACATGACATGCGTATACACAATCATACATAGACAGAAATATGAGTGAATCCCATAAGTCAATAGCGAAATTGGCACGGGGAAGGGGAAGTATGTTACAACTATGCACGCTTTACAGGATGCAAGACATAAAGAATTTAATCAAGGCGAAGAAGTAAATGATTGCAAGAAGGGGGTATGGATACCAATGAATCATAATATAATCCCCAAAACAAGTGTCAATAATATAAGCACATAAAAAAAATCCTGAGAAAGGTAACCAAATGTGATCAGATAATTTACGAGGACAGACCCAACATCGCCGTATGTTCCCCCTCTGGCCCATCCAGTCCAAAGCGTGACAATAGCTTTGTCATACTCAGGTACTCATCTGGTTCCAGCAGAATATCCACTGGTTGCTGTCGCAAATAGGTCATCACTAACTCCAAAGCTCTCTTAGCATCCTCTTTCGAGGGCGCCGGTGGAGAGGCTAGGGCAGGATGTACCGCTTCGGTGCCGCTCATTACCGGATTCGACAATGCAGGGTCAATTTCTGGCATTTCCGGCTGTGGCGCCAACTTTGGCGTCAGTGGCTCCGAGGAAGATGGTGGTGATATGTATGTCGAATCAACCGATATAAGTGGAAAGGTCTGACTTCGCGGACGCATTTGTGGCGGCAGGCGTGCCTGTTGTGCTGGAAACACCGGACTGGGCCGTCCTGGGTCTATTGGATGGCCATCGGCGGAAAAGAATGGAGAAGTGGGACTAGCAACTACACCGCTCTCGGTGAACATACTCGACAAAGATGCGGAGCTAACGGAACCCGAACCTGCATGTTTATAATTATTTCCCCAGTCCAGAAAACTATCCGGACTACCATGCTGTGTCGCCGTATAGTGGCTATCCTGGCTCCGAGACAAAGCCATTGGGGATGCCATTAAGTCGACAGAAGACACCGAACGAGCTCGACCATTCATTCCTCCCGGTGACCCAATTTCCCCATCGGCCTTTGCGACTAGGTTATTCTTTTGCTTAAATTTCTCAAGCCATCCCTGACTGTTTGCTTTAAAATGACTCTCCGAGATCCCTATGCTAGTTGCGAACAACCTCGCCCGGTCCCATATCATCTTGTCGGTTAACCCAACACCCTTCTTGTTCGCGTTCTTTGCCCACACCGATAAGGCCCGTTCTATGTCAGGGAATTTCCCTTTCGTACGTTTAACAGGGGACCGGCTGCCATCATCTGGGTATAGGTACTTTTCTTTCTGACGTAGGACTTTCGAAACAGTACTAGGAAATAGTGAGCGTTTAAGTCACAGTAAAGAGATAAGCATTACAAATATTCGGATCGCGTACCTTCTTTCAACGCCAAACATAGCTATTATTTCAAAAAGCAAATAAAGTCAGTCAACCCCTGCGATTCAAGCTGTAACAAAGGGGCAAAAAAGATATGTCGTACCTCCAATTTCCGTTTGCTTCACATTTGGATTCTCCTCATGAAAGAGGCACATTCGTCTGCGATCGGCATCGGTCAATGTTCGTCGAGGAGATGGATTAGGTGCATGAGAAGCAACTGGTTGGTTTGCTGTAAGGGTAGCAGAAGCTACTTGAGCTGGCGGGAGCGACGGTGGGGGAGGTTGAGCAATTGGAGCTGAAGGAATATACGAGGTTGGAGAAGCTGTTGTCGTCGGTATTACTCCACCCCATTGTGTTGGTATCGAGAGGTAATTTGCCCCAACAGCCGCCGGAGAAGCCTGAAGCCTGAATTGGTTTGGATTATTCATACCAGACTGTATTCCTTGCTCCACAAATCCGTAGGCACTGTAGTCGTGATGAGGGTGATGATGCACTGGCTGTCCATGCTGCTGCTGCTGCTGGTGCAAGGAGCCCATTTCAACCCATTGCGGAGTCACAAACTCGTCATGCTGTTGGCTCTGCACACCGTCCATTGCATGGACAAATTTGCACAGGTAGAATTCAAAGAGTTGACGTGTCTGGTTGTATTGGAAGATTAAGGGCTGCCCAGCCAGAGGTGATAAGCGTGGGAAGAGACCGTCTCGGAACCAGTAAGGTGGGTATTGGGTGCTGTGATAACTCCTGTGTGTGTGGGTAGAGATTGCAGAAGCTCTATGGATGGACCGAGGGAGGGCTGGTCTGTGTTGAGGTATTCCTTACTCACGGGGAAAGCACAGCGGAGGAAAGGGTCTCAAACAATCCGGAGGATGCAGCCAGCCATAGTTAAGCCTCAAGGTTCCGGACTCGCTTACTTTACGATTGGATGAACAACTCGCCCCAGTTCCAATCGCGCAGGATAAGTAGACGCTACAGATGAATGCAGAAAGGTTTGAAAATGGCCCCGACTGGGGGGAGGGCAAGAGGGGGATTATGATCGATGTGCGCGAGATATGAGACTCTCTGGACTGGAATGGGGGTGCGGAGGAGGGGGGTAAGGTTGACCCAGAAAGCGTGCACGTCCGCCAACCCAGGGGAGAAATTGTGTATGTATGAGCTAGCTGGAGACGAATTTGAATGGTATGGAATGGGTTCAGTTCGACGAACTGAGCAACGGGCGCTACCCAGAGGTTTGGCGATCTCGAGTGGAGGAATTCTCTGGCACGTCTCTCTCTGCTTCTTCTAGACTCGTGTCTACATGTTTGGTCCACGTTGGGTATCTTTTTTTTCTTTTTTTTCTCTGGTCATTCTTTTCGGATTGTCCCACCGAAGTTGAGGAAGTTAGCTTTCTCCTTTCCCTTCTTTCCCGGCTGACCCATGCTCAGGAAATCATCCTGGTGGGGCGGCGGATGGAACCATGGGGGGAGGTGGAGGTAAGAAGGGAGACGGTACCTGTGCAGCAACCATTGGAGGACCTCCCGCACCCGCTGTCATGTCTCTATTTTTCTTTGCCTCCCGTCCAGTAGATAGCGTTACTGAACAGAGGAACCACGACTGCCGCCAGATTGACTGAGGTTTCGGAGAGACTAGAGTCTCGGGGCACGGCGTGTTCGCGTGGGGCGATGGTTAAGGTAGCGAATTATGCCTCGCTAGCTCTCCGAGCGATTATTCAGGCGAGGCCGTTGGGGCATGGTTCACGAACATGTGCCCTGGGGATAGGTACATTACGGCAGCGAGTCAACTCTTACCAGGTACCTGCGCCGGTGGTAAAAGTAAAAGAATAATTCAGGCAGTGACACTTCCCACTGCACAAGTCTTGCGATTAGGTTCCTAGTACCGTGCCCATGGGTTTTCTGCAATTGAAAATGCATCAGGCTGGGGAGTATCTGTGGTTGATTTTTCCTGCCAGCAGCACCAGCACCAACCGCATCTACCAACAACTGATCGAGCAAATAGCGAGATATTGTGCGATGGAGCTCACTCAATATCTTTCGCGTCCATGTACCACGACATCCTCACAAGACTGTATATTCCTAGAACGGCCTGGCGGGCTTGCCAGCCTACATCTCCCACCTCTCAGGCACAGAGGCGTTGCTTCTGTTGCCTTTGCATCTCCTCACTGACAAACCGGGGCGGAGAAGGTGCGATGAGCTGTGGGGCCGTCGAAAGCGCACCAATTAACCTATAGAAATCCGCGTGCCCCTGCCGTGGGTGTGCCTCTCACAGCCAGTCGAAAGGGATCGCGAAAAGAAAAATAACACTCTCTTGAAGGAGATCATCCTCCTATGGCAATTAAACAATTTTCGGGCTAACCATATCCCAATCTACTTCAATTCTGTTTGCCATCTCCCAGGTTAAGGGTACACTTGAGTCTTTTTGATGGTTGTTTATGCGGTTATATTTACGTTCTCAGTCGCAACTGCTCCTTGGGCCCACCCATACAAACCTGGGCACAGCTGGTTGGTCCTAACCCTGTTACGGAAACCTGCCCACCCGAAATTTGTGCTGATTGTTGTTTTTGCTATCAGCAGCCAACGTTGATTTGACAGATCTTGATGTTGTTGGCGAAAGGCTGACAGGACAGTCTGTAAGATACTGCCAATTATAATCAATCGGGATAAAAGCCCCTTTTTATCTGGACAACAAACGAAATGAGAGATGCCCTCCACACAACGTCGACACAAATGTGGCCCTACGAATTGATTTTATTTATCCGAAAAGAGCGACCCAAGGCACCGATATTAACCATAAATGAAAGATCCCAGAAAATCATTTCTTGACAATTGTGACCTGGACAAATTAGAATTAGCGTTTGAAAGTTAATTATCTCGCACAAATGACGTTGCTTACAACATCCTCATCCATCAGAACATGGCCAAGCCCAACACGTTGAGGTTGATGCTTGACTGACTGTCCATAAACGATGGCGTGTTTGAATGAGTCAAGAATTGACTTGTGAATGGACCTACAGAAGTCTTCCACAGTACAGGCATTTGCCTTCAGCACTACTGGCGATGTGTAGTCTGGTGCCTGGCCCTTGGGCTTGGTATATATCCGCTTAAGGTCCAATTTTGTCCACCTAAGGAAGGTTAGCTATAGCTTTGCAGCAGGGTAATTTTTGAGTGGAACTACATCATCTCAAGTAATTCGTCAACCTGGCCACTATGTCAGTGGGTTAAGTCTGAAGTGGGGTACACCTTGAACTTACATTCCAACCCTTTTCAGAGGATATCGGAACAGAATTCGGGATTCCTGTAAAGTGTTAATAACTAATATCCTAGCAACAGGCATAAACCCGCTTACTGTAGAGCAAGTCCAGCTCCTCAATGGTGATGGAGTCAATCTTATTTAGGGCATATATGACTGGTATATATCGCCTGCTCTTTTCTTCAATCACATCAATAAGATCGTCAATCTGCTCTCCGGTTAGCATTAGGATGTTCAGCATTTAAAATATGTGGGTTTGCATACCGTAGCATCACATCTGAAAGCAATATCTGCCGAAGAAATTCGATACTCGGTGAGCACCGCTCTGATTTCCTGTCGGCCCGGGTTAGGACTGCCTCTTCACGGAATAGAGATGACGTACATCATTTTCCATATTGGTAAGCGGCACCGTGCTTGTAATGTTGATACCACCTCTTTCTTTCTTCTTGAATACAATATTTGGAGGCGCCTTGTTAACTCGAATGCCAAAACTCTCTAACTCGGTCTCAATAATTTTTTTATCGGTCAATGGTTTTAGGACATCCAGGACGATAAAGATCAAGTGGCATGTCTTAGCTACGGCAATGACCTGTCGACCACGACCTTTACCATCCTTTGCGCCCTGAATGATACCTTATTGATGTCAGGACTGAGGTGTGAAAAGATGGTGCCAGAGAACCTACCGGGCAGATCAAGCATCTGAATTTTCGCTCCATTATAGACAACACACCCAGGGACCGTGGTGAGCTAGGAAAAGTCAACAATTGGTGTTTAAATTTCTACATGAGGCGGTGCATACCGTTGTGAACTCGTACGCAGCGGCTTCCGAGTGAGTTCCTGTAAGCAAACTTAACAGTGTACTCTTTCCAACAGAGGGAAATCCTAGTATCGTGAGCACGTGTGCGGGTAGCCCTATGTGTGTAGGAAGAATCACCAATAAATCCCCTAGAGGTGATGAGTCTTCCATTCATCTTTTAGCCGGGGGTCATCACTCACACACTAGCAACACCGGTCCTCTGAACATCAAAACCAACTAAAGAAAGGTATCAGAGCATTGTATATTGTATATGTCGAGAGCACTCACTTCCACCACCGCCCCCGCCCCCGGACGGGGTAATGAGCTCCTTCCGTAACTTGGCAAGCTTTGCTTTCAGCTGTCCTATTTTGTGAATTAGTTGGTAATTATTTGGAATGCTCTTCAACAGAAATGAGCATACCTAAATGATAACTTGTCGCCTTGTTCTTCTGAGTTCTCGCTGAGTTGTTGTACGCTCATCGTCAGTCGACGGAACCAAGAGCTCAACATGGGACCCTGCGTACCCATCTCCAACTCAATCTCCTTGATCTCTGTATACTGCGTCAGTGAACTGAAGTTCTGATACTGGCAACTTGGAAGAGTAGGTACTTTCTACTGTGGTTGACATCTTGAATGTATTGGCTCTAGTACGTGGCCCGTGGCTGTTGAGGTTTTGTGAGGTAAGATGACCTGAATTGCACCTATTTCCACGATCTCTTCTGGTGACGCTTCTGTTCTGTGAGCTGTGGCAGTCGTTATGTTCGCTAGCTATTAAGTTGTGTTGATCACTTGACACCCGTGAAAGATCTTATCGCAGATTGATAAGATTGTGGGATGCCAGGCACTGCTTAGCCACTGTGGCTGGACGACTGCCAATTCGGGTAGCACCGGCCAGACTACGGCAACTCAGTAACTTTGACAGGGAGTGAATTACCGGTAAATTAAGGATTCGCACTTTCATTCATATCGGAAGCAAGGAGCTCAGTTAAAGCTATAGCCGTTCTGTCTCTACCGAACGGCACATGATGTTGAACTGAAACAGCCAACAGAATCGACATAACTAGTGAATTGACTTTTAGGCATCGAGGTCAAAACCACAGAGAGCAACTCTCCTGCGATCGGACCTCACGTCTTCCTATAATGAAGTCAACAACAACCCCGCCACAGGCTCCAGTGCCTGAGCTCTGTATTATAAGTGGGCTGGGCTTGTCAGCTCATGGATAGGGGCCGAAAAGACATCACAATTGGAGTGCTATGATGTATATACCAATGGCGATTCTCGGCATCCTAGGATTGTGATCTTCGGCACTAGAACATATATCCGGCATCACTGGTCTGGTCGAGCAGGTAGCATACTTGGCTATCTGTGCTTGGCTCTGGATTGTAGGTTAAGAATATCTACAGATGCCCATGATATGTACCCGATGGAGGAGTGGAGCTGTCCATGCCTTTAGAGTAGGGGCCACGCCTGATGGCAATCCTCGGCCTTGGGATGGAGCTCTTTGAGACTGGCCTATATAAGCGGTCGGGTGCACTATGCCAACAAGCTTAACTTGACTGAACAGGCTTGCATTACAAGCTTTGTCCTAAAGGTTACGCTTGCTGTTGTCCGCCACTGTTGTATGCACCAGACCCAAACAAGTCTACCCTACCGCCCACCAGTTTTCATTGGGCAAAAGGCTTTGCGTCCCCAATAAAAAGGGCCAGCTCTTCTCACTTGCGCATCACGTTTTATCACGCAATTTCACGAGACGTCCCAAACTAGCAAAACCTCAGTATCAGCCTAAGCTCGATTCCCGCTTTTCTTCCCAATATGTCCTCCTACAATACCGATTCGGACGACGTCGAGAGCGTTGCGTCCGACATCTCCCCGATCGAGACCAAGTTTGACGATTTGGTCAATGACATCAGGTCCGTTCTGGGGAGCTCGTCAGGGATTGACAGTGATGATGTAGACGTAAAAGATCTAATGAATCTAATGGGGTCGTACTCGTCCGAGGAAAGCCACTGGAAGGAGTACGCCCTGGGCGACCCAAGTAGGAGCTACACGAGAAACCTGGTTGACGAAGGAAACGGAAAAGCAAATCTCCTCATCTTGGTTTGGAGCCCGGGGAAAGGTATAAGGCACATGTTTGTTTGTTGATGTAATGAGCTTAGAGCGGCGGCCCACGGTGGACACTGGCTAACGGTTATCTCAGGGTCCTTAATTCATGATCACGCCAATGCACACTGTAAGTTCTAGAAGAATGGGTGGCACGCGCTGTAACACCTCAAGCCACAGGTCCTAATGATTGCGGGCAATGCTCCCAACAGGCATCATGAAAATTCTAAAGGGCTCATTGGTCGAGGACCTCTATGACTGGCCGAATCCGGAAGTCGTCACTTCACCCCACGATGCCACGCCCACCCCGACCATGACGCTTCGGAAAACGACTGTCTTGAGCGAAAACGATGTGGCGTATATGTCGGACAAGGTATGCCCTTTCAGGTTCAGAGACATTCAGACCCAAGAACATGCCCTTATCTTCGCTCCCACCTAGCCCATGTACCGGAGGTGGGGCGTAGATCAGTCATGTCTACCCCAACTCCTCCGACCCATGCTCGGCATGTTTGCTTTTCCAAGAAACGAGGAACCGGGGTTGACCAGAGACAAAAACTATCATGTGTAGATCGGCCTTCATCGCATATCGAACCCGGACCCGGATCAAGTGGCAGTATCGCTGCACCTGTATACGCCGCCTTACGCAGCTAAATGTTAGTTTCCTACCGGCGTGGATTTTGGAGATTGAAGATTCAGCTTATTGGGGACGAGATACTGCGATTGTAATGCACGTACATGTCGCTGACGCGAGTTCGCATATATACTGTAGATGGATGCAACAAATTTGATGAAAGGACCGGAAAGGCGACACATATCACGATGAGCGAGTATTACTCGAAATACGGCAAGAGGAGCGAGAAGTGTTGTGCGGGGAATACCTGCTAGATGAACTCGGCCACTCTAGTCGGTGGGTGGGGCTATTTCGGGTCCCATGACTGGAATAGTCGCTGGACCGCGCGCCGGGCTGTTGGGATCTTCATGGTGATACCTCACCTTGCCTGCAACTTGGAGGCGTGTGGCTAGTGGGGGGAATTATGAGTTACGAATTTTATGATTTTTCTGATTAGGCAGATGCTGGGTTTCCATATGCCTTGAGAGAGAGTCTTTTTGGGGCTGGGTTTTTGGGGGAGTATAAACCAGCGGCTTCATTTCTTTTGTTTTCTTACTTCAGGCGAAGGGAAAGGCAACCTTTATTACTCTATTTTTGTGCGTTTTCGGTATACTTGAGTACTTACATAGTATAGTTAGGGACACAGACTTGCCAGTGGTCTCCGTACCAGTTTGCAGTCTTGAACGTCCTTTTTTTTTTTTTCTTCTTCAATAAAGATCCAGATATAGACTTACATTTATGCGCCCAAGCTGTCAATACCTGTCAGTAAGGTTCAGGCCCCCTCCCCTCCCCAACTAAATATAGACATTTCAATCCAGCCTACCCACTCTAAGACACAACTTGCTATGTTGAGGGTATTCCTGGTACTGAATTTTTTTTTTTCTTTTTTTCTTTTTAATTTTAACTAGGGGATATGCAGCGCGAACTTTGCATATGAAAGGTGTTCAGGGTAAGCTCTGGGCCCAACGGCGTACCAGCGAACCGCGCGTGATAACTGGTTCTACTTACATAGATGTAAGTAGGTATACATATTAATAAGCAAGGAAGGGAGGGGAGGGGCAGAAATACTTGTTATCTTAACCGCCTGCAAGCACCAGGGCTGGATAGATAAGACGTAGCTTTCCGATATGGGCCTGCACGGGAAACAGGGTATCAGGAGATTAACGGAACGGACTCGGCGAGCTTCTGCACGCTGGTTGCATGATAAGAGATGTATACTTCGCTGCTGCCCGCCTGGATAGTCTCGTGCCCACCGCCAGCGCTCGTAGTCTGGTTGTACAACCTACGGAGGGTCATGCAACCAAGACTACAACCCCTCGTAGGTTGGCCGGGGTGCTTGTGTTACTTTTATTTTCGGATATTCTGGTCTAAGGTCAAGGGTATCCACGGCTACTGTGACGGGAGGCCCGGTGCCCGCCAGGCTGCGGGTACTGATATAGAGATCTATAGCATCTATGACGTACAGATATGGATAATATATTACCCTGAACCCAGCATCGCAATTCAAATATCTCGCATCCCATAGCACCTTCTCTTCCCTTCCCCTTCGACACACCTAATACACCCCCGGCACAATCCTCCACCTCACAATTCGCCTATACGCCTCCCAATCCTCCCCATACTTCTTTTCACATGCCTCATCATCCCTCCTCTCCCTGTGCAACAACAATATCGCAAAATACACCACATAGAAATACGTCAATGGGCTCCCAAACCCTGTTGGTAGGCACCACGCCCACGCCATAATCCAATCCCCCAGATAATTAGTATGCCTCGAGGTTCCCCACCATCCCGAAATCAACAGCTTCGTCCCCCGCTTCGTCTGCAATGTCTTGAGATGCGCTACCCTCGGGTCGCTAGGGTTTGTCCGGAATAAGTTCTTTTGGGAGTTTGACGCGCGGAAGATGTAGTATCCCAATCCGTTAATTGCTAGAACGGCGAGCACGCCCAGGGGTCCGAGATGCACAGGGGTTAAGGCGATGTACCGGGTTTGGATTGAGTATGTGATAGGTAGCCATGCTAGGTCGCCGAACACGAGCATGTGGCCAAAGCCGTCGGTTGTGATATCCATAGTTGTAAGGACCGCGGGCTCGTGGAGGTGGGAGTCTAGCACGTACCAGCCTTGGAAGAGGTTGACTAGGATCATTGAGTCTGTGATGCCACCAGTAGTGCGTAGCTGATGCATAGTGTTGCTTATGTTTAGGATAATCCATAATGTAAGTCCTGGGCGGAGCTCGCAGAAGGATTTGAGGTCGAGCGAGGAGAGGAGGGGGCGGGGGTTGAGTTCGCGGCCGATAAACCAGTTGAAGAGAGGATTTGGGGAGGTACCACCCTCTGCGAGGAGGTGTGGTCCAGGGCGAAGGGAGTAGATGTATAGGAATGTGGAGAGGGAAATGCAGAATACGTTGAGTGCGGTGATGAGGTGTAAATGGTGGTCCCACAGATAAACCCATCCTACCCAATTCGCGCCGCCAAAGAATAGAGTTGCCCCAGCCAGGAGACTGAAGATGGTGAGTGATGTGCGTAGGGCATTGAGTTTGTAGCGATTGCGTTTCCCGTTTGCAAGGACTACTCCCGGGACGAGTGGGCCCGGGAGGATGTACTGTAGTAGCACCGTGAATACGAAATATGCCAGGAATAGAGCTAGAGTGGGGAGGTGAAAAAGGGAGGATGTTGAAAGTGCTGTTTGGAGGTATGTTAGAGGCGAGGAGAGGAATGCGGGCGGGGGAGAGCCGGAAGGAGTGAGGAGGAAGTAGCTGAGGTAGGTGATTATGGAAATACTGCAAGTGACGACGAAGGCGCCGGGACTGAGGGGGAGGTTAGCTTTAGCAGGGCATGAGGGACGAAGCGGGGAGGCTTACGGCCCGAAGAACTCGTATTTATGGGAGCCCATCGCAGCTGTGCTGGTGGCCATCTTCAATGGTGTGTAAACCTGGAGCTATCGCATGAATCGAGCAATGAAGGAAGGTCAGAAATCGTGGTATCCGTAGGGCCTCGTAACGAAGACTGGTACACCGGCCTCGCCTCCAGCAGTCGGGGGGGTTCTATAACAACTATCTCGGTGGTGGTGCTGTGCTCTCAGTGCGGGACCTTCGTATTCCCGAAGAAAGGGGCGGCGCTTGGCATTACAGATCGTTCGGTTCGAGCTGTAACTGTAATGTTGCAACGCTGCCGCATCGCGAAATCGGGGATAGATATAATACAAGCAATACGCATGAACCGCAAACCAAAGGGTAGAACGAAAAAACAATAAAATGAATATCCATCCAACCAAATACCCAATAAATGAAATAAATAGCCCCAATAACTCCCTATTCACCACTTTCCGCCTCCATATCAATCCTCCCACTCCCCTTCCAATTGATCCAACAACCTATTCTCATCCTCCACATCCCCCTCCTCATCTACTCCCCTTGCCCACACCGGCCCCGCCCTGCCACTCCTCGTCCCCCAACTCCCCCATCCACTACCGCTCCCACTTCCAGCCCCCCCAATATTTCCTGCTAATCCCGAAAGCCTTCTACTGAACGAACTTGCCCCCCCTCCATTGTGCACAGTTGGAGCATTTCTGTGATCCGTAGGAGAATGTCTCGGCTGCTGCGGCAGCCTCACCCCTCCCCTCCTGTGCTCACCACAGCAATCTCCCAACCACCTTGCTATCTTCGCCCAAGTATGATAATGCGGAACCTGTTTCCACCCCCTAGCATTCATCACCGTTCTCTGGTACATACATCCTCCAATACAGTACACCGCCAAAAATACCAGACAAATCACCGCAAAAACCGCTAACGGTGACAACCCCTCTCCCTCTGGGGTTTGAATCGTTGCACATGCATGCAGCGTGCGGATCTCAAAGAAATACGAGCAATCGCTTGCTTCACCCACATAGGCTACATCTGCTTTCCCAGACCCTATTTCCCGATCACATAGGAAGCTGATGATGGTTGATTTATTGAATTCGGGAACGGTGGGGGAACATGGCGATCCGTTGGTATATTCTAATATCAGCTTCTTCCCCCGCAGTAATAGCATTGACGACGCTTGACCCATGGAGAATATATCCC
This sequence comes from Tirmania nivea, assembly GCA_015179035.1. Lineage (NCBI taxonomy): Eukaryota > Fungi > Ascomycota > Pezizomycetes > Pezizales > Pezizaceae > Tirmania > Tirmania nivea. The sequence goes on along the minus strand of WHUY01000050.1, from coordinate 341,138 downwards.
CATCCCGCTCGTAGAACGCAGATATATTTTTCCGAGCATCTTCACTGTCAATACCTCGAGCCTCGGAGACGTCGGAGAGCACTGGGGTGCAGATGTTGAGGTGGAATGTGGTATTGTAGTCGTATCCTGAAGTAGTCCACTCGATTTCAGACTGAGGTGACGGGGAATCAAAAGCCACCTTGATTAATGGCCGGAGATCAAAGAACGATCCAGTGTGTGGGGAGGTAATGGTGCAGGGGGGGTCATCTGGTGCGGGGTGTGCGGCGGAAGGTGGTGGGTCGACGGGACTGCGTGGTGAGAGGGAGGATGTGAGGGCCGTGGGGAGGAGGAGCAGCACGGTGAGGAGGGCGAAGAAGAGTCCACGGGAGGGCATCGTGGGGGAAGGTGGTACTGGCCGTGGAGTGTGACGGAGGCGTAGCGGCAAGCGTTACCAGAAGCTGGCAGTTGAGCTTCTGATAGTTCTATCCGGGCCTGGTCGGCCCAGCTGTGGTAAGTTAGTGTCTGAGAGAGTAATTCAAGTATGTATTTGGGGGATTTGGATAACAGCTCGCCGTTGAGATCTTGGGTATGTCGTAATTGACCGGGATCTTAAAACACATCCAGTTGATGTAACGGTTACAGCTCCAGATGCTCTAACATTACCTACAGTCCCGTCACATTGTCACCTCTCTCTGGTACAACATATGTTTTCTACATTCTTGTGTGGGGAATCACCTCTCTACATACATACATACATACATACATACATACATACATACATACATACATACATATCCATTTATAGAGTTCCTGTTGCTGTATCAGCGGCTTGCCGCACGAATTCTTGCTGTCTTGCTTTGTAGTCTCACTATCCAGGTCTCCTCGTTACCCAGCGTACATATTCTAGACAAGTATCTGAGGAACTTTCCCCGAGGCGTAAGCTCGACATCGGGATCAGTTGCAGGCAAATCATAATGTAAGTCCAATCCTTCATCATCTCTATGGTTTCGCGTTTTCGGTGGACATGCTTTGCAGCTAATTATCCCGAGGAACCTGCCATACAGTGGAATCAAAACCCCTCAATCAGCTGCTGTGCATATGCATATTGGCAGACCTCCAGCTAGAGCTTTTTAAGTTCTATCTAAAACTCCATCAGATACTTTATACCCGCATGTCTTTACAAACTGAGACCAGCCAGAAGGGGTAAACATCCCCAAAGCTAATGGTAAACTGAGACACAGGGGCATTAGCCTCAGAAAGCTACCTCTGTATCTTCATAACTTCCAACTTTCATGGAATCGGCCATGTTAGCGCATATTCGACTGCAGGAGACGTTAAAGGGGGCGAAGGCTATGTCGAACATAAATAACAGATACGATCAAGGATACCCCCCCGGGTTGAGAAGCATTAAGTTGAAGGCATCCACATTCAATCTGTAGTGAGTATGTTACATTTCTCACGTTTACATGCAGCAACTCAAGATGATTCTTGCTACTTCTCAGAAATATTTCTGCCAATTGAATCCCTGTCACTGACTTTTGGGCGTATCCCCTTCAACACTCAACACGTGCGCTATAACTTGACATCTTGCTAATACTCCTCACGTTAGCCTTTGCGTTAAGTTGACTGTGATCTCAAAAGGAAACTACCGATATAATCTTCAACTGGGCCAGCGTCCTGTATTGTTTTCGAATTGTTTATCTCGAACAGCCTAGCCCAGACAATGTGACGGAACATCCTGACAGCAATATGTCCGTCAGCATATTGACTACCTACGACGAGCTCATCAGCGAAATATCAGCCAGATTTGAAGCGTGTTGGTAGAAAAGTTTAGGGAGTCTTCATGGGTTTAAGTATAGATTTGGGACATATTATAAGGCCCAGTGGGGTGGCTATACTACCCAGGTGACAATTCCGTCTCGGATTCCTCCTCCCCTTCAACTCCTTGCGAGACACTTCAAAGGTATGGACGGCATAGGCGGCGCGTGTGCGTCAATCGGCGGCTTGTCGGCGAATATATTCACAGGGCTGGTCTTGGAAGCCGAAAACAGGCTTGGTTCTGGGTAGATATATCTCTAAGTTATATGAGTGACAAAAGCCATGCCAAAAGTAGTGTGAAGGAACATTGGGAAGAGGAAAGAGAAAAGAAGAAAAAGGAAGGGAGAGAAGAGACGATTTATGCAAATATCATGACAGCAAGATTCGAAGCCAAGGCGGGGGAGTGGAAATTGCAAGAAACTCGTCCCAATCTAACGAGAAAAAAAAAGGAAGAACCATTAGCCATCAACACTCCTATCCAAATAGCCTTTATTCCTCCGACCCAAGAACGCCCAATATGACCTGTCCTCCTCCTCCTTCCCTTCCTGCCTCTGCTCCTCCCCATCAGAGTCGCGGCTTGGAAATTACACGGCAGGCACACCTTATCTAAAGGCCATATCTTGAAGAATTCTGGATGAAGTAGATCTTTTTTTCTTTTTTCCCCTTTTTTTTTGTGATACGCCGCGTTGCTTATTTCAGCCTTGCGCAGTAATACGACGAGAAAGATCTATCCATACCAAGAAGACCTCCCCCCACAGCCTACAAGCAAGGCTGCCGAAACGGAGGATAATTCCAACAACCCCAAGTCACGAGCGGCGAGTGCAGCTCGCCCCATTGTCCTTGTCCACACCGTAGTTCTTCCCAATAGGTGCAAAAACGGCCAGCAAGCGTGTATACCGCATTTTGCTATAGCTAGACAGCGTGGCATTAGTACTAAGCATCAAATAGCTTCGCTCCTGGGCTGCTTTTACGCCTTTCTAGCACACGGTATGGCTATTAGTAATGGATCCCCGCATACTAGATGTTATGTTATTGTAGTTGATATACAAAAAGTTGGATTGAAGAAAGGTGGTGGGCGGGGATGATAGTTCAGAGATAAAGTATGTACGTACCTCAGGCTCAGGGTTCAGGGTAATATCCCCTACTATTATTGGTGGGGAAGCGAACAGGGGACGGGGAAGCGACAGAAATGAACTCCTGCATACTTGGCACGCTCCACATGCCTCGCGATCACTTCTCTGCCAATTTTATAGAACTTGGGGTCGTACCCGACTATATCGAACCTGCTCTACATCATACACATAGTAAATAAGTGAATAGAAAAGCCCATGGACCGGTATGTATTGGTCAGAGCAATAAAGTACTCAATACACCCCCCTTTGACATATATCAACTCACAACTATCCAGTACAGGAATTAACCCACTCTAATAGTGACCGAAGATCACTGAAGGCCATATTTATCTGGTAGCATGTCATATAATCCAAGTTCCCTAGCCTCTAACTAGTGGCGAGTATCTACTTTACCTCAAAAAGAGCCTAATTTGTAGAAATCGGTTCCTACTCATCAATCTCCACCTTATCTGACTCTTCAGAGTCCTTAAAGGCCTCTACATTAATGTCAATCCCTACTAGTGAGTCTGAGCTATGATTGATGATAGTTGCTGGTATTAGTAGGCTTGGGATTGGTCCAAAACTTCCTATTTCAGCAACCTCCTACCCTGCTCCCTTCCTATAACGTCTTCCCCTCCTGGTGCATTAGGCTTCCATATTACTAGAGATAATTTGGACTTAGGAAGTCCATGAGCCAATATAGTATCATAAGCCAGTAGATGTCTTGTATTAAAGATTGCTTTCATATCATCCGTAATCATTTTAGTAGCCGCCCCCTCACTAGGCTCCATAGCAGTAGTACTCATGAATTCTAAGCTACTCTAGCAGCAACTGCAATTGAACTTACTTACTATACTACAAATATTGCCGATACACTAGTAGGATGAATCAGATTGCTACTGAAATCAACACGGTAGAAATCAAAGCCAAAAATCAAGCAAATATACGAATAATACTATTGAGATACGTAAACTATATATAAGTGGCAAAAAAAACCCAGTAAAGCTTTTATCTAGGTAAGGCCAGAGTGCTGATATTGAAAGAAGTTGACTAGATATTGAAAAGTTGATACAGTGGAAGAAGGATATGATGCGGAGCATACTGTAGAGGGTTGATTATGGATGATATGAAAGCAATCTTTAATACAAGACATCTACTGGTTTATGATACTATATGGGCTCGTGGATTTCCTAAGCCTAAATTATCTCTAGTAATAAGGAAGCCTAATGCACTAGGAGGAGAAAATATTATAGGAAGGGAGTAGGGTAAGAGGTTGCTGAAAGTTTTGGACCAATCCCAAGCCTACTAATACCAGCAACTATCATCAATCATAGCTCAGACTCACTAGTAGGGATTGACATTAATGTAGAGGCCTTTAAGGACTCTGAAGAGTCAGATAAGGTGGAGATTGATGAGTAGGGACCAATTTCTACAAATTAGGCTCTTTTTGAGGTAGAAGTAGATACCCACCACTAGTTGGAGGCTAGGGAACTTGGATTATATGACATGCTACCAGATAAATATGGCCTTCAGTGATCTTCGGTCACTATCAGAGTGGGTTAATTCCTGTACTGGGTAGTTGTGAGTTGATATATGCCAAGGGGGGGTGTATTGAGTACTTTATTGCTCTGACCAATACATACCGGTCCATGGGCTTTTCTATTCACTATTTACTATGCGTATGATGTAGAGCAGGTTCGATATAATCGGGTACGACCCCAAGTTCTATAAAATTGGCAGAGAAGTGATCGCGAGGATGCGGGAGAGTTGCCAAGTATGCAGGGATTCATTTCTGTCGCTTCCCCATCCCCTGTCGCTTCCCCATCCCCTGTCGCTTCCCGTCCAATTATAGTACTCCCTTGAACAGCCACATATGGATGCCAAGCACAACCTTACCTAACATAGGTAGTGTGATTGGCATTGGCCTCGAGTTGTGTCAACAAGTACTGGTAGTGTAGTGTCAGAGTAGATCGCACATTCGTTGTTTTAGGAAAATTTAATTTTTTAAAAGATTTCTCTAAAAAGTCACGTAGATAATCAGACTCTCAATCCTAGCTTCATGCCTAAGCTCTGATGTGTACCTAATCATAGATGCATCAAAAACTAGAATATGGTATACAGCATGTACCAGGCTCCTCACGTCCAAAAAGAAGTAAAGAACCTAAGAGCAGAGTAGTAACCAGTCTGGACCCTAAAAAAGTGCAGAAAAACTAAATTAGACTTGTAAAGCAACCTCCTCACCACAACACCTAGATCTTCACACCTCCATCCGCCTCGTTATCCTCCTTCTCCCCAGAACTCTCACTCGGTCCTGCCTCTCCCTCCTTCGCCACCATAGGCCTATCACACATTCTCACAAACGCCCTCAACGTATACGCCGCATCATTCCCTGCATTATGCAAGTTCCATGGCTCGAGCCCCAGCTCAACCAACATCTTCCCCAGGCCCTTCGTGTTCATCTCCCCCGTGATGGCTCTATACATCTCCGCCGTATCAAACACATCCATCTCCCTCGCTGCCCCGGTCACAAACCCAGCTTCCTCATCCAATCTCTGCAGCGTCTCTCGGACAGCAATCCTCGAGTCGAATTTACAATCATACAAATACTTGATATCCGTCGCTGCATCGTGTCCTACAAAGGCAATTATTCGCTTCCTCTTCTTCCCTTCGGGGATAGTATGCAGTGGTAAAGGTGGAGGAGTAAACGCTTCCGCAAGCATCGCCGGCAGCGCCTTCAAAGCCCGGAACTCGGTAGTTCCAAAGTCAAAAAGGTCAGCTGCATCAGGGACGAATTTTCCGTTTCGGAGTTGTCGATGTTCGGTGATACGGATATGTCGGTAGGTCATCAGTGGCATGATGGTTTCGTAGGTTAGCGGTTGGGAAGACGGTATGGCACCCATGTCGAGGGTTGCAATTCCAATTTCTGTGATTGCACTGTGGTTTCGTTCCCAGGACTCACAATCGACACAGACGAAGAACGGGACGTCTTCGAATTCTTCCTTATGTTTGGTTTCTGGTGGTTCCCCAGCAGCACTCAAACCCAACAACCTCCTCGCCCTTCCCACCTGCAGCCCAAACTCCTGCCTACTCCTCTCCTGTTTTTCCTTCTGTTTCTGCTTCCTCGCCTCCTTCTCTGCCGCAGTCATTCCCCCCTCTCCCCCCCTCCCCGTGGTCCCATCAGCCCACTGCGCCATAACCTCCTCCCACTGCGTCTTATTCCCCACCGTCGCAACTTTTACCGGCTCCTTCGCTGTCTCCCCCGGTTTCAGATCTCGTTTCCGGTAGCAATAGTTACTCTTCGGGTGCCTTGGTACCTCTATACCAGTCTCACGATGGACATGGTCCAGATACGACCACGCCTGCTTAAGGGTGACGAGTAGGATAGGTTTCCCATTTCCATCGGTGTCATGATATATGTCCCATCTGTATCGGCCCTGTTGTGCAAAGAAGGGTTCGAGGTCGAAGAACGGTGCTAGCGCGAGCTGGTCGGTGCGGGTGAGGGATTTGATTTTATAAGGCAGCTTTCGGAGGGCGGAGACGATTGCATAGTTTGTGTAAGGGGAGGGTGCAAATTGCGTATGTGGAGACGCCATGGTAGATTTAGTGACGAAGGGTAAAGCTGTTTTTAATGGTCGGGGTTGTGATGGTTTTGGGCTACGTGTGGTTTTTGAAGTTGCCGTTGTGGTAACTGAAGTAGCTGTGAACCAAGTTAGATGATGTGGTTGTGCAGGTGATTGAGGGGGTTATATACATCCGACCGGCTACGCAAACGGAAGATGCAGAGGCTCACCAGAAGTAACTTTCAGCCTCTTCCCCTGCTTCACAAGCTTCGAACTGACAGGCTCAACCCTCCTCCCCGGCGTCTTCTTCGCTAGCTGAGGGGTATCTCTGCTGATTTTAGGCGTAACTCCTGCAACCTCAGTCGGTGAGACAATGATGTTCTTCTGGGTATATACGCCTTCTGTGACGCTAATCACCGGGGGTATCTCAGCTGCACAAGTCCCGATGCCTCCAGCCCTCAGAGCCAACTTCCCACTCGTCGTCGATAAGCACCTCCTGGAAGCAACAGAGCGGATTTGTTGTAATTGTGATTGTCGTGCGAGATGTAGTTGGCTCCATACCTGTGCCACCTGCAGACGATATAGTATATGGGCCTGCGTTCTCAGGCCACCAGCCGCAGTGGTCACCGCAGCAAACATTGCCCGGATTGAATTACGGCCCAAGTGTAGTCACGCCCAGTGCCCTCACCTCACTAAAAGATAAAACCACCGTCTTCCAGTCGCCGCAAAAGTTTGTTACCAAAAGGCAGAAAAATCTCCTGACCAGGGCGCCAAGCCGTCGCAGAAAGGGCTAGTATTAGTCTGGTTGGCACAAGCCCCTCGTAAGGCTAGTATTGAATATTTTAGTAAGTCGCTCATCCCTACAGCAAGCAAGGTGGTATTACCCTCAGAAAGCAAGTTACCCGTACCAACTCCCCTTTGCGCGCCGTAGTATAGAATAAACGTGTTTAGTTCTAATCGGTACATGCTAACTGGTAGAAAGGAGTTGCGGCTTGTTCTAATAACACGTCCACATCTACAGCTAGCTATAGGCTACAAAGTCATGGTTTAGGATGTCGCAGCAAAACAATATGTAATGAGAAAAGCCATCCCTGCGCCCACTACTGCACCTGAACAAAGGACAGAGGTAGTCCTCGTAGAGGTCTGAAGACGGAGCTGACCACTAACCACAGATCGGCCCAGCCGGGGTGAGGTGCACCGTATTGTTAATCTGGATAGTCGCATACATAACTTCACGGCTGGGAACTTCATACAGTCTGGCCACTAGATGCGCCAAGACTAGTAAGTCTGCTGGTAGCTATCCAGTTTCAACACTCTCAGCTTATTATTCTACTTCAGTGGATCTTCATTTCGTACTAAGTGTGAATGTTGAATACAAGCTATTTCCAACACACTCTCCAGTGCCATGATATGAACGGTAATGCTAAAACAAAAAAACATGAGTAACAAAACAGAGTAGAACAAAACCTCAAAGACTCCGGCTAAGAAAGACCCTCATAACAATTCCGCGTAAAACAGACGAGATTAAAAGACTAGCACATAATAGGAAGACACAATCATAGGTATCATTTAATAACCATATTAAATGCCACCCACAGCCCATTCGCCATACCCACTCACTACTCCACAATCCCCACCTTCCCAATTGCCTTCCCCATCGTGTTACTTTTCCCTGCCAACGTCAACTCACTCAACTCTCCCACAAACTCCACCAGCTCCCGTTCCCCATTTGCCAGAGTATCACTCCTATCCCTCGCACGGCTAATCTCTTCCTCATCCGTCTGAATACCCATTTCTTCTAAATCATCATCCGTCTGCACCCCAACCTCCTCCCCACTCTCCCCATCCTCGTCTGTCTGCATCCCATCATCGATCCCCTTATTAAAGCCCCCAATGCTCAATAACTCTGCCCCTCCTTCCTCGCCTACAATCGCAGGACAATATCTCCCATTCATCTCCTCATCAGTCCTACACCAGCTCTCACTCCACCACCTTGTATGGCCTACACCCTTAGGAAACAACACCGACCATCCACCTTTATCCCGACTATCCTCGCTCTTGTCATATTTCTCACTAACCCACATATGCCGCCTCCCTAAGAAGTAATCCCAGACACTCCTTGTCCTCGAGGCGACTTTATGGTCCATTACTCTCTCTTTCTCATTATTATAGAGGAAGGTCCCATACTGGCAGGAGTAAAGGTGGTATAATAATCTCCTCAAGAACCTTTCATTGAACTCAAACCGCGTAGGGTATTGATACATAATCTGATATGCCGCGTCCAAGAACTGATGAAATACCGGGCTAATCTCTTTGATATTGACGCCTCCCGTCGAAGCAGGATGTTTCGATACCTTCTCCCCAACCAAAGTCGACGACGAGCCCTCCCCCCTATAATCCGGATCGGCATCCACTCCATGTTCCACTGACGCCGGGCTCGCCCTCCCACCATTCCCCTGTCCAGTGAAGAACATCTTCGCCTGAGAAAACGCTTGCTCCAGGCCCCCTCCACCGCCGCCCCCGCCACCACCTACACCTCCAATACCACCATTTGATCCCCCCCCATCATTGCCGACCTGGGTAAACCATTTTTCATTACTCAGAAACCCACTTCTATCTCGGAATCGATGACCAAAACTAACCCAGTCCTTCTCCACCAGCACCATAAACCCTTCTATTGTGCGATAATACGGGTCTAGACACAGTTGCGCCAACGCACTTAACTGACTCGTTCGATCCCATCCATCACTGCAGTGTATCAAAACATGGCTATGTTCTATTGCAATTTGCCGCACAATAGTTTGCGTTCCATCCAACAACAACCCGATATGCTTTAACCAACCAGACTTCGCCAATAACTCCCTATTCGGAGGTAATGGCGTTATGTCAGAGTCCTTGATGGCTTCAACCACCTTCGCGAGTGACTCCCTCATGACATGGATATTGTCAATACCCAAGTACTGCTTTGAACAGTTCCGGTAATTATCCATATTTTCTGATCCAAGACCCATAGCTTGCATGGCATATGCATTAACAGTGGGCCTGGCATCAACAATTAAATTCCTTTGCTGAGCACCATATATTACCTTTGCCGGCTTATCCGTAGATGCCATAGTGCACTCATCTAATGAGGTAGTCGATCTTGCGGGAGATACATCAGATTGCTGATACGACCGTGTGAACGAACTAGCCTGTGTACTAGTAAAGATCGCAGCTACAAGCTTCTCATCCTGCGGTGACCGATTTCCCTTTAATCCAGTCAACGGCTGGGAACTCCGAGTAATAGTACAATTGTTAATTGGATGTAAGTATGTCAGGACAGGTATTCTCGCACGCGAGCGGTACTTCCCCGCGTAATTTAGGACATTATCCGAAATATTTGCTGGTACAACCAGATGCGCTGGGTATGTTGGGCAAAACTGTCATTTGTGTCCCCGATTAGCTCTCACTTTCTTCCATAAACCCACTCCGCTGGTAGACATAGGTAAGCAATCCGGTACCAACAGTATAAGATTTATTTATCTTTGAAACTCTCCAATCGTTCGTGCTACCCCCCACCCCCATCCTCTCATACTCTTTCAAGGCATCGTAGATCCCCCATCCATTCACTGCCCTTTCCGGAGGTGGCGGGATAAAAAAAAATGCGTATAGCTTCTCCAGACTCCCTCCTACGGTCAAGGCTCGCACACTCTCAAAGACATCCTTGCATTCCCGGTCACTGGTGAAGTGGAAGGTAATGAAGTTGAAATCTCGGCACCGAATCCGAAGGGTTGCGTGTCCCGCGGCGTTCATGGGTTGCCGCTGAACAGTTTGGATGATGGGATATGTTATCCACATTTCCATCTGAGCGGAGCTTTTTGGGACTGGGGTCCCGGGGGCAGAGGAGGCATAGCGGAAGATGAGGTGGTGGGGAGTAAGGTGGAGGGTACCAGGGGAGGCAACTCCGCGGGTGACGACAGAGACTCGCTCGACCTTCAGCGGGAGAGACATTGTCAGTAAGATACTAAGGACGCAAAGGCAGTGAGGTGAGGAGGGGAGGGGAAAGAAAGGGAGAGTCTTAAAGACCACGAATACTTACCTTCGCTACCCGAATATGTTCCATTTCTCACTTTTCCGCTGACTGCGCTGCTGCAAAGCTAGGTGACTGTGGACCTAGATGTGATATGATGACGCTTTGCGTCTTTGCCCACCTGACAGACAGGTGTTCCTTGTTTGTTCCTCTATGAAGCCCCTCTTGTTCGTCACCAGCACTTGTGACCTCGCTTCTTTGAGAATAGGAGATTCAATATTGAAGTAGCTATCGCAGCTTGGTAGAGTGCACAAGAGCAATCCTTAGGAGGTGATTAGCTGGACGAGTACAGCTGCCCTGCTTCTTAACTATCCCGGGCGGCCAATGGGTACTTCAGCCAGTACGCCATAGAGCTAAACTCGAAGCTCCTGTGTGGACCGAACCTCAGCTCGATCCGTAAAGTACTTGAGTATCTTGGCTTTTCTTATCCGATAGGATATAACGTTTGATTCTATTTAACGCTGCAAGTACTGGATTCTTTTCAATTTTTAGATTGGTCAAGTTGGTGGAATTTTCCCTTCAATTACAATGCAGCAGTCTGGTTGCAGACGAAGTTGCTCCAAAGGTTCACAGAGGACTTATTAGCCATGAGCACGTGCTAAATCAGATAAGATTAGATAAGGCTGTACTCCCGAATCACGGACTGTTCGAGGGCACAGCCCTCTCCACACGGAAACTATGCCAAGAGTTGTCTGCAACCCCACGGCACGATTCTTTCAGTCTATGGTGCCTCCCCTCTGCTAACGACTAACGAACCAACAAAACAACCCACGAGTATCTTTGAGGTACGTTCCGCCTCATCTCCTCCTGTCGGACCTCAATCTAACTCTCACGGAAACAGGACGTAGCCATAACCACAAAAATGTCTGACGGAGAAGATACCCCCCAAGTAGAGGTCGCTCCCGCCGAGGAGATCGAAGTTGCCGCGGATGCCAGCAAGTCCGGCCAAATGTCCGTCGAGGATGCTCTCAAGGGAGTTCTCAAGTACGCCCTTATCCACGACGGTCTTGCCCGTGGTGTCCGTGAGGCCTCCAAGGCTCTCGACAGGCGTCAAGCTCACATGTGTGTCTTGAACGAGTCCTGCGAAGAGGAATCCTACAAGAAGCTCATCGAGGCTCTTTGCTCAGAGCATGAGATCCCATTGATTAAGATTGCCGACGGAAAGAAGTTAGGAGAGTGGGCTGGTCTCTGTACGCCCCCTGGAAATCTGATCGCATGCGAGGGGTGGGGATTGCAGGGGCTAATTGGAATTGCGTCATATAGGCACTCTTGACCGCGAGGGTAACGCTCGCAAGGTCGTCAACTGCTCTTGCGTTGTTGTCAAGGACTGGGGTGAAGAGTCCCAGGAGAGATCCATCCTCCTCAACTACTTCCAGAACCGTTAAGCAACTTTACACCATCCATTTCTCCGGCAGTTTCATTGCACGACATCTATCCGTACTACGCTCATGTTATCTCGGGGAGCATTTGATTGGACTTCGGGAGTTCGGGGTGGGATATCATGTTTTCTTTATATGCTACTTCAGGGGGAGGTGGGATTGGTTTTCATAGAAACCGGCTGGGATAAAATAAATTAATCACCAAAACCAACACTCTACATATGGCCGATCTAGGAATTGTGGCATAACCATTTAAGGGTTCGTAATTGGCACCATTTCAAGTAAATGTATTGCTTTGCATCTAGTAACTGGTGAAACGGCCTGGGTAAAAATGGCAGAAAAAAGATGCCGAGGGTATTGAATTAGACTTCGGATTGTTTGATCCTCCGCTCATCGAAATCCCTAGTCTGGCTGCACTACCCCTCGCCTACGAAATCCCGCTCAATATGCTGAGAGAAATAAAACGCCCTTAAACACCTATTCCCACCCGAATAAACAATTGACCATTCCCCTCTCCCTTCATCCTTCCCTCCACCTATGCCCACACTTCGTACACTACTCTCACCCACCCATCAGCCGTCCATTTATTCATTCCTATCCACCTAGTCAAGAAAACTCACCTTATAAAACGTCGTCATGGGCTCATCGGCACTTCTAATCTGGACCATATAGAAATACGCCCTATCGCCCCCACATTCCTGCACTGGACACTGAGCCTCCGTGTTGTCTACGTTATCCCACGCTCCCTCGCCGCCCATGACATCGTCGACTTGTTTCCGCTTCATGGACTTCCGCTCGTAGTAGCGCCGGGTGAGGGCGAATTCGTAAGGGCAGGTGCGGCATTCGAGGCGGTTTTGGCCAGTGGTGGGGGTGCGGGAGACCTGTGAAGGGGAGAGGTTAGTTAAGTGGAGGATGGGCAGGGAGAGGATGGGCATGGGCATGAGCCTGGAGATGGTGGTGGTGATAATGGTGAAGGACGTACGGTGAGGCAGTTGGAGCAGTTGGGGCAGAAGAGCAGCATTATTACTAAGGTCGCGGGGGAGATGTCCGATTCGACTGTATACAGAGGTGTGAGCGAATGTGGGGGAGTGGGGTTAAAGTGGAGTCTGCGGAAGGTGTGTTTGGAGACCTAGGGATTCGAGATTGGATATGAGCACCCGTCACACTATTCCCTACACCGCCTAGCATAAGTCCACTCAGTCTGAAGCTTCAGCCTCGCAACCTTCCGTACTGTGACAGTCTGTTTGCTATTTCGATTTGTTTATATCCACTTTCGATTAACACCCAATAGATATAGAGAGCCAGCGTTAGCACTGCAGCAGTAGAGCACAGCAATAGTAGCATCATCAATTTCATTTACGCTCAACCCCACCTCCCAACCCTACACTTTCATGGAACCCACGATGTCCACCCCCCACGAAACCGCAGATGAAGTTCGCCTTCTCCCTCCCCAGGCCCCAAATGGCTCTCCACAAGCTAACACATTCTCATGTATCTTAGGGCGCCTCCCCCAAAGAACTCCTCTTCGAAGCCTGCCGCCGAAATAACATTGGGCTCCTGATGGAAGTCTTCAACTCAATATCCGACGCTGACAAGCTTGCTCACTTCCTCAATACCTCGACTGATGTTCTGGGGAATACTGCTGTGCATGTTGTGGTTCAGTATGGTTCCTGTATGTCACAGCTCCTCCACTTCCCCAGGAAAACGAATCTCGCTAACTATGGACAGATGAAGCACTGGACCAGCTCCTCGACCAAGAGGGCGTCGAAGTCGATCCTTTAGATAATTTTGAGAAGGAAACACCACTGCACAAGGCGGTGAAATATGCCAATCATAAAGATGAGGAAGTGGGGACGGAAATGGTGGAGCTGTTGTTAGATGCTGGGGCGGATCCACGGTACGGACAAATACCTTCTATATATTCCACCACCTACTCCCTCTCAGATTTTTTTACACGATGTTCTTCGTCCCACTTATTTCTGTCTATATTCACATCTTCCAGATCACAATCACTCTTTCTATGTAGCAGCAGCTAACGTTCTCTATACTATTTCCAGGATATTAAACAAGGGCAAGCAACGCGCCAGCGATCTCGTCGACCCTCGCAACCAGGGATTAATAGACAGGCTTCTGAAGGCAGAATACACTATAGCCAATGCCGACGACGTTGTAGATTTGGACCACGAGGAGGATGCTGGACACAATTCGGCGTCTGATTCCGACTAGGAGAAAGAAGCTTGAAATAGATCAAGGGCAGTAGTGGGCGGAGTGGGGGGTATATCTTTTTTTTTTCTTTTTTCCCTGAGGTCATATAAACTTTTATTCTTTGTTAACTATTGTATTGGAAGCAGAAAAAAATACCATGCTATTTTACAACAGTTCCTATTTTATTTGTCCTGATATACTACTATAGATATGATAAATTCAAGTCGAATGTGGTGATCACGATTCATACATGTGAAGCCCCATCTGCAGCCGAACCGGTACCCAAACAGCTTCACATCATATAGCTCCCCGCTTCCCCCTCCGGCGTCGCACTCTCACGGCCTCCCCCCCTTTAAACGGGATGGCCATCCCCACCTCCCTCTGTGCCCTCTCCCTCGAGGACTACCTCCGTAGCTTCTACCTGCTCGCCGCAGCATCTGTAAGCCCCGAGCTCCCCACCTCCTCCCACCCAATTGTTACCAGTCAATGCTAATTAACTAATAATATCACAGATCCTCCTCGCCTCCTCCATCCCGCAGCTCTCAGCCCGGTTCTTCTGCTACGGCAAGACCGCGCAGCCGACCGCCAGCCCAGTTGAGAAGAAACCAGCAGACAAAGCTAGATCCACCAACATCGTAACACAGCTCCTAGACTACCTCACCACTCTCACCGTCCCGCACGCCTACTTCTCCCACTTCTACCTCCTCTCCCTCGTCTCCTCGCTTTTCTGGGCTGCTCAGTTCCTCCTCAATGGCTCCCTCCTCCGCTATCTGCTCTCCCTCGGCCATGGCCACCCCACCGCCCAGGAGGACAGCATATCTCCCACCCAGCTCCTGCTAGCCTGGCTCTGTCTCCTCCTGCAATCCCTCCGCCGTTACCACGAGCAGCTCACTGCCTCCAGAATCCCCAGCAGCAGTAAAATGCTCCTCCCGCACTACCTGCTCGGGCACGCCTTCTACCTAGCCACCACCCTGTCCATCTTCGCCTCATCCCGCCACCTCCTCCTAGGCGGCGTCCCCTCCCTAACCACCACCGCCGCCGCTTTCCCACCACCACCATTGATAAAAACCGCTCTCTCGCTCCTCCTCTTCCTCCTCTCCTCCTCCCTCCAACACACAACCCACACCTACCTCCTCTCCCTCCCCAAATACTCCCTCCCCGCGCCCACACACCCCCTCTTCACGCAAGTCCTCTCCCCACACTACCTCTTCGAAATCCTCATCTACCTCAGCCTCGCAGTCCTCAGCGCCCCTCCCGGGATCCCCGTAAACCCAACCATGTTCTACGCAGCGGTATTTGTCGCGGCGAATTTGGGCGTTAGCGCGGGGAGGACGTGGGCATGGTACAGAGATAGATTTGGGGAGAAGGCCGTGGGAGGTAAGTCTTGCCCTCAAAAGTTATCTTGTGGCATGGGAGCTAATTGAATTACTGTGCGATAGGGAGGAGGAAGATGGTTCCGTGGGTTTATTAAGTTTTTTAGGGGAATGGAATTATATCATGTACTAGAGAAAAGGGGATATCTATCTATGGCGCCGTATATGTTCTACCCAAGCGTGTAATACAGTAACACGAGAAATAAAAAAAAAAAATAGGCTGAAAAGACATAGGCCAAAATTACTGACGTAGCTGCTCTATTGCGTTCTCTAAAAATTCGTTCTCCATGTATGATCCCTATAGCACTATTATTTCGTCCCAACACCGCTACCACTCCATCATCGCATAAAATCCACTGCTCCCTCAAGATCACCGCTTCCCCAACATCTTTCCCCCCAAATTCGACACCCTCAACACATCCCTATATGTCAAACTCGTCCTCACTCCCCTCGTACTCCGTCCCTGCCCAAACACCTCCTGATCCCCCAACAAGTCCCAATTGACAATCCCGCCCTTCCCCGGCCGCAAGTCCTCATCCACCTCAACACCCTCAATTCCATGCAGAAACCCCGTATACAGCTCCCCCGTCGTGACTAACAAGCTCCTCGGTTCCTGCAGAATCCTCCACATGGGCACCCGTTTCTCCACCGGGTTCCTCATCTCGTTCTTTTCGTAGATGTCGAGCACGATGGGGGAGCAGAGGGAGATAGTAGCCACCATGGGGTGGTATGCCGGGCCATCTTCGTGGGGCATGATTCCTTCTCCGGAGCGGTACTCGTTGATGAGTACGTGGTTAGGCTGGCCGTGGGGAGAGCGGGACCACAGGTTGAGGGATTGCATGCGCGGAATGTAGGGCGCGGTGAGCCAGAGGGGGAGTGGAGAGTTGAGGAGGATGTTGTTGGGGGTGAGGGCAGATGGGTAGGTGAGGAGGCGGCGGTGGGAAAGGTGCGTCCAGTGGGGTTTGGGGGCGTTGGAAATCTAACCCACCATACACTTATATTAGCCTAGCCTAGCCATTGGAGAAAAGGGTGTGAGGGAGGGCTACCTTATTCAACAGCTGCTGCTCCTCTGCTGCAGTAATGAAGTTTGGGATATAGTACGCGGAGCATGGGAGCTCTGGGATCTTGCATGCATGAAGGTCCGCGGGGGGTTGAAAGATGTTAAAGTTTGGCAGGCTGGATGTCGTTGCGGAGGAGGAGAAGCGCCTGCGGAAGGTGGACGAGGGGAAGTCGGCTTCGGAGTCGTTAAACTCGGAGACGGGGGAGAGGGGGTATTCCCAGGTGCCGAAGCCGGGGGGAGGAGGGACCGTGGGGGAGGTGGTGGAGGAGGAGGAGGAGGTAGTCGATGGGTCGGGGCTGCCGACGGAGGCGTGGAGGTCGCGGTGGAAGGAGAACATGACTGGCTGCGTATCTAACTCGTATGTTATCAGATAGCTCGCGGCCAACAGTTCCGGAAGTTCTGGCTGGGAAGCGTGAAGACGAAGCTCTGGGGGCGGGTCGATAGCTTAAGTCGGCTCCATTAAGGGGGCAACGCTTCGTCAAAAATGCAAAAAGCCAGGTAGCTACCCCTTGAACAGAAGAGCACAAGAGTACCTACACATGTGCCTGGCACCAATGCCTAGCAGAACTGTTCTTTGACCTTTGCCTACCGGCACTTTAATTCCAGATGGCGCGGCGCACCCACGGCCGCCCGGCCGCGAGGAGTCGAAACCGGCTTAGCTGGGTTGCGCAAGGTAAGGGGGACGTACTCGTGATGTTGGCATTGAGGCACCTGCCCGGGGCCACCTAGCACGGAGACGTGCTATGCAAGCAGAGTAGATCCGTACGTTATTGCAATGGTAGGTAGGGCGTGGGCGTGATGCGTGGGCGATACGATACACGCTCAGACGTCAAACATGGCAGCGGAAGCTCTTTCGCAATTGCAACTGACGAAGCCCGAGAGAGGATTGGGGAGTATTGAGACAGGAAGGCCATATACCTAGGTGCAGCAGGGATGTACAGGAATGTGTGCAGGAAATGAAGGCGCTGATCCATCCCACTGACCATTCGGCAAGATCTTATCTGATGGGCCTGGGGAAGATAAGGGCACCGCAGCCCTAGCAAAAGTCACATTCCGGGGCTGTTCTCTTTTTCGCGTTCGGTGGTGGGCTTAGTCAGGATGCCCACTAGCGGAGCGCACACACACAGCCCCGTTTTGGAGAAATGAACCCGTCTCCTTTTTGAGAGAACGCACCACCAAACTAACAGCAGCAGCAAAAGATCTGATAATCCACACGAGACACCGGCGAAAGGTTGCCCAGCATGGTACGTTGAACACCGCCTCACTTGCACTTTTTGCCACTTATATCGGCTGTCAATCGATCAGTCATGTGGGCTTGCTCCCGGGGCGGTTTTGATGGCGCAAGAAGGGGGAAATGCTACCGGGTAGTAGTGGTGGAAGAGAAGGGATTATGTTTTGCTGGTTTGGGGAGCTGCGCGGGTGCTTAAAGCTGGACGGAATCTTTCTTTGAAAGGCAGCAGTGCTGATGGTCCGCCTGGCGGAAAAACACAGTCTCTCGTGGCCAGCGAAAAGTCGAACTTCCAGTTCATCCTGCGTCTCCTCAACACCAACGTTGATGGCAAGCAAAAGGTCATGTACGCCTTGACCAAAATCAAGGGTGTCGGCCGCCGCTACTCCAACCTCGTCTGCAAGAAGGCCGATGTTGACCTCAACAAGCGGTACGCTCTCCCCCCTCCAGAAGGACCCCTGGCCCCAGTCACCCACAAACTAACACACCTCACCCCATGCAGCGCCGGAGAGCTCACCACCGAAGAGCTCGAGCGTCTCGTCACCATCATCCAAAACCCCACCCAATACAAGATCCCCAGCTGGTTCCTCAACAGACAACGCGACATTGTTGACGGCAAGGACTCGCAGATCCTGGCCAACGGAGTCGACTCTAAGCTCCGTGACGATCTCGAGAGGCTCAAGAAGATCAAGTGCCACAGGGGTTTGAGGCACTACTACGGCCTCAGAGTTCGGGGACAGCACACCAAGACCACCGGTTCGTCTTTCTTTCCCCCCTCATTATTCCATCCCGTAACCACCCCACTAACTAACCTCCTCCCGTCCGTAACAGGCCGCAAGGGGCGAACCGTCGGTGTCTCCAAGAAGAAGGGCTAAACGTATCGCATATCTCTTGTGTTATTTCCGGGGTGTTCTTGCTTTCCTTTTTATTTTTTTGTTTTTTCTCGGATGTCACGTTTCCTTTCCTTTTTTCTTTCTTTCTCCAACGTCAAATACATTACTCTGTGTCTTCTTGGGATCTTCAACTGCGAACTTTTTGATAAGAAAAAAAAAGTTCTTTTTTCTTTCAACAATGGGATGGGGATGGGGAAAAAAGAGGGAAATCAATTCATGAGGCGAACTGCCTGTCCACGCTATTCGACGCCGTACCGCGTTAGACTGTAATGCTTCGGGTGTTTAGTTCTCTACGAGAGGCCGTTGCCCGCCAGACTACTACATCGAAAAGCCCCTGTCGTGGCGCTATGGCGGGACATGGTTTCATTGGAATGAATATCACAAAGGTTGCTTTCTAGAACGTACATGGGATTTCAAAGTATACCCAAGTACTTGCTGATGTATAAACAACTCCCACACGCATCCATCCATCCATCTCTTACCCTCAACTCGACTACCAATTCTGAAATCCTTCCCCACATACTCCACTCTCCTCTTCCTCACAGCCTTCGGCTCCCCGGTCCCGGAGTCATCCCCTTAGGCCTATTCCATAGGCACCCATCTACTTCCCTAAAGGAGTTGCCGGTCCACCAAAATAAACTACCACCGCTGCACCGTACTACTATGAAGCAGACACAAAAGGGGGGTATGGTTATGTCCGGGGATGATAGTCAAACTCACAATTAGTTAGACTATCAATGTGCCTCAGCGTAAGCAATACGGGCTAGGTGCACCATCGAGTCGGGGACGAGTAGTTGAGCAGCATCTAAATAATGAGAATAATGAAGTTAATCACTATATGCTAATATAAATCGATCTCATATCGTAGTACGAGATCTGGAGCACTGAGTAAATATCAGTGCTCGTGCATAGATATAGTACCACATTGTTATGTTAAAAAAAGGTCAAAATGCTGGCTGAGGACGGCTCCTCAATTGGACAGAAAGTCGGGTTGATGTCCCAATAAGATCGTGGGAACAGAAAACACGCACATATGGCTCGCAGATTTCTGCAAACGTTTCCTGCATAGAGGGCTGGGG
The DNA here is from genome assembly GCA_015179035.1 of Tirmania nivea. Classification (NCBI taxonomy): domain Eukaryota; kingdom Fungi; phylum Ascomycota; class Pezizomycetes; order Pezizales; family Pezizaceae; genus Tirmania; species Tirmania nivea. The sequence goes on along the minus strand of WHUY01000050.1, from coordinate 321,383 downwards.
GGACATAAAAGACCTGTTACCTGGAATCGAACCGCCCTCAGTTTTTGCACAAGTCTATTGCGATAGACGAATCAGCTGTCCAGAAACGTCGACAGTGCAACAGTATTCGAAGGATAGCAGCAGCCGCATTACTCATTCGAGTATGACATGAACCCCCAACTTGCAAATGTAGAACCCTCCAAGTGCTAGTCAGCGAAGCCCACATCAACCCAAGGCAACTGCGTTTGACAACACCATTGGTACAGCAAATGTTGTAAGTGCGGAGTGCTGCTGAAGCTCTAAATATGTACATCGTCATGACTGTCTTAGCAGCATTACTGTAGTTTTGTGTACAATAATACTTCTGATCTTGCGGCTATCAACATGGTAGTGTTGAGCCGACGAGAGAGCGCACTATATCACGGGCAAACGACCCGAGGTAGTGCACGATAAGCAACCCTCAAGAAAAATTACGGCTGGATTTTTTGATGCAGGCAGCCTTAGCTTATGAAACGCATATGTGTGTTGAAGCTGCTCCTGTAAGATCAAGTCCACAACAGAGAGATTATGGCTCGGAATAAACCATCATCTTCGCTCTGGTTTTGCTTCGCAGCCCACCGGCCCAGCGAAGTCTGGCAATACTTCAGCAGCGATACCCCTGCCTCCACCTCCCTGCTTTCACGCCAATTCCCCAGCTCTACTCTAATCAATCGTGCTTAGCAGAAGAAATGCGTGTACGGGTTAATCCCGGTGCCTTGTCCCTATAGAGCAGCTTTTGCTGTTTGCCTTGCATTCGTACCTCACATCCTGCCGCAAAATTGCATGGGTCAATTTTTCGCAGTATTGGTGGATTTTTGTTTCTGGCTGGGAACACCATATCATCTCTCGATAGCTGGCTAAGGGCCTATTGGCACATCCATAATGGTACCCCAATTCTAACATTTCCGAAATATTTCCAAGGGGTTCTTTGGTTCCTCAACCTTATTGCAATGCAACACTCCATACCATCTCAAGGATAAAGATAAATACTCATGTCTGAACAACTGACAAGCCTGTTGGCTTGGAAAAGCCTCCCAAAATGAGGCCTGAGCTGTGCATCAACAATTGGTTGAGCAGAGGATTAATCTGAACCAGCGCGAGTTTCCGTCCCTAGCTCGAAGGACGCTACACCATGTCCTGTTCCGTATGCAAAGTCGAGTAGAGAGTATGATGGTTCCACAGTATTCCGTCGTTGGTGTATGGCCTAGTGCTCCAGATTACCAAGCCCGATTCTTTTCCAGAGTCCAGCTCATTCTCCGATAGAGATGCAGATAAGTGGAGTGTTCCCATCGAGGATTAATAGAGAGTACAGCGTACAATACACTGCGGCGATGTTAGGGGATGTAATTCTTAGAATGGAGTAAGAATCCGCCTCTTGAGAGCGTTACCAGCGGTGGTGCATGAAAAGCTAGAGTCGTTCAGACGGGCCTCCAGAACACGAGGAGGTAGGAGCAGGGTTCCATGCCTCTTAATGTTCCACGGGTAGCTGGCTAGGTAGCTGGCCATGGAAGCGTGTTCCAGTCAAGCAAGGCAAGTAATCTGCAAGAGGATCAACCCAGGTCAAACGGGAGACGGGCACCTGAAGTAGGCAATTGAGAAGGAGTGCGGGAAGACTGGAACGCAGGCGTTTGGCTGAGGGGGCTACGAGGAAGGAGCTTGTGGAACATGATGCGACACGGAGCGGCCTGCTTGGCACCAGGCAGTCTGCAATATTTCGACCTACACAGTAGGTACATACCTACATACATCTTGTATGCACATAGCCTGGTTGACTCGAGCTGGACTCGGATCCGGACTCGGGCTGGCCTTTTCGCGATCGGTCAGGCCCAGAGGGGCCATGCACGCAGGCCAGCGCCCCGTATGCAGATGCAACAAACAACCCTCCAGACTCACCGACTCAGCCTCCATCCTCCCGTCCTCGCACCCACTCATCTCAGCCCTCCGAGCACTGGAAAAATGAATCGACCGTCGCGCAAAGCGTTTCCACCCTCCGCCGGATTGCATCTCTGCAGCCAAACCAGCACGATCGCCTTTTTTCATACATTTCTCGCGCTGAACCCCGACAAGGCCGCTTTCCACATATGCTTTTGTGCGAAATGGCCAAATGGTAGCCATATTAACATCCCAGCCCACCCTCATGGCAGGCTTATTGTATTTACCTAGTCGATGTAGCCCACTGGCTGTAGTCGTCGTCAGGGATTCTCTCGCAAAACCCCCCAGCTCTCTCCCCCGATTCTCTCCTCTTCCCCAGCCCAAAAAGAACCCAAGTAGTCGAAGTGCGCTCTCTTCCGACATATTCTAGTTGCAGCTCCCCCCCAGGCACCCCCCTTTTGCAATCATTTCTCGACCTTCATCAAAGGCATCGCCAGAGTGGTATCCCTCCTCTGCCTGATTCCTGCCTGCTCGTGATTCATTCTCCCCCAACGTTGCTCTGTCACCAGCTGGCATTCGTTTCCTAGCGGAAACGAAAGTACTCTCCAAAGATATTTTCAATTCCGCCATCTCAGCAATGCAGCGTCCAGTCTCGCCCCTTTTACCGTCCTGAATCAATGTCTTCGTCCCTTGGTCACTTCCAGAAAGCACCGACCATCGCCGAACGCCTTTCACCTCCACTGCGCGTCCAACAGCCGCAAGCACTGGGCATATCACCATCAATACCTCTCTCCGACCTAGGTGTAAATGATCATGAAGAGGCCGTTTCGGAAGCTGAAACGGTAGTGCTGGAGCCACACCTCCAAAATGGACCGGGCTCTCGTCGTCGCGGCCGCCGACGGGACAGTCCCGACGACGACCACGACGACGACGATGATTCAGACAGCGACGACAGAATTGAGAGGCACTCGAAAAGGCTTCGAAAGCGACGAGAGAAAGATGTATTATATTCTTCGGATTTAAGCTCAGCACCGTCGGCCCCCTCGTCGCCAGTGCGAGGCTCCAGCCATCTGCGTGTCACTCGTAATGGCTCGCCTGTTGTGAAATCCGAACACCACGCCTTAAGTCTATCGCGAAAACGGAAGGCTCCTATCGATCCAGAACAACACACAAATGGTAGCTCCAGAACCCGACAGGCGGTTTCCCCCAAGCGTAACACTTGCTCCTCTCCGTATTCTCCCTCCCCACCGCCCAACTCCCACCGCACCAGATCAATACAAACATCAAACTCAATAAAAACATCCCACAAAGCCAAACGAAAGGTTCTCTCTAGTCTTCAAGACAAGCGCTCAAGTGAGGAGAGATCACCATCTGACTCCAGACAGGGGTCACCTACTGGCTACCCCCAACTGCCGAGGCCCCCAGCGGCCCGCACGCCCGGTTCCCCAGTGAACCCGATCAACATGCCACACAAACCGAAGAGGGATGCAAGTGGACGGACTCTCTTACACCGTGCAGCTCAAAGAGGAAATCTGGAAGAAGTCATCAACATATTTAATCAGAACCAGGATCTTTTGAACGAGGAAGACAATGCTGGATACATACCTCTACACGAGGCATCGCTATCTGGGCATACAGATGTTGTCAATTTTCTCCTTTCCAGTGGCTCTTATGTGGACAAGCAATCCCATACGGATAAAGATACACCCTTGATGGATGCTGTGGAGAATGGGCATCTGGAAGTCGTCAGGTTATTATTGGAGAAGGGAGCAGACCCGAAAATTCGAAACAAGAGTGGCGCCGATGCATTGGAATTAATGAGCGAGGATAAGCCCGACTATGCTGCAATTGAAGAGGCTATAAGGGCTGCTCTTCAGAAGAGGCGATCGAAAAGGTCATCCGATGATGAAAACCGAAATAGTGCTCAAGTAGAAAGTCATTCATCGAGGGATCCTTCAGTAGCTAGTCCTGTACACGACACTGCACCAACATCTCGGCATGTTACCACTGGATGGAGAAGGAATGCACGGGCTGATCAGACGAAGAATGAAATGCTCTGGGTCGAGGGTGGGAAAAACGGACTGCAAAAGTTAAGGGAGAAAGCACGCCTTGGGGATTCTGCAATTGTGCATGCCTGTCTCGAGCGGGGAGTCAAGCCTGATGTGGAGTCTCTTATAGGTGCAATTAAGGGTGGACATGATGATACAGTTAGTTTGCTTCTGGCATTTGGTGCAGATGCAGACCCCGAAATATCACGATCAACCAGCACGGGAAAGCGTAATTCGGAGGAAACACCGATGCTGGCAGCAATAGGGCGAAATAATCTCAAGATCTTGGAATATTTACTTGACAAAGTTGACCCTCTTCGAAAGGATAGCCGTGGCAGATCATATATGGATATATCAAGGGACAGGGCAGGTGACTTGTGGGAGCAGGAGGTTAAGCTTTTGCAAGCAGCTTATGACAAAGCTGCGAAGGCCAGAGGGTTGACTAAAGCTATTGACAGGTCGCCGACAGCTAAGAAGAAGCTTGAAGCTGTAGAAACTAAGCGAGCTAAATCACGCCGGGATTCCATCGCTTCGGCAAGCACACATCGCCGTTCAGAATCAACTCAATCGAAAATGGAAGATAACTCTGACAAGGAATTTTCTGCAGAGGTAAAAACACGGCAGAGAGAGCATCGACCAAAAGAAGTGGATTCCACTGCGGTCAAGAAGAAACGGCGGTTAATACCTGGAAAAGACCTCTTAGTAGATAAGAATCTATCCTCAACTTCCAAGAACCAAGAACTCCGTTCATTCGTTTTCTACAATGACCTGACAACCCATGAATCCCGGGGCTCTCTGCCTCCAAAGCTCAAGACAGAACCAAAGGAAGTCGACATGCTTGACATCCCTGATGTTAAGTCTAGCAAGCGAGATCAGAGTCGAGAGATAAGCCGTGAACGGATGACATCCGCTACACTTGTTAAGGCAGGGGCTGAGAAAGCTATTAGAAAGGAGGCAGTCATAGGCAAAAAAAGGAACAAAGAAAATGACGTTAGTTCCACAGCCAAAAGTAGCAAACCCACAAGCACGGATCCGGAAAAGAAGAGAAGGAAGATTGATTCGGAGGAAGTGAGCTATCGGGAGGAAGTTACCATAAGAAAATTCAAGAAGGGCGCCGAAATGAGTAATGTACGACTACAGGATTCAAGGCGAGAAGAGATGCGACTCAAGAGGCTTGATTCAGAGACTAGGTCAGATGGCAGTGGGAAGGAGGAGGACACCAAAAAGAGCACAAAAGATCAGGAGCTTCTGCGTGCCAGAAATCTAGCGAAGGAAGAGGAGAAGAAAAAGCGACTGACGCAGGAAGAGAAGGCTGACAAGGCTGAACGTAAGAGGCGGAAAGCTGAAGAGGCTGAACGTAAAGAGCGGGAGCAGTTGGCGCAACGAAGAGAGGAGGAGGAAAACAACCGGAAAGCGACCGAGCGACAGGAGATGGTGCGAGAGACCTTACGATTGAAATACCTTGCATCGGAGCAGGAGTCTATTATGAACAGGGCGCTCGAGGAATCTAATCGATGCAGAGAAGAGTATAAGATTTTGCAAGAGAAACGTGAACGAGAGCGACTCGAACAAGAGAACTTGGAACGTATTGCGGAGGAGAATCGTCAAAGGGAACTGCGCCGTATGGAAATGGAACGACGTATGGAAGAGGAAAGACGCAAAGAGCAGGAAGAAGCAGAGAGACGTCGGATTGCTGAAGAAGAGCGTGAAAGACTGCGGTTGGAAGAGGAAGCCAGATTAAGAGCTGCAGCGGAAGAAAGGTTACAAATGGAAGCAGCTGAGCGGCGCCGTGTCGAAGAAGAGGCAAGGATTCAACGTGAGAGACTTGAGGCCCAGCGACTGGAGGAGGAGGCGGAGAAACGTCGTCTGTTGGAAGAACAGCGTCGAGAATCTCTCCCTGTTGCCCTTCGAAAGGTGGCGGAGGTACCGAATGTTCCCTCTGTCACGGAGGTCGGGGATTATCTACCTCTTTATCAGTCTGCTCTGGACGAAACTAATGGCGACATACCTCCCAATGGCAGTCTCCCTAATGGCAATACTGGGCCCAAGGTCGCGGGCTGGATTTTGAATATTCAGGCGGCTCTTATCCTGGGAGAACCCGACCTGTCGTTTCAGGAGTGTAAGTTTAGAATCTATCAATTGGTCTTGTCACTCTGCTGACGTGTCTTTAGATCATCTAGAGTCTCGTGAAGTGTCTGACAACCAGAAAAGTCGTATGTGGATGCTTCTTACGCCGATACTTTGTTCTCAGCGAACTTTCCAGTCCACGAATGAAGAGATCTTCGAGGATCAACGAGTGAACAAAGAGAAATTCATGCGAATAAGTCCGTTACTCTGGCTCAAGGTATTTCCCGATGAACCTGTTTCATCCCTTCTCTAGTCACTAAGGGTTTGAAATCTAGCTCGACGACTTTCATAGAATCCTCAATTCTGATCCCAAGTATGCTCATCTCCTAGCAAAAGGGTTATTAAGAACCTCTTGGGTGGATCTAGCCTGGAAAATCGGTGACTTTTCACCACCGACTCCTCAACCATCAACCTAATCACAGGACCTTCCATAATCGATTCATCGGCGTCATACATTATTTCCCCTCGAAATCAGTTATTTGATTATATGTCTCTGTCTCCTACGTCTACACATCAATGGTCATGCTTCTATACCGGCGTTGGCGCTCTTTTCGTCCTTTGCTCAAAAGATTATGCTTAGCAGGATGGGTAGGGTTGTACTGAGTTGAATATTATACATCTTTCTTGCTCTGTTGATATATACGTATCTCTTTGTCTTGTTTTTCTGAAATATATCCGTTTTCATACGCATTTTACTGGCTGGTTGGGCATGCGGGGGAGGTAGGGGTGAAGGCATGTTTTAAAGCGCGGTTAAGTTTGTTTCTTTGGTTTTCTTTCCTTGTTTTGGCTCACATGGTTTGGTTACATTTTTTGATTTACTTTGGGTGTACAGGAGGCTTGCTATATTTTGCTCTGCCTATCCACTGACTCTGACTCTGAAATGACTGGATGAATTCAAGATTTTGATTATGCTGTGGGTCTGCAATGTTTTGATGATGATTTTCGTTGGTACCTGAATTATAATATTACATAATCCCGTCGTGATGAGGGCTCACACCCTAAGCCCACAAAATGATGCATCTGTAAGCAAAAAACAGAAAAATAACCGTCACCAAGCCAAGAGACACTACACACTGCGGCGATAGTGTACGCGACTACCAACAACTGCTTGAGGAAAGAGTTCGACCTCAACGACGACGACTATCGACAACCCATACCCGACCGACGACCCCCGCGTCCCTACCAACAACACTTAAGCAGTCCCCAAGACCTGTACAGCAAGAATGTCGCAATTCGAGCCTGTGGTGAGTTAGCTACGTCTGAAGAGCTCATAGCTATTCGACAAGATACATTGGTTGGATTGGATTGGATTGAGCTAATGACTGAGCTCGCGGGTCGATAGATTGTCATCGATGGCAAGGGACATCTCCTTGGACGTTTGGCTTCGACCGTCGCCAAGCAGCTCCTTAACGGTCAGAAGATCGTCGTCGTGAGGTGCGAGCAGTTGAATATCTCTGGGGAGTTCTTCAGGAGCAAACGTATGTTTACATTTCACTATCGTTCCTCTGGAATTATTATTTGCACTGTCCGGCGGATCTACTAGGACTATGGACTCGTGGCAGAGGAGATGGGACATAGCGGCGGACAATGCGTAACTGATAGGGGATCTTTACTGATTTGGATGTTCTATTAAGTCAAGTATCACGCCTACCTCCGAAAGGCTACCCGTTTCAACAAGACTCGTGGTCCTTTCCATTTCCGTGCTCCATCCCGCATCTTCTACAAGGCTGTCCGAGGCATGATTGCTCACAAGACACCCCGGGGGCAAGCCGCTCTGGAGCGTCTTAAGGTCTTTGAGGGTGTACCACCACCATACGATACCACCAAGCGCATGGTTGTGCCACAGGCCCTCCGTGTCCTGAGGTTGAAGCCCGGCCGAAAATACTGCACTGTCGGCAGGCTCTCCCACGAGGTTGGCTGGAAGTACCAGGATGTTGTTGCTAAGTACGTACAAGCTGCCATTCCCCCTTCCGAAATCATCGGAGTAGTTTTGAAGGAAGTTGGGTCGTAGAGGATCTTAAGCTAATATGTACTACCAATAGACTCGAGGAGAAGAGGAAGGTTAAGTCGGCCGCTTACTATGCTCGCAAGAAGGCCATCGCAAAGCAGCTCGGTGAGGCCCAGAAGACAACAAAGGTTGATGGTGTTGACGACAAGTTGGCTGCCCTCGGCTACTAAATGTTGTCATACCTTGTGTGGGTGCGGATACCCGCGAGAGGCGCTTTGCTGTGTTTGGGCTCGGGCCGGAGGAGTTGGCAGTCATGAAACAAAAAAACGCTCAAATAAACAAAACATATGAAAACATCAATCCCCGCAACAATGTATATCAAATGCTAGCAGGAGTTGTCGACTTCCGGCGGGGACATGTTCTCATTTGTTTGTTTGTTTTTTTCTGGTTATGGGGACTCGGTTGGAGAGGCTGGTTGAGGTTGCTTGTCGGCGACTTGGCACCTGAAATTCTGCGGTGTGTCATGTTGGGGATGATAGAAGAAAAGGCAGTGAATGGTCAGATTAATATCGGCAACACGCTCGGCATTTTTCTCCATTCAATATCCATCAAGCATCTCTTTCTTCTCTGATAACCAACTTTTGCTCATCCACTCCTTTCATTACCCAGGAAAATTAGGCGCACTCTTATCCTTTCATGCCTTGGTTTTCGGATTTCTCCCATCTGTTGGTTATTATGTCATTCAGATTTTTCTATGTCATGTATCTTTCCTTTTCTTTTTCTCATGGGGGTTAAATAATTGTTTTCACTCATCTTTTTTTTTTTTTTTCATACACGGATTGCTAGGGACTGAATAAAAGCGTCAATGTGGAGTTTGAGGGTCAGGGCTTTTCACCAGGTGTCTATCGTCGTCATTCCCAAGACTATGTGAATCACTCACTCTACCGTTCTGTTCTGTCTGATCGTCACACTTCGAAACAGCGATGCTCGGTCCCGGACGGCTTCTTCCTGGCATTGGTACTTCATAACCCCCGGCGCTTGACACGGGGAAACCCGCCCGTTTGCTGACGGTCGAATTCGGCCGAGTCGGGGCCTAACAATACCGCCGATACTTCATCCTTCATAAGCAGTTCTTACAATCTCAGTTTGACCATGGATGCATTATGGAAGGAACTTTCCCAGGAATTGATAGCCGCAGCTCATGAATATCCGTTTTTATCAATATGGATAGTCGATGCGAATCTGAATGCTTTGAACGAAACAACTTTTGTAAATTTGTGATGTCTCCAAGCAACACCGCACTGATGGTACCCTACAATCACAAAATGATGATCTTATTGCATTGAGTTTATTTAAACTCGCACGCCACTTCTGGGTCTTCAATTCCGGTCCCCTTCCTAGGGTATGTCCGTAGCCTCGACGACATTGAGCCGTAAAAGCACGGCATGGATGATGCATGTGCAGTACTGGTGGAACTTGATAAGAGGCAATTCTTTGGCCCCGTTTAGCTGATATCACCATGATTAAACTTGGCGTCACTAGACTTTTCCTCCTAACGAAGCAAATCCAATTTCGTATCACAGCCTAATTACCGTCTCCTTTTTTCAGTTTAAGCCTATCTCCTACAAGCGATCAGGTTCAATTTGTCATTCCACGGCTCGCGGCCCCACACGGGACCAATTGCACTTATCGCAATAGAAGGAGATACCCCTCGCCTCGCTGTTTCTTAGCAGTGGCCAATTGTTCCGTGTCATGTCCAGATTCGAGTAAGGGGTAGTCTGGTTGTAAGGGGAACAGGTGGAAGCGCGAAAGAAGCTTCCAACGTTGCAGGTTAGTTTCTGGAGGGCGGGGATAAGGTCGCTCGCAGTTTTTTTTCAGGAGCGACGGGCGTCTCATGCCAGGGACGGAAATGGACAGGATAAAGATTGACAGGTCTCCCAGTATACACTTGGGCAAGATGAGCAGGTGCTAGTTCCTTTATTATTCCCAGGATTCATGGACAAGGGTTCAGGTCGGACTGAATCTTCAATACACTTGGAGGACTATGCATTAGATATCAATTTCAATTTGGCTGTTCTTCTGCACGATAACTTGTCCGAGAAAAGATTTATCTTTCACATCATGAGTGTAGAATGAGTGCAGTCTGACAGACTATGTGGCAGCATCACCCAGTAGGAAGTGCATGCGTTTTTCAGATATCGCTAAACCAATAACTAGCCAGGATTCGAAGACGTCTAGACCTCACTTGGCGATATCAAACTCACTCGTTATTGAGAACCGTTTTTGGAGCCGTCGTTTCTATTTTTACTTTCTCAACTTATAGTATCGGGGATATCGGCTGCATTTTGCATGCCCTGTTTTCTTTCCCCGACTTTAAAGGGTCGGGATTACTAGCAGGCCAGTGGGATGGCTCAGAAATCATCGTCGTCAGCACTTTGTGATCATCATGAGCAGAGCCTTGCAACGTCAGTCGAGCGAATATTCAATCGGCATGTGAGCTTTTATTAGCATCCGAGACTCGTACATCGATTGCATGATGCTTATGAAGATGGGAGGCGCAGGAGTGACAGGATCGCCACCACTTTGTTGGATTTGACTATACTGTTTGTTTCTCTATCTTAATAGTGGCTGACTCGTGCACACTGCCGGGCGACCATCAGTCGCTGGAATGCCGGGAGAAGAAATGTTTCCTCCCCGACCCCAATCCCACTCTTTGTTCACTCCCCATATTAGAGTATGCAGTAACTAATTTGCCATTCGGTTCTCATTGTTCTTCATTCACCAATGGTGTAATAGTTCTGCAACTCGTCTCACAAGGTTTCCTCTAGGTGATTTTATGGTCCGTGTGATATGTATTGCGTGTACCGGTGGGTTAGTGTGAGGTTTGTGTGATTGTTTGTGTTGCTTTGGCTCCACTGGCACTCTATCCATAGCAGCTCCCGCCTCCCCCCCAAGCCAGTCTAGTATGTTCCATCGGATTGAGACTATGTCTATCTGGTCACCTGGTTCCCATCCGATAGGGACTTCCATATACATCTCTCACTATAAAAGGCTGTGTGTTCCCACCCTTTCCTTCTTCCTTCTTGTTTCTTCTCTATCCACACACAATCGTTCGAACCAGCCATCACTCGCTCACTTTCCTCCACTCAACGAGATTTTCCTACCTTACATCAAACGTTCGACGTTTTCCTCTACTTACCGAACACAAATACACCTTAATTCTTAATCTCATACCTCAAGACAATCAAAATGCGTGCCTCAACCGTTTTGGTTGCCCTTGCTTCCTTGGCTGCTACCACTATGGCTACTGGTGAGTTATCTTTCGATTCTCCACAAGCACCTCTTTTTAGCAGGTCTGCTAACAAATATCACAGAATATACTGTACCAACCACCACTGGAATCTCAGTTCCCTCGGGTGTCCCTGTTCCTAGCCCTAACGGAACCTCCAACGGCACTACTCACACCCCAACTCCATCTGCCGATGGTGCTGGAAGTGTCCTTGCTCCAGCCAGCATGATTGGTCTCACCATTGCTGGTGTGGCTATCGCTATCGGTGGTGCCGTCTTCTAAATAAACAAACACACTCGGCAGACTGTTTTGGTCTTCGAATTGGCAATCTACATGCTCCGGTTTCTTTATCTGCAATCAACAACATCGGCTCCGATATCAGAGAGTGGATAAATGGCTCATCCATTTCGGACGTCATTCAGTGTCGACATTGAAGAGGGTTTCAGAAGGGTTTTTTTTTTTTTTGCTTTGTTCTTCTTCACTTCTAACTAGGGCTTCTGTACAACCGCGGACTGTCTGCCGGCGTTAATAGCTTTTATTCCCTTTTTTCTTGCAATAATTATTGGGTCTCTACATTTCTACTACTTGTACTAGAGAGGGCATTACTCGCGGACATACATACCGTGCATGGTTTTGCTTGCTTTTTACTTTTTGTGAATACAGTTTGAGGTGGATTCTCGTTTCCGTCAGCACCACCTTAAAAAAATTAACACATTTTCATCCGACTTAAATGATCGCTTCATGAACTTTTCTCCAGGTACTCTATTTCGTGATATATCGCCTACACTTAGTTTACCCTCAATCTTGGCATGTAGAGGAATCATTATGAGCAGTAAACAGGGATGTATTCAAATGTGCTGTGCCACTGAGGGGTAGGTCAGTTCCATTATTTACAGTTATAAAGCTAATAATCCACAGGGGGGTTACAAACACCATCCTATCGGCTTAATGGAGAATTACCAAAAAGCAAATGCACTGCAGTCAGACAGAGAGACTACCAGCTGCTTACAACTCTTTCCCGTTCGTGGAGAAGAACGAGAACCGAGACCCGAAGCAGATCAGAGTAGTCAAGCGGAGAGCGCCTCAAGTTCAAGTTTCTTCAATGGGAGAATACCGAAGGACAAGGCCCATGAGAAGAGAGAACGACTGAGGAACCAAAAGGATATTACGCCGCATAGTAATAGCTTGCATGCTGCGTTTTACGATATGTCTACGTCTAGTAGCTTGACTGGGGTGGAGGGAGGGCCTCATTATCAACATCATCCCCATGGCGGCGAAGAGAGTGTGAAGACTACCTGGTCACAGAAACACAGGAAGAAAGTCCGAATCGTGTGTATCTCCGATACACATAACCAAACTCCTGCTCGCCTGCCTCCTGGAGATGTACTCATCCACGCTGGTGATCTCACTAATTCTGGGACCTACAAGGAACTGAGTAGGGCAGCTGAGTGGTTGAGGAACCTAAAAGGGTATGAGTACAAGATTGTGGTTCCTGGGAATCATGATTTGGGCCTCGATAGAAGTTGGGTTGAGGATTTTGGGTATGAGATTGGGGTCGGGTTGAAAGAGGAGGAATGTTTAGGAGGAGGCAGAAAAACCTGGAAGGAGTGTGTGGAGTTGTTTCTGGGAGAGGAGGCAAGGGATAGGGGGGTGGTGTATATAGGGCCGGCACCAGGGGATTATGATCATAGTGGGGGAAGTAGAGAGAGGGATAGTGGCAGTGAAGGCGTCGCAGAAATGAAAGAGGAGTCGATAGAGGCCGAGGAGAAAGTGAGGGTACCGGGGAAGATGAAAGAATTGAGGTTGAGCAATGGAGTCAAGTTCACGGTATGGGGATGTCCAGCTATACCGAGAATTATGCGGCCCGATCTTCCTAAGGAAAAAATTGTGGAGCGGTCTACAAATCCCACTATTCATTGTACAATGCCGAAAAGGCAATGGGCGTTTGGTTATTCCGCACCCGTATCACTAGAAGAGTCGTGTTGGGCTGATATACCTGCCTCTGGAATTGATATCCTTGTCACCCATACTCCTCCCAAATATCATCTTGATTCTTATTATAATTCCTCCCTTCCTACACTTGGTGCAATTCCAGGGGGATCATCCACAGTACAGGCTGGGCTTGAAAGGGCGACGTTTTTTGGTTGTGAGTTCCTTCGACAAGCATTGTGGCGGACAAAACCGAAGTTGCATGTATTCGGGCATGTTCATGAGGGAAGAGGAGCGCAGGTGGTTCGGTGGGACACGGACAGTAAATGGACAAGATGGAGAGAAGGGAGGGTTGTGGAGTGGATTGAGCCTGGGGGAAATAAAATGAGCTTGGTCGACTTGACTGGTAGAGGTAGGGGCAGATCACAAGACTGGAAAGTCGTCGTGGACGAGGGGAAAGGTGTAGGGGGGGAGGCGGGGAAAGTGAATTCACCGCCAGGTATCGCTTCAGATGAAACATCAAGGCATACGCCAGATGGATGGCCCATGGGGTATACAATTCCCAAGACAGATACTGCACCAAGCTTCACAACTGTAACCACTGCCCCGGCACTCCTCCCAGGCCGAGATACATGTCTAGTCAACGCAAGCTATGTTACCAGCAGCTATTACTCTAGAGGTGCTGCACATGCTACAGCAAGTAGAGCTGCTAGTGTAGCTGGGGGAACTCGCAATGGGAAAGGTTGTGGGGTGAAGACGGCGAGTGTGGTGAATAAGCCTGTTGTGGTTGACCTGGAATTGGAGATTGAGGCGGGATGGTTGGAGGAGAGGGAGAGGGAGGAAAGGAGAAGGGAGAGGAGGTCCACGGATGAGGGAGGAGGGGGTTGATGGGCCGTGGGATGGGAGGGCAGGGATGGGGGTGTATGTGTTTTGGTAGAATTGCCTTAGTACTTTCTGTAGTTTATCTTGATATGTGCTGGGATTGTGGGAGTGGGTGCCGTTTGAGCGCTATTTCAGGTTTTGGTACTTTGTGCGTTTTGATATATACCTAGTACGTGCATATTCCTACTTAATAGTTGCTCACGAAGAGCTTTTTTCGCTGAGTCAATCAGCCTAGAGACTAACTCATGTAAGTCTCGTCACTGACGCTCGGAGAGGTAGCCAGTTACCCTCACCTGACCTCCATTGCCTCCACAACAATGCTACCCTCATTAGTTCTTCAATCTTAAAATCACAGTCTTTATGTTAAATTTCTGAGAGTATTGCAGTAGGTGCCGATGCGACTGTATATCAAAAACGTAACACACCTCTACACCAGGGGGGTTTATCTTTGGAGATTGCGAATTCAACCCACTACAATTTGACAGTGCATCTTCTATTTCACCAAGCTGTGCTTTCAGTTCTCCGAGGGGTTCATTCTACCGTAGAAGGAGTTATGTCTCAGACATGTGAAGGGATCTTAGTGCGAGGCAGCTGTATGGGCATATTTACAGGTGGTAGGGTCTATGTGCGGGGATGTGGTGACCTCTCGCATTACTTTTAAGTAAAATGGAGATGCCCCTAGCGCTAAAGGTCCCACGAAGACATCATAAGCCTAGGGTTTGTTCTTTAGCTTACGAGGGGGGGAGGTCTACTCCATACTCCAACTATAGATGCATTAGGGCACTTTATGGGACACGGTAAATGCTAAGCCTCCCAAGCTCAGTGCGGAACCGCGTGAGGTAGATTCGCAATATTCCAGTTATGATCAATACATCTCTATGGGAGGATAGCTCTGGGGTTGAAGACCTTTTATAGATGAGCGGCCGGCGTAATAGCCCACACCAGAAAGGTGCGGACGGAAAAAGAGGTCCCCTCCCCCATCGAAGACCTTTAGCAAAAGAAGAAGCAGAAAGTTAGAGCTCTAACTGAAAGCATAGCTGGACTCTTGTATACTGTGCTTCGAGAATATGTGGTCGGCGCGATGAGATTTTATTAATTTGATTTACGACGTTAGCGACACCTCGGTAGAGATGGTCATAGCTTGGGGAGAAGCCTCCTCCCGGAGAGGACGAAGGCCTCATGACGTTCTACAAGTTTTGCTTTGAGCCTTACACTACCCAAGTGGACTTCGAGTCAGATTTAGAAGGCTAAGATATCCCTAAAGTTCGCATATCTAATCTTGGGTGCCTAAACATCTAGAGGGATATGCTAGGGAACCACATGCTCATTTGATTAGGAACTGGACAGTCATCTTGTAGAGCACCATTGATTCTTGTATCTACATTGGGAGGAACCTAATAATTGTCGTATGATCAATACTTCAATGCTAGACATATACAAAGCCCTCGAGAATTGAATGGGCTTAAGTGCAACTCGATCAAGGTTTAGGCACTGAGGTTCTTGAGCTCTTGCACGGGTGGATTAATAGAAACTGGGTGACCTACCTGCCACTTTGGTCATATTGAAAGTGTGAAACTACGAGTTCCCATTCTATCTAGTGCAGTGGGTGAAGCTGGCGTTCTATTACGGAAGCACTTATATACCCAAAATACAAATATACCCAAAGAGTATCAAGCTTTGTGCAATCAACTTTCGCCCCCTGGCCTCCTCGCATTCCTACTGATGCGAATCCCATCCATGGGCTACTTGTTAGTCCGTACGTGTATACTTTGGCCTTCAACCCGATATTTACCACCCCTTTGGATCTATTTCTTGCTTTGGATAGAGGGACTAGTTATAGTAGTACATAGTCAGCGTGTTGTCAAACATTCACATTGAATTCACATGTGTTGACCTATATATACATATATGATAAATGAAATGTGTTTCTTAATTACAGCTCCCCCCCCGCAAAAAAAAAAAAAACACAAGCACTGGTGACAAGGCTCAGACATAATACCACTGGAGTTTATAGTCATTCATGACATCAAGGGACAGAAACAGCCCTGAGGCTTTGAGCTCATGTCAGAAGCTCCGTCGAGGGAGGCGGTTAGAATATGCGTACCATATGTAATATAAAAGAGCCCCGTCCGTGGCACGCAGCGCTCAAGGCATATCCATGGAGTTTCTTATCGAGGTTGTGTTAAGTGTTGCCTTAGGTGAGCCTCAAATATGCCCTGTATGTAACAAAACACTCGCCGCGGTAGCGGCGGTCCAGATGAGGCTAAACGCCTACCTTAAAACAATGCCAGTTATGTCAGTGCTGAGCTGTATAACCATGTGAAATATGTTGTGTGTTTCACAAACAAGGCATCAAGTCGTCATCGATATCATTCTACAGCCACAGCCCAGTTAAGCTTAAGCCAAGCCCTATCAAAGTGAAACATTCCCAATGCCGGCAGTTACCCTGAATGAGAATATATTCCCCTAGGATCGGAACTCCAGGCCACCCGTTCCTCTTCTGTGTGGTTGCCAATTCACACATGCCAATCCACAAATCTCTTATTTACAAACTTCCCGATGTCCAATTCCCGGCCCGATTCCGTCCGCCTCCGATCCCGGAAAGTCATAATTACAACAATGGTACATTCCCCATCCTAAATCCCTATAACAGCCCTCATATCTACTCATCCACATTACCTAACTGCCCCATATCCCTCACCTAGTTTCACTCTCCTTTTCGGCAGATATCTCCCACAAGCTCCAAACGTGTCGGAACCTAAGTGGCATTGGAGGGTCAAAGCGGCTAGCTGCCGAAGGTATTCAAAGCTGCGGGGCCAGTGGAGTGGGGTTGGTAAGGATAAAGGGTGGGGTTTGTGTCTGAATATTTGCAACTGAGCTGAGCAGTGACGGCTCCATATTTGCTTATTCCTAGTTGGTTGCTTGGTTTTTGGATCACGTGGTTTTTATAGTAGTCGAACGCCAAGAGCCTCTGGCCAACCGAGCGCACTCAGATAGCTTTCGGATTTATAAATCGATATTCTGCGGGGTGGGAGATAGGGCTGAGACAATAGCATAGAGCCTCCATAAGATGGACGCCAGTGACAAGTTGACTCTTATGGCCAGTGGGCCCTTGGACGCTGAGCTTGTTGGAAAGAGATGAGGTTATCCCCCGTTCAGAGTAGTAATGTGTATTAGTTACTTACACCCTAGTCTGGTTGCACCCCACGCACAATCTCATGTCACAGAGATGGGTTGATGGATAATCCGGACCCCGTCAAGTTGAAAATCACCCCTTGAAATGACAGCATTGTCTACAGTTTGTTTTTTTAGGTATTTCCTATTGCTAGCCCTCTTACGTCTTGGTGAAGATCTCCAGTTCGAAATGCATCTGCATGTACAGCTGCGTTCTTGCAAAATGGATCAGGCAATGCCGTTGTGTGTCCAGTCTGGTTTATACTGTCTTGGCACCAAACCAACGTTCAGAGACTGGAAGCGAGGCTAGGTTTATACAACTTTGCAGTTTTCCATTTGCAACAAAGATGAGCATGAGACACAACATGTGCCCACATCTTATACCAGATCCGTAGGATCTTAAATTTTATCCCGCGGCCAGGCTGTTTGTTCTCCCCGAGACCGGTGGTGGAGATGGAATTTCAATGTGGCTGCCGGTGGCACCGGTCCAAATTAAACCCTGCATTACAACATCCCAGCACCCTGCACAAACCACTGTTGTGCGGGGCTGGCCAGGGCCCCGCAACCCGTTCCAAATTGAGAGAGCCATTTCAGTTAGAACTGTAGTCAGCAAGCTTGGCAGGGTTCAACTCAAACGTACAAAATAGCTGACATAATAACCCTGGATACGAACTGATTGACGGAACAGTCTGCTAATGTGCCCGGCTCAGGAAACTTCGTTAGGCAGCCCAATGAATATGAAAATGATCGCAATATTATGAGCGGCGCGGCAAACGACCCTATGACGTATTCTTTTGGACCCTTGCGCGGGTCTAGTAATTTTTGTGTAGCCAGTACCGGATGAATCAAGGGATATGCTTTTTTCTGTTTAGATATGCGGGACTCCAAATGACGAAGCTCACATGAGCGTCTTGATCTCTGGGCATTTCCCCGATTTATGAGCAAACAGAAGCACCGTCAGTCAAACAGGATATGCATAGGGCGGGATCCTGCTACCAGCATCGAAAACCAAAAAAATTCCAGATAATGACCGCGACCAAAGCACAATATATTTCTTCTATAGTTGTCGCTTGTGGAACTTGTTTATGATGGTGTAAGTCGCATTCGCCGACTTTCATTTATGCTGAATGCTAAGCCGTTAAAGCTAATATCTTCATTAGCAAATAGAAAATATCTACAAAGGTATCGTAGTGTCGTAGCTCGCCTAAAGTCTTTTAGGATACCTCCCTGGTTCAAAAATGTCCTGGGTCAGGTAACTTTCTCGAGAGGCAGACCGAATGAAAACTGCACTGTGACAGTCGTTGGGTGAGCAGGGATGGGAAAAAGCTACCGGTAAAGTCGACCTGTTACGCAGAGTAGATTGCTGGCACTAGGCGTTGAGGGAGGCTGGTATGGGTAGAACGTCCAACATGATACCTACGGCAACGGCCTGCTACACAGAATGTTATGTAATGGGCAGTGGCAGCCATAGCATTGGGAAATCAGTAAAAGTCCGTGGGAGAATGTAAAAGGGAAATCCACAACAGCGAGACGGGTTCAGGAAAGTTGGGTAGTGATAGGACGACATGCATCTCTTGCATTTTGCTCGCGAGAGTTAAGGATGGCACACCTCCAAGTTACAAAGTGCTTTTTCCCCACAGACGTAGCGTCTTCTGTACGGTGGGCTCGCTGGTCAGGCTCGTTCTGATCCGGTGCAGCTCCTGACTGACCGAACAATTGACACTCGTGTTTTCCATAATTACTCTGTTTGGGGACTGACTAGCCCAGATATATGCGCCTGCCCTGCTGTTGGTGAACCCATTGCTATCCCCGTCAGTGTTTTTCTCTCGAATTTCTTTCTCGAATTTCCTACAAGACGGCTTTCGTTGGCTGTTCCCAAACGCTCACTTTTCAATGCCGATGTTCTTCAAGTGCTATAGACTCTGAATTGTGTACAGGCCCGTTGCTATACAGACAGTTCTGTCGCCCTACTCTTCCCTTCAATCCCCATAGGAACAGCCTACTTGCTTCTTTCATCTACGCAAGCCCGGACCTTACATTTCCTGTCGACGACGGAGCAGATTGGCGTGCTCTACTCACATCAGGCAATCGTGCTTCTCGTAAGGATCAGGCGCGGGTGGGAAACAGCGAAAGAAGCCTTTTGGGTGCTGCCTACCGTCTGGAGGCAGCCCTGGCCACCGTACTCTAAGTGTGCACAAGGAGCAGTATTATTAATATTGAATGGTAGACGATCCAGGCCAGAGGCCCCTCGACAAACCTAACAGCGCGAGTGGGTTGAAGGATAGCCCGGCAGACTAGTTGAAGGAGAAACTTAGACGAAACCTGGGCAAGAAAGAAAAGAAGCGGACTGGGAGAAGCTTAAGCTAGGCCGTCTGTCATAATAGTCACCACCCACCACCAAACCAGACTACACCACCAACGCATTTTACACCCCACTCACACACACACAAATTCCACAGCTCACATACTACTCACTCAGTCGCCTTTACCGCCACCAATAGGCCTAGGCCCACTCTCTCCTCCCAACTTAATACATCTGACTGTCTTACCCATTCTCGCTGCTCCTTTCGTTCACCCGGTCCAGTCTTCTGACACGCTTCCGACTCTGCACTCACCCCTCTCGAAGGGTGACCACCGACGTAATAGGGCTCTACCTGTCGGAGTATATTTATTCAAGAAGAAAATACCCTGCTAGCCCTGCATCAGACGAAGTCCCAGGGAAACGAACAACAGGTCAACATACCACCTGAGCTCCTCCTGTCAATTTACTCATCGAACGTCCCAAGTCACCTATCGCCATCACGAATCTTGCGATATCACCAATAACATTATAAACATTCAGGTCCCTCCGCCCTACGCTCTTGCGAGGTCGAAGGGAAGAGCGAAGGGACAAAAGTTTTACAAAGTCGGGGTGGCTGAAACTTATTTTCCGATACTGTCTATACTTTCTTAGATCTCGGCAACCTTATTTTTGCAACTCGGCAGCTGTGGAACCTTATATCTTTGGGGTCACAATGACAGGACACCAGGATATCAACAGTGAGTTGGGACCTTTTGCGTGTGCGACGGCAGATTTCTTAGATTCATGAGCACCTGTCTCTGGCCTTTTTCTTGACAAGACTCTTCACCTTGAATATTCGCCATGTCTAATTTATTTACAGGAGAAGAAGGAGACACGATTACCGAGCTCATGCGGCCGCGTTCAACTCCGCCAGTCAAACCTCACGGAAACGATGCCAGTATGTACGACCCGAACGGTAGAGTGCAATTTAGTATCGATACATCAATAGCGGATCGGAATATTGTACCACGGTATTAAAACCTCTATGGGGCTTGAAGGACTCTGCTAAGATGTAATTATCTAGGCAATCCATCACAGGCGACGGAGATCATTTGATTTCATCTGGCCTACGACGGATCCGACAGGGAACACCACATCCAACACCGCCGGCCAGTGCTGTCTATCCTAATGGGGCAATGTCATTGCCTGGGTCCCGAATGGGGTCTATATCTTACTATCCCACCTCGCCAACGCTGAACTCATGTGAGGATCTTTCTAGGTTTCCATCAGAGTCCTTACACTCTTTCTCCTTTGCCCACCAGTCTGAGGATTTTCTCCATACCCGTCAAAATATCTTGAAACGAAGTTTAGAGTTCATGAGAGATAAGTTCAACTGGTCTGTACAGAGTCCCATGATTGCTGCTGCACAGGCAAAGGTCGACGGAGATGAGGAAGTGAAAGGAGTTATGGATTTGCTTCAGAGAGCCAATTTAGTAAATACGGAATCGACTCGCATGATCGGGCCAGCAACTGGGCCCGCAGAAATTGATGGGAATCCCTTTGAAAAAAGCTTTACTCCTAATGCACCAGATGCTCCAATGCCATCTCCCAAGTCTGCACCCGCGAACTTAGCGGAAAAATTCCCCAACGAGGCCAATATTGATGGAACACGGTCTGAGGGTTCTTCCAGGACAGCTACAAACGACTCGAGCTCAACCACAAAGACTTCGCCCCCTCCTACTCGACGAGCTAGCTTGAAACGGACGTATACTGATACAACCCCGTTGACACTTCAAACTAAGCTCATTGACGCAATGGCACAACCATACGCCCCTGGAGATCTCGCTGCCCTTTCCGCAGCACCAAGGTTGTCAGTAGCCGGGCCCTCCGTTCATGCCCACACCAACAGATATGCCCCCACATCCCAAGCGATTTTCACAACAGAGACAAATGCCCCTTGGACAATTCTCGCAGCCAATGACCTCGCGTGCTTGGTTTTTGGCTTGACACAGGCAGAAATTCGAAAGATTGGCATCCTTGATGTTGTAAGGGAAGAGCGGCGAGAGTGGCTTCAGCAAAAGCTTGAGGCACCAGAAGGTTCCAACATAAGCGCTTTCCCATACCCCCATAGCCACCATGGTACTCCCAGTCCAAGCATAGCGCAGTATCAGAACGGTGTCAGAGCTACTACCAATCGTCGAGTGCAGACTGCTGAGGCGCAAAACCTTCCGATTGGCCGGCACAACATTCATCATATACAGAGGAAGTCTCGTGGTGTGCTCTTATGTGGAGATGTTGTGCCGATACAGAAAAGGAATGGAAATACGGGGGCTGCAAGTTTATGGGTCAAGGAAAAAAAGGGGGGGTTGATCTGGGTCTTGGAAGAGATCATGGAAGATCTAGCATATCTCTACACATCACCAGCGAAGAAGGGTAGAATAACCAAATGGAGTGGCGATACCGACTCAATTTTTGGTGATGGGTCGACACAAGAGGACGTAGACATCTGCAACTTGATACCGGAGCTCCCGAGGACCGGTGACGGCGATATCGACTTCAACACGGCACAATACGTCCACCAATACACCTCAATAAACAAAGGATGTAGGATCCCGTGCCAGGTGATACCTCTTCCAGCAGAACACGGCGTGAGAGTTTCATCATTTCCTCATATTGCTGGAATTGTCGTGCTTTCTGCCTCCACTCTCCTCATCACCAGCTCCAATTCGGTGTTTTCCGCCGCTCTTTTTGGATATTCTGACCCAACAGGATTACACATTGCTCAACTGATTCCTAATTTTGATCGGCTATTGAGATACATAGTCGAAGAGGATAGGATTACATTGGTTGACGGCATGGTTGTTCCCGAACATTCATTTAGGAAGGCCAAGGCAATGCTATCATTAAGGGACGGAAAAGAGGATGCAGCACAAGTTTTCGCTCGTCAGAATGGACTGCCAGCGAGACATCGTGATGGGGGTGAGCTGCGGATTGATGTTCAGATGAGAGTTGTGAATTCGACCTCGACAAGGAGAGAGGAAGCTATAATGGACGACTCAGATGAAGACTCCGATGAAGAAACATCAGAAATAGTTTATGCATTGTGGATAACCTATTCTCGTGACCTTCATAGCACAAACTCCAATGCCGAAAAGTATAACGAAGCGCCAATCTTGAAGCGAGCAGTAACCCCTCCTCGACCTACCTCCGTTCAACTCCAGAAAAACGTCCTCGACAGCCCCAGACCAGAGTCCAAATCTTTGAAAACGTCCCAGCAGGAGGGCGTTAGTGCCCCTACCCCTCCAAGCTCAGATGACGAAGCAAAAGATTTGAGGAGAGCTAGTACCTCAAGCACGGTATCTGCTACCAGAAGGAAGGTCATTTCCGACTTCTATATTCTTGAGGATATGGGTCAAGGTGCATATGGTCAAGTCAAGCTAGCCCGTTACAAACGCAATCCTCAAAAACGCGTGGTCCTCAAATATGTAACAAAGAAACGCATTCTTGTTGATACTTGGACCAGAGACAGGAAGCTCGGTACCGTACCGCTAGAGATTCATGTTTTAGACTTCCTCGGCCGCGGGGGACTCAAACATCCCAACATCGTGGAGATGTCAGACTTTTTTGAGGACGATGTCAATTATTATATTGAAATGGTTCCTCACGGACTTCCCGGAATGGATCTCTTTGATTATATCGAGCTCAGGGCCAATATGGACGAAGAAGAGGCAAGGAATATCTTCGTTCAGGTCGCTCGGGCGATCCATCATCTGCACGCTACAGCCTTAGTTGTTCACCGGGACATCAAAGATGAGAATGTTGTACTTGATGGCGATGGAAACATCAAGCTGATTGACTTCGGAAGTGCGGCATATATCAGGAATGGACCCTTCGACGTGTTCGTTGGCACGGTTGGTGAGTCATATACCTACCTCGTTAATCTTGTCTTCTCCTACTAACAAGTAAATTAGATTATGCTGCGCCGGAGGTCCTTTCTGGGCACTCATATGCAGGAAAGCCACAAGATATTTGGGCGTTAGGTGTGCTACTATACACCATTTGTTACAAAGAAAATCCTTTCTACAATGTAAGACAGTTACCATTATTTGAAAGAGTTATGTGGGGCTAATTATGAGTAGGTTGATGAAATTATGGACCGCGAACTGCGCATTCCTCACATTATTAGCCAAGAGAACCTTGATTTGATCCGCCTCATGCTAGATAGGGATGTAGATCGCCGCCCGACAATCGAGCAGGTCCTAGCCCATCCTTGGTTCGATGGATTACCCGGTCCAAAGGAAGCCCTTGCTCTTGCGCAGGAGAAGGAAAGGGCATTCAAATCGAGATGAGCGTCCCTACTAACTTATAGGACCAAATTAAGAGTATTATGGATGTTCTGACAATATCCCTTTCGCAGTTGACAATACATGAACTTTCAAGACATCAAGGTCGGAGTTTAATCGCTTTTTTAATGGGTTCCTTTCATTTCCTTAGATCCACTTTGAATTTCATATCTTCTCGTTTTGAGAAGGGGAGGCGTTTTTTCTGATCTTCTCATCTTTTGAGGTTTTTAATTCCCTTAGTATATTTCTTTTTTATTCCATCGTTTTTTACTGTTTTATATTGCGTTGCGTGGTTTATGGTCCATGCCTTGCTTTAGACCGCAAGCATGCATAGCTATAATCACTGCATTTTTCATGACGTTGGCGCGGAAAGATTGATTACTACCCAAATTTGCTCCATGCGATGCAAGTAGATAGGGAATGAGGAATCAAACCTACCCATTTTTAAACAAGAGGCGTGCGTATTTCTATGATCAGAAGAGGAGGATGCAGATCATGCGGCGTATGTTGGTTCCGTTTTCCTTATTTCTTATGCTTTGGTAACGAAGGATTATAGCAATCGGGACTAACAGGAGGACGCACGGGCATGGGTGGGTGTCTTATCAAAATTTTCAGGGGATCGGTTCCATGAAAGTACTGTCATATTGTTTATTCAGGTTTTTTCCATTGCTGGTGCGTTTCTGTCGCCGTCTTGTCTTTGATTCGTTTTGTTTATGTTGATGTCGCACTTGATAAGAATATTCTTATTTAGATTTCGATTTGCGGATTCATTGGTTCGGTATTGAAGTGAGGGCCAATAGGAGGCTAGGGAGCTACCCTTCTTTCACCTTTACTTCTCTAAGCAAGATAGATACATAGTTTTTACAAAGCTGTGGGGGGGCATAGGTGGGGGGAATCACACATGTGAATATATCCCGTTTGTCGTCAATTCCTTTGTTCTAGTTTTGCTGGTGTTGTAAATAGGTTCCATATTAATTGACTGATACGTTACTAGTGATCGTCACTGCATGTACAATGCTGCACTCATATGTACTCAATCGCATGGTGCATGAATAGTGGTATGCGCTACTTTACGTCTATGCTGGTGAATGTTACTTGTACTGTACAGTACATACAGATCGACAATACAAACTTAAGGTGACGCTTTACTGGGCTTTACGAGCGTTGTGGCCTCAAGCTAATTGGATCTCGCCTATCTTCTCACAACAATCCCAATTCTGAAAAGTTAATGAAGCACGAGACTAAATTGAAGGTATGGGCTAGGCCAAAATTGTGGCTGATGTCTGTTTTCGTTGATGATTGGCTGCGAAATATTGGGGAATGTGGGACCTAGATCTAGATATTGGATATTACCATGTCTTTGCACACCTGAATCGTACTACATGGACCATGGTACTGGCATGGCTAGGAATGTGACTGTTAGGATCGATTAAGCGGTGCAAAGTGTCCAAGCCGTGTGGGTGTCTTGGCATTTGAAACATGCGGCTGGGCTTGGTAGTTTGGCCAATAAATATTTAGATTTTTTTTTCGTTTCATTGTAATTTGCATGAGTGCCGAAGTGAGAATAGGCAGAAGCTAGGATCAAGCAGAAAAATCCGAAATAGGTACCGTTTTAAAATTCGATAACGCTCCTTGGTAGTAAGTTTCATGATTAAAGTTGTTGACCTGTGCACTGCCTTGTGGCGGTGCTCAGTCGACACTCAACATTTCTTGGTCTGGTTGCATGACCCCTTCGTAGATTAGCCCGACTTCTCTGCGGGCCACTCCGGGGCCGTTGCCACAAGTATGCATCGTGAGATGGGTTACAATAGAGAAAGGTGTTACCCTGAACTGGCAGCTTGCCTCGTTAAATCCTCAACAACTCTCTGTGTACTCACTATAAGCACTCTCTAATTCCATTATCAGAGCTACCTCCAAAGTATCTATTATCGTTTATTTTAAAGAATTGGATGCCTGGGATAGTTTGGATTTTGGGTGGGTTTCATCAATTGCACCTTACTATGACGACTGTTTACCCCGAACTCAAACACAGCTTGCATCGTTATGATCTCACCAGCAATACTTGAGCGTGATCTATTCTTGGTCATGATAACGGAATTGCACTTATCGTCAGTCGTTCAGACAAGGCTATTCGGATTGTCAATTCACTCTTTTGGATGGCAGGTGTTCCAAGTATAGTCTCGTTTTTTTGCCCTACGATTCGATGAAGTTTTACGTAGGTACTTCCGGGCGGTATTTCCATGAGGAATGCGAGGTAATGCCAGGTATTCGAGGTTAAATTCACTACGCACGGGAATACCTATTGACTGACCTATCTGTATGTTAGTGAAGCCAGACTATGTGTATATCTGTTTCCCGGCTGCTAATCCAGCGTAGTTGAATCGTCAGATGACTTGAAAATGACATCGACTAGAAATCAAGGTTACCCTGAGTTAGTCACAATGACTCAAGTTCAAACCTAGTACTAGCCCAGTTCGAACCCCGAACCCCTTTTGCAAAATAAGCAGTATGGGTGATCCCAGCACAGCAACATGGGACCCCTGGGTCGTACTCCCTAGCCCGTGTTTGAATGAGATTAAATGATGTTTAAAGTGTGATTCAATGACGTTTAAGGATATAAATATCTCGGGGGAATATAGGGCTGCAAATACCCTAGAATGAGTGCCTTTGGAGTGCGGTTTAGTAGTGTTGCTGAAGTAATACCATGTACGACTTCTAAGATTGGTATGACTACGGTGGGACTTGACCGGCTATATTATACCAGGCTGTCAGATGTGCGTCGCATGTATATACCGGTACACGGATTTGGCTAGTGAGAGTTCAATGACAATTCAACATAGGTTATACAATGTAAATAGGCACCTGACAGCTAGTCCTTTGCTAAGTATATTGCTCTTAGAAACAGCTTGTAGTTTATTCGAACCAATAGATGTCTCATGGTTGGTACCGCCCTAGGCAAGAACTCAGCGACGCGCACACCTTCGCATGCATACTCAGCTTGTCTTGGCAAGCTGAGCTGCCCGACACACTATATTTCAGTTGGCAATCGGGGCTAATAGAGGCTCGTATCCCTTTTTCCAAAGTTTTTATTCAAATCTTGAAAGGGCGTTTCAAAATGTTTCACCACGAGACAGGAATTGTATCCTTCGAGCCTACCGGCAAAGATGGTGGGGCCATCGCGAATCACAAACCGTAATGCTGTCACCCGAAATGCGTTCGTTTCAGGATTACGATTAAGGCGTCGTCACCTCTGTGGGTTACGACAATAACACTTCGAAGGAGTTCTCCGTATTTGAACCTTGCAATGATCAACAGGTTTAAACTTATAGGAGTGTACAACCTATACCCTACTGGCTTAAGCTTATTTACTTATGTGCAATGCTTCCGAAAATATATTACTTGAAAATTCCAAGACGGCGAATAAATTTTTTTTCATTTTTTTTTTTTCAGGTATTCGGCAACCAGGCGAGGTGTTCGGGTCCCGAGTGTATCCCTCAGTCTCGGTTGTGCGTTTCTTTTCCTGGCGTCCAGCAGCACAGCTTCAATGGACAGTTGAGATATTCAACGCAGATTTTTATATATATCTCCTTGCTTGCAAATCCCGAGGCCACATGATGCATCTAGGCTCGATTTCGGTCTGTGCTTGTGTTACACCTGAGCCCTTATGTCGTGTACATGTAGCCGCACTGCAGCGGGATTTATGTTGTCAAAACCTGGAAAGTCAGACCAAGATAGCCTCATTCTCATACCAAACCAAAGGAGAATTTTGCCCTGGTCCATAAGGCTAAGTACATACCAAAACATCCCGCGTTGATATCGCCGGACTGGGGCCAGGGATAATAACAGCCATCTCTAAGACTGTTCCTGCGTTTGTCCTTAGAGTCTGAGACCTCTGCAGGATATGCAGGTGCAATTGCAGTTATCTCATCTCGACGTATATGCAGGAAGAAAAAAACTTGATCTTGTTCAGGCTTTTCTTGCACAAGCAAAAGTGTTCCGCTCTCAGGGGGCCCCTAATTGCCATCTAAGCATCAGTAGAATTAGCATTCTCCAACTGTGATATTTTAGTAAATACCTGATATCCGTCTGTAGCAAATGTGGTTGTAGCACTGGACTGTGGGAAGGAATATTGTGAAGTTTAATCATATGTTTTTATTAGTCTGGTTGTGTTTTTATAAATATATGCAATCAATTGGTTCCTATCCGGAAAATCGGTATAATGCCACCAGGACTCCATCCAGGTTGACTCGCAAACGTATTGACTTTTATCTCGCTAGCTCGATGCAATCTATCTGAGCAAATGACTTACATATAAACATTTGCCCCAGCTACAGGTTTGCCATACCATATGCAGATTTTGTTAAGGAACATTCACGTGGAGTCCCACGAACCCTAGTCTGGATTGTACTCACGAGCCCAGGATTTACGTTAGGCCCCTTTCGCGATACTCCAGTAAGTAACTGGTACTCTAGACAATATTAACTGTATGTGTTGCGAGCCACTCATTTAGAGCACTGCTCTCTAATCGGCCTCTGCGCGGGTACAGGAGGCAATAGTAAACCTGGTCTTTTCTTGCGAATTGTAATCAGACAACCTGCTGTTAAAAATATCAAAGCACAGACGGAGAGGTAATTTTAAACAAACATTACGGATGCTTTAGTTTGGGTGACTTCGAGCGGAGGCTTCCGACTATGTATAGTATTAGGTAATGCCTGTTAAAAGCAATCTGCGCTAGTATGACTCGTCTACGAAAAAGGTAAAGCCCTGAGAAACCTGAAACTTGGCTGCTGTTAGCCAGTTGTTCTTGTGGTAAGGGGGCTGTTTGGAGCATTGCAATTTGATCCATCTGGGACAGTTTTATACTCTGACAAAATTCTGCAACATGCATTACTTGGAGATAAAATTCTGCGCTATCATTGGAAATCCACCCGAGCTGACAGTCACAGGACGTAGAGGGTGAGATCGGCCAATTGCAGCTGTGGAGAGCTTGGTGAAGTTTATCCTGACATCAGTGATGATTCTCCGCATGCTGAACGATGAATGATATGCATCTGTGTCACGACTAGTGCCCTGCTTTCGTGTGATAGCCTACGAGAGGCGGTGCCCTCGAGTCTGGTTGGCACAAGCCCCTCGGTAGAGGTATTGTTGTGGTTAAGATTTTTACAATCGAACGGTATATGTGAATACCAAGGGCAAACATTAAGTGGTCGATGAATTCAGTTTTCATACGAATGCCCACGTCCTTCGGTATCCAGGTTGGAAAGCCCTTCCATTACACTTCGTGGCGACCATGGCCATCCACTATATCCAGTGCACTCAGTCCGCCCCTAGGTGGTGCAATTCAGGCTCACGTCTCACAAGCTCGAGGGATCCGGAGCATCCGTACTCTATAGGTGAAACTAACTCCCATAAGCCCAGTATCGGCGAGTTTAGGTCTGGAACCAAATCGAGTGCTTCGTAGGGCCCTCGTTCATGTTTCTTGTTCGCCGGCTCGGAATTTGTGTGCACAGTGCCGTGTCGCTCTCGTCTGGCACATTCCCACAGTCCTAGGCATCCTCACCCACACTAGAGATTCCTCTTGGCTGAGACGTGGTTCTTGATACTCTGACGCCATCTGCGAGGCCAGGGCTATTCTTCATCCGGGTCAAAGGGATCTTTTTCCCTTCGCCTCTGCTGTTTGTTCAAGTTGCGAACTAGCATGAAGTTCCCCAAGCATACTTCTCTCGCCTCGTAGTTTGCATCACAAGCTGCTTAATTATTACGAGAGACCTAGCACGGGTCTTTACTTGAGTGGATATAACCAGCCACTTCACTGTTCTGCTTAAGATTACCCTGGCACGTTGTCGAACCCAAGCCACCTTCTTCCCTTGCTGGATTCCCATTAACACAGCGCTTCCCTTCCTTCCTCCACGCACTGGAATTACGGTCAATCGACAAATAAGGATTCGGGCTCGCGTTCCGTCAGGGAGATAAAAGAATTTCGAATTCGACGTTCACACACGGTCCTTTCCAGAAACGACATCCGGAAAGTCCTTCATTTGTCGCTTTCATTACACTATTAACGACCGCATGCAAAGGAGGGTAGAACGGAAGAGCATTCACTAAAGGGTTTGATCGGGATACAAATACAGGAACGGTTAATATTATTGGGAGTTTTTCATTTTCTCGTGGAGACACGCTGGACGTACTTCGCGCTGTCTTAGACCTGCAACATCGATAATAGTGTACCAGATTGTGAAAGAATTAGGTTTCGCGAAACAGCTCGTCGTCATCAGGCAAAATATACAGAAGAAGGGGTGAACACACGCATTACGCTGCTGCTTCGAGTGCGACACGCGCATAATCACAACTTGCGCATCCTGTGAACTAGTACTACTGCAAGCTCCTGTGTGCGAAACGGTGAGATGGCTCCTGTTGTGCTGGACAGTCGGAGGTAGATTGGGACAAGGCCGCTGACGGTGTTTTGGGATGCAGACAACACTCAAGTTTTAATAGGGGTGTGGCTTCATTTAAATTGCGAGGGAAACATCAAGTGGTGAGCCACATATTCCTTGGATTGTATTTGGTATCGCTTTTGCCTATATTTTCACTCCCTTGCAATATTCCGACGTGCAAATCCCCCAGATCTTTGAGGAGGGGGTTCGTATTTTTATCCATCTTTGTTGGTTGCTAACAATTGGTGTTGGAAGTGAGTTGCCGCCGCCCCTCCCTTTTCTGCGCTCTTCTGTCTATTTTAGTACCTGTCGCACATCTATTTTGGGCTCGCAGTCATGCACGTTGCAACCAACGAGATGCGGTATGGCTGCTTATACCTATTGGTGCGCGCTCTCGCAGCAATGCTGGGGGAGGATCCCATCCCACGTCCCAGCCTGCTTGCTGGGTGGACGCCTGCTCTTGAATTAACACTATCTGCTCGTTTATACCCCCAAACCTTTAATCTCCAATCGCTGCTGTTTCTATACATATATTTGTGATTGATGGGCCTTAGCTGACAGCACGGGAGGGGTTCATAGTAAAGGGCGCTCAGGGTGTCCTTTATCATACTCTTCGCGACACATTTGGGTCGTCAGCCTTTCTCGACTGAGATTGATCGTCCCACCCTCAAATTGGAACAGCCGTTCTTGGGTCGACTTGTCGAGCCGTGCGCATACTTTACTAACTAGATTTCCTGGAACTCACATCTGCCAGTGTGTGGCAAGGGTTCTCAGTCAGGGACGCCACTGTATCTTGGTTAAAAGAGCCCCTAGGTACCCTCCGGCTCTCTGGTCCCTCTTCTTCTTTCCATTTTGCGTAACCATCTGCGTCACCTTAACGGGCTGCATATCTCTTTCTTTGTTATCCTCACTACTCTGAACTTCTCACCATGATGATGGTTCAACAAGCTGATGGTTCGTCCCTCAAAAGGACATACACCTTAGTCTCCGAATCACATCCAACGCCATTGCCTTCAGGCGGTCGTGAGGATACGTCCAAGTCTAGATCAACACTAATATCTGCCGCACAACATCGTATGTCAATATCGCTGAAGCGTCGTTATCCGTTTTGCGGCTCCCCATTGTCATCATCATTCACTCCAGACTCCACATCACCGGTAGAGCCAAAGGCCTCTGCGTTTTCTAAACCCGAGATTGAGGATATAGTCATGTCAGGGTGTCAGCCGGTAACAAATCAGTTTCATAGTTTACCTTTACCCCATACCAAGGCGACCACGTTACCAGTCATGACTAGTAGCTCCACTGGACCACTGTCATATGAACAACTGCATAATAGTGATAGTACATCAACATCAGCCTCATCCTCTAATAATTCTTCCCCCACAACTACAATATCAACAGTGGAGTCATCTAGTACAGAGACAGACACAGGCTCTGATTCAAATTCACCAATAACGGCAATACTACCTTTATCCGACTTCACATCAAAGACGATGGGGAGAAGCTCCACTGAACAGTTGACGATCGCTCCACCTACATGCACAGGAAATTCTTCTCCACAATCTATATCACCTAGTAAGAAGGCCCGAAATGCGAAAAATTTGTCACTGAATGTGCCCCCTCCTGGGATAGCTCGAGCCCAGCCAGGAATAGATCCATCATTGCAAGGTGTCAGTCCAAGGTCAATGTCTGCACCAAACTCCCCAGCATTCATATTGCCCCCCCCACCACCGGCACCAAAACGAAAACCAAGCAATCTTGGTTTGACCATTAAGCTTCCATCCACATTGGGCCAGTCGTCAGGTGTCCAGGCTGTTGGCAAGAGTGGACTCAGGCATCACCAGTCATCACCCTCATTATTTTCCCCTGGTCCTGGCTCGATGCCTGGGGGAATGAGACTGCCACCCATGGGTGGGTCCCGATTATTCCAGCCACCTCAACAGGTGATTCCAGAGTCCATTCCTTCATCTCAGTCATCAGCGTCATCAATTTCACCACCGCGATCGCCCCCTCCAATTCTCACAGAAATGGATGAGGAGTTTGAGGACGAACCACGATCAGGTGAAGCTAAATCACCGGCTTATCCTGCAGGGCCTATCTGCATATTTGAGCCTAACGTCTATTTGTTTGCCGAACCAGATGCCGAGTTGGCAAGCGAGTTTGACGTTGTAATAAACGTAGCAAGGGAGGTATTAAATCCATTTGATATGCGGGATAAAAAGCTTGCTGAAAAGCTTCGAGAGGAAAGAGAAGAAAGGAGGATGAGTCGAAGAATATCTTTGGCACCCGAAACCGGTTGCACTGATGCCTCGTTCACCACAGCTTTTGAAGACTTTAGCCCAATGAACACCCCAAAGGCCACGGGCAGTGGTAAAACAGAGTACATTCACATTCCATGGGATCACAATACGCCCATAGTTGATGAGCTCCCAGGCCTAGTCAAAATAATAAAGGACAGGGTAGCAGATGGGAAGAAGGTTTTAGTGCATTGCCAGTGCGGTGTGAGCAGGTCCGCTAGTTTGTTAATAGCGTACGCTTTGTTTTTGAAACCGGAGCAGACAGTCCAGGAAGCCTACGATACGGTAAAGCGAAGGAGCAAGTGGATAGGACCAAATATGAGTTTAATCTTCCAGCTACTGGAGTGGAAAAAGAGGCTGGGAAAGGAGGACATGGGGCAGCCAGGTTTTCGACCGGGGATGGGGAAGCAATCGACCACTCCAAGTAATAATTTTGGAAGGAAAGGGCGGGGAAATTTAATAGCAGAGAATGAAGAGGGAGATAACATAGTTGAGCCACTAACAGCACCGTTACCTCACCGACCACCACCTGCTTCTCCGGTACACCTAAAACCAACGAATACCAAGTACCACCACATACCCCAGATGGTACGGACGCGGTCAGAAAATGGCGGTATATTGTCAGATGTCATGCCAGGGCCTTCTTCTGCACCCCCCGGTATGATTACGATACCCCATAAAAACTTCCCTCTTATGCAGGAAGCCGTATCGGATCCAATGAATCCTGCAGAAAGTGACTTCAGCTTGGTGAAAGGCTCTTCATCTTCTTACGCAATACAACCTGAACTTCAGCCAAGGGAGCGTAAGGTGGGACCAATACGACCGGAAGATGGCAAGAAGCCACTAGGATTTGGTCAGTCGCACGACGATACGCCACCAACGCCTTCATTCAGATCGCCACGAAATAGCGGGTATTTTGGCTTTGGGATACCGCTGCGGAGGGAAATACCGGGATTCGTCTTGGAAGATCCGAGGAGCCCCAATAGGGGAACAGAGACTCCAATTATAAGGAGTATATTTGATGTATTGTAGGTAAATACTCCTAGGTCAGCTTCTGGTTTGATTGCGTGGAATGAAAAGGGACTGACATCCGTATTCTAGTAATAAACTATGGGGAAGACTAGTTGGTTGAGCATTCTGGGGGGTTTACAAGGCTTCGTAGACATGGATGTCAGGAACTGGGTTAAACATAACGGTCCTCAATGAGCGAAAAGATCGGGTATTGCTAGCCAAAGGCCAGGGTTAGGGCGTTAATTTCAGGGGACCATACTATCACTTCCCGTTTGTGTTGTTTTTCCCTTTCGTTTCTTGTTAATTTAACACACAGTCGATTATTTATTCCCTTTCTCAAATTTTTTCCCGCATATTTTATTTTTCCCTTCTTCGATACACATATCTCTCGCTAAACTTCCATTTGCGTTCTTGATTTCCTGTGTTTCAGTATACGTCTGGTTGGCACAAGCTCTTCACAAACTCCTCTAGTTCTGGTTCTTTGTTTTGGATTTGGGTTAATTTTTTTCCTTTGGGTTATCTGGCGATTATTTCACTCTGCGATACTGTGCGATACTCTGCGTTGCTTGCGGATTGATATAGCAACTTGGCTATAGTACCATATTATCAACAGTCGCTACTTTCGTTTGTCTGAGTCATCTGGTACTGTTGTATTTGTTAGTTAGGGTTGGGCATGGGAAAGGGGGAGGGGAAGATATCCAGGCTGTAGGAATTTGAATCTTGAGATTTGATACCAGTACAATATAGATAAAAGCAGCGGATGCGGATAATTGTACATTGACTTTGAGAAATCAAATCTGATATATTGTTATAAGGAGTCGATGAATACTGTTTTTTGAACTGTGCAGTGAATGCCTTGCCATTAGCATTACCCTGAACTATTTTAGCCCTTAGCTAGGTAGATGGTTAGGTTGTTAATGCATGTTATATCTAGATGCTTAGCCGAGCATTCCAAAGTGAGAATGACGTGAGTTAACGTGCACAAGGAGTGCCATTGTTTGCACTCTGCAAAAGTGTAGCCAGATGGGTATAGTGGTGAATAGAGATTTCCGAAATACTACTCGGTCCTTATGGCCCAGACGCCGCTTCAGTCGGCACGGATTGCAATTCGGAGGTCGTCCCCTGAGCGAGGAATTCAGGGTAACTAGAGGCCGCATGAAGACAAGCAACCTCGGGGGCAAACGATAGTTCTATTTAGCACACGAGACCACCACCGAGCTATGAGCTTACCGTACCTGACATCTCAAGCAAAACTACTCTTAGTCTTGGTACAACTACTTGACTGTATGACAGGTTAATTAAATCTAGTTAAAAAATCCTGATTAGAAATCTGTGGGATACGCTTGACATTTTGTATCTAGATCGACATTTGTAAGCAAATAGTCACTTGACGGCTGATCATGCTCCATTTGCAACAACCTAGTTTCATGCCAAGCAACAACCAACATGTTCAAGATATCTCTAAATCTGAAATAAATTACGATCCTCGTCATAAAGGCATTTGAAGTATCAACTTCCTTATGCCTAAATCCATCTCATCTATGCACAATACAGAATTGCGTATAAATAGGACTCTGTGCATTCCGAGAAATGGCCGGCCGCGAACCAGCTCCGGCCGCATCCGCTGCGTCAATGTACGAACAAGAGCTACGAATACCCAATTCTTTATATATTACCGGTAAAGGCCATGAAGCCCAGGACCTTGAGGTTCGCTATGGAGAGCTCGCAAGTATAGCTGGGCCAAGCGGGAGTGGGAAAACGCTGGTAAGAAGTGTATACGTACATCGGTAGCTTAATTGGGGAATCTCATTGACAAACATCGGAGGCGCTGAGTAGCTAGGACTTCATGCAGTTACGACGCATTTACTTACTCATCCAGAGTCGCACGCGGCGTGGGTTGATACTGTGGGTGGTTTTTCTGCTAGGTGGTTGAAGGAGGTAGTAGAGGGGAGGGTTGCGGAGGCTAGGGCGCAAGCTGAGGATGAAGGTGGAGAGGGGGTGGTATTGGGGGAGAGTGAGGAAGGAAAGATAGTAGGGGGAGTGTTGGATAGGGTATGGGTAATGAGGGTGTTTAATTGGTGGGGGTTGGTAGAAGCTGTGGGGGAGGTAAGGGGGCATGTAGAGGGAGAGGCAGCGGTAGTGGAACTTCCAGAGGCAGTGCTGAATGAAGGAGGAGGACAGGAGCTGAAAGATCACGTGGTTGAATCATCACCATTATCGTCACCACCTACTTCACCGCCCTCGTCGCCACCACCATCACCTCAGATCGTTTCCCCATCACCAACAAAGTGTATTCAACCACAATTATTACTACACCCTCCGAGCCAGGTTTCATTCACACGCGGTGTAACAGAGATTCCTGACAGTGATGCAGAAAGTGATGAGGACGTTCTCGTTTCTGGGTCAGGACAATACTCTCCTTTACATGACCTACCGACCCGCTCCCAGGGCAGCCAGCTTCCACACGAGATCCCTGGTGGCCCTGACGGAGATGGTGATGACTCCCTCCCAGGCTCACCATTCCGACCCACATACGCCCATGCCCGAGGAAATACAGAAATCTCTCTCAGTGGGCACACCAGAGACGATGTTCCCATAACTCAAGTACCCAGTAGTCCACTTACTTTTCCTGGCTCTTCACCCCTTATCTTAGCCGCTGCCGCAGAACCCCACTGTAGCCCGGAACCAGCAATTGGTATCCTGGTTATTGACACGATTACGCACCCGGTAGAGACACTGATCAGTAAGGCAGCTTCGTCGTCCGGGAACTTAGGAAGTTCGGGTGGGACAGTGCCCGCAGGAGTTGCAGGTGTATATGCGCTACTCGAGAAGTATTTTAGGGAGTTGGGGGGATGGGCGAAGGAATGGGGGATCGGAGTTCTGGTGAGCTTGATAAATTTCACTTGTGAGGCACATATCATTTGGGTTACCCTGAAACGAGTCTTCATAATGTCGTTAAGAGGGCTAACTCCTAATTCCGCATCGTATATAACCATTGGCATGGCTAGTAGATTGCTAACTTACATAACACTATCTAGCTCCTCAATAATACCTTTCAGTCACAATCACCTCACGAGCCCCCGGCACCCGTATTAGGCCCAATGTTCCAACATGTGCTTGACATGAGCGTAATATTGCAAAACAACACAAGCAGAGCACGGCGGTGGCGCGCAGGTGATAGTGCTGGCGGCATCGAAAGTATAGGATTTGAAGTGTTGCATGATCGGGGTGGGGAGTGGGGTGGGAGAATGGGGGTTGTGGGGGTTAAGGGTAAATGGTAATTAGGCGAGGGATACACGTGGGGTTGACGGTTGGAGGTGGTGTGAAGTGGGGGTTATTTATAGATATACCTGGTGGGCGGGGTAGTGGGGTAGTGGAGGATAGTGGTATTGTGATTGCTGCTGGACGGGATAAAGACAAATCAAGGTATGTTCAAATATGTCTCTTGACTTTTTTTTTCAAAATACACTTCTGTTGGTCTATCTTTGTTCAGTGTGAGTTGTTTCCATCCGTCCGTCTTCGCCCTCTCCGAGTGATACGTGGAAGGGTAGGCGGAATTGAAATCGGGCTGAGGCACAAAATTTCGTTTAGTTTCTATGTACGTATCTTGCCACTTGGAACGAGACTCCCGTCCTGTTTTTCTCGTGGCTTCTGGGGGTATGCATGTCACCACTAGGAGTGAGAATGTGGCACATGAAAGGATCTTCCGTATCAAGTCTGTCTGTGGCAATCTTAGTCCTCTGTGCACTTACTTGCTTTTTCGTGTTATGCTTGTTGCTTTTTGAGCGAATTGTCATCGTTTATAGTCTTCCAATCGCGCGGACCGCATTTCCGCAGATGGGCCGCAGCTACGACGGGCATGAGATGATTGATTGATATACCTACCCCCCGGTTGTGCACAGCGGGCTTATCTCGATTCCACTTTCTTTCTGCCCTGTCAAGCTTATTTGGATTTGAACTCGGCTTGGGATTGGGTCTGGGAGCTAACTGGTTAAGAATTGGACGTACTTACCTAGGAAAATGTCTCAGTTCGACGATTCCTTATGAGAAAATCAGTCGATGGGATATCACGCAATTCTCAGCTTTGTTTCTTTTCTACACTATCCTATGCATAGGTTAGTTTTTTTTTGCTGTCTTACTAACGGACTAGATGGGTTCTGAACTTGAGATCAATGTTGTTCGAAACCAAGGGAGATCACTTAATAGTAGCTTGGCCCAATAGTTTGCAACTGCGCTGGGCTGAAGTACAGTATTCTCCAAGATGTACGTATATAGCGAACAAAAGAAACACCCAAGCTCCCCCCAAAAAAGAAAGGTCTTACTGGTGAAGGGCGCAAAATGCCTGGATTTTTTCTTCCCATCGAAGTATGTACCTACCTGCCTATAATGCTAATCTAGAGATTCTAAACCTTAACAAACGCAGGTCTCAGGTCCCATCCCCATGCCTATTATCGAAACCGCATATGCGTGTACACTCAACCTAATGCGTAGGCTGTTTCTACTGGCATGGATGTATATATACAGCTCCGTCGAGTTTAGTCCCTGTATACATGTATGTATACCGTACTGGCGACCAGGCATATTTGGATTAGAATCGGGCTGTACATGTATGCATTCTTGGCAAGTTGCAACTTTCTCAGGCTAGCGATGAAATCTCTGTCCCTACAAGGTATTTGATGGAGGTCATACTGGCACCCAGTCCAATCCTGAACAACTGTAATCGGCGTATGTACCATGTGAAGGGGAAAAAAAACATATATCGAGCCTCATTCACATCAAACAACACACTCCAGAGCAATATTTATAAAAATAATACTCTCAAAAAGCACAAGCAAAACCAAAAAGAACAGGAAATAAATCGTGTACCAACCCATGCCACCCCATCTACCGGTTTCCTCCATACTTCCTCCAAGACATTGTAAGAAACCCGATAGAAACCTGGAAAAAACTAGGTAGCTAGTTAAGTAAGATAAGTAAGGATCACAAAGGGAAAGGACTCATCAACTCCTCCCCATCAAGACAGGTTAGGAATGAATAATCATCGTGATCACAAGGCGTCGCCCTTCTCTACCATTCTCTCACACCCCCATCCGGACCATGAAACTCCAAACACCTCCACGCCTTACAATCCTTACTCACCTTCCTAACCTCCACCTCATCAACCTCGATACCCAAGCCTGGTCCCTTTAACGCAGCCACATACCCCTCTTTGATATCAAACACACTCTCGTCCTTCAAATAATTACGCAAATCATACGTAGAGTTATTCATACTATTATAGTGCATCTCCAGGCTCATCTCCTGGATGACAAAGTTTGGCGTTGCAAGGGCAACCTGCATTGATGCCGCAAGGGCAATTGGACCAAGAGGACAGTGTGGGGCAATACCCACATCATACGCCTCTGCCATAGCCGCAATTCTGCGGATTTCAGAGATACCCCCCACGTGGGAGATGTCTGGTTGGAGGACATCAATTGCAGCTGACTCAAGGAAGGGTTTGACGTCCCAGCGGTTATAGAGGCGCTCTCCGAGGGCGATGGGGGTATTGCAGGTTATGCTAAAATGCTTGATAGCTTCGAGATGTTCTGACAGAAGGGGTTCCTCGATGAAGAGGGGTTGGTGGGGTTCGATGGCTCTTGCGAGTTGCTTGGCCATGGGCTTGTGCACACGCCCGTGGAAGTCAAGAGCTACATCGAGGCCCAGGGCTTTGATGGCTTTTAGACGCTCGACAGATTCTTGGAGGGCGGCGGGGGAGTCGAGCCAGCCGAGGTCGGCAGTAGCGTTCATTTTGATGCATTTGAAGCCTTGGGCAATTCGGACTTTTCTGTATGAAGAGATTATATGTTAGAGAAATGTATTGATATTCCTAAATAATGGTTGAGCCTACCCCTGAACCTCAACATCCGCTGGCTTATCACCACCGATCCAGGCATAAACCTGAATCTTGTCCCTGACCTTCCCTCCAAGCAGCGAGTAGATGGGAACATTTAATTTCCTCGCTATGCATGATAATTTGTCAGTGATGTAGATCCTAAAAATATGTGGAACTTCCCATCGCGCCACATGGTTATCCCCGCACACCACCCACAGCCCTGCGCCACGGGTCCAGAGGTGTGTGGGTGTACGGTGTGACCATATTACCAATATGCAATGCTATCTGGGCTGCATATAAAATTTCGAGGGAAGGCTCATGACCATGCATGACCTACCTTTCAAATCCCACAACGCAATATCAATCCCAGAAATCGCGGACATGAAGACTGCACCACCGCGGTAGAATCCCAGTCGCCATGCAGTTTGCCAAATGTGCTCAATATCACTTGAAAGTGGCGTCAGCATACACAATTCCAATTCTTGCGACCGCCCACGAGTTTGGCGGGCAGTCTATAGGAATCTTACTCTGCTTCGTAACCAACAAATCTCCCAATAAGTTCGTCGAGACTGCCTTCTATGGCCTCGGTGTGTCCCTCCAGTGTAGATTCACCCCACCCGAAATTTCTATTCTCGTCTGTAACTTTGACAAAGAGCCAGCGTGGAAGAACGCGGAAATACTCAATTGAAGTGATTTTGCCCATGACTCTGCCTGGGAGAAAAAGATAATAGCGGGGTCTGAAATCAGGGGTAGGTCAATTGTTCAGGTGGTTCTGTATATACCTT
The DNA here is from genome assembly GCA_015179035.1 of Tirmania nivea. Taxonomy (NCBI): domain Eukaryota; kingdom Fungi; phylum Ascomycota; class Pezizomycetes; order Pezizales; family Pezizaceae; genus Tirmania; species Tirmania nivea. Next base: position 281,073 of record WHUY01000050.1, on the reverse strand, counting down.
GGGGTCAGTTCTCTTAAGAGTGCTTGGTTGTTGCCTTCAAGTTGGGGGCAAGGAGAGGATATATAGGAGTTGGGGATGGTGTGAAGCGCCCAAAGTGAAGCGAGGCATGTTAGTCCTGTGAATGCAATCGACAGTATGATCGGATAACCCTACCGGACTAATATTTCCCGAGATGTTTTGTCTACCAGGGTCCATTCTCCAGTCGAAGCCATTGCTATCCCAACTCCCTGAGTGTGGAGTATTCAGTTGGTGGAATTGCTTCTGAAGGATATGTATTAATCAGAAGATGACGCTGACCTGCTGCAGATCGATTTCTTTCAAGCCCGATTGACACTGCATGTGAACATTGTCGTGTAATAGACTGGGGTTATTGATACGGCTATCAGTGGAGCTAATTCAAACGGACGATAGGTTCTTTCCCAAAGCCGAGATTACATTCTGGTGAGAGATACCATGGCTTGGTGTTTGAAAGTTTGATTCTGTACCAAGTTTTTGCGTCATACTATATTCAGGGTTGGTTCAGCCAGTAGCCTCTGTTGAGTAGCCTCTGTTGCAACTGCTTTAAGAAGCATAGAGGGCAGAGTAAGTGGACTTGCACGTTCCTCACGGGAGACGAGCAGGGGGGGGGGTTTCGAGGAAGAGGAAACCGTTAGAAACCGAGCTTGCTGACAGCCTGGTAATGTGACAGGGCCCATAGAAAGAAATCCCTCGCTTCGAGTTCTCACTTTAGCATTTGATACAGTTTATTCAACCTCCTCTGTTACTTTCCATCAATATGTGTGGAATACGATTCAATATATTGGGTATCATTCCACACAAAGAACATCCAAAACAAGAATATCAAAGACGATGCAACGACAAGATCTAGATTCATTACCTGGTATCTGACAAAAGGATGGCGGTTAAATCGAAGGATGTGTGAAGCAGCAAAGAGAATTCCAACTCGACTTCAGTAGCACCTCTGGGGCTAGCAGAAGCTATCAGATGCAGCCGCTCTGCGAGGGGCCGAAATAGGTTTGCAGCATAGCATTAGCGGCACACAGGAATGTGAGAAATTGTATGATATGAGGAAGTACTTTGCAATGTCGTGCTGTCAGGGTCCGGATCGCACGACCAGCAGAGTAAAGCAACACCGGTTAGTGGCTGTCAAAGATGGCTTCAAACCAGGAATATATCGGTAAGGCGACATGGTGCAGATATTAGGAATATTAATGTCGGCATATATAGCGCCTCTAGCGGAGCGTAGTGCATGAATTCGGAAACGTAGTGAGCTGTACCAGATCAAGTGATTAGCTGTATATGCGTGATCATGAGATATCACAGAAACTCTGAGATCCCTATGTCGAGATGCCCGGGGCAAAAATACGAATGCAAGAGACGTCGACGAATAGAGAGATGATGCTTAGAGGTTGAGCGGCTCGGACCAAGGAGATCTAACAGATCTCGAGGCGAGGACCACGTTGCCTGATCGTTAGGCTGTGGGTTCAAGTTCTGGAGTAAGGCAGACTGGCCCTAGCAGCTCCTGATGGTCCTTACTAGCTCTTCATCTCCGCTCACCAGGGGGCAAATATTGCCGGTTGTGAAACCACCTCATAACCACCTTAACCGCAAAATTTTTCCATCAGGTTGATACCGATTGGGCCAGACTTGGAACGAGAAATCTAATATACGTACTTGGAAATATTCATGAGAAAATCTGGAAAAAAAAAAAAAAGAAGAAAGAAAGAAAGAAAGAAAATCTGCTTGTTTCATTCAAAATGCTGACGATATCAACTACGTCGAGGTATGCATCTCCCGACCGCCATTCCAAACCGCAAGGATTTAGTGGTCAAAAAAGACCGCAAATAAAATGTAGCAAATTTTCTTGATTAGGATCATGTCATGACAACCAGATCTATTGCCAATTCAAAAACCTATACGGAAAGTATAATCTCGAAGCCTCAATTGATAGCTATAACATAACCATAACAGCTATGAATAGAGTGTGTGCAGGTATATACTGTAATATTCTTCACCTGGCACCTAGTGTTTCAGATACATGGGTAATCTAAGATATTTTCTTGAAAATGGTAATATGTATGCATTATCGTGTGACGAGTGGACCTTGTAGGATATATTCGGAGGATAATAGCGGGGTAGGGCTGGCCACCGGCAACTGCACGTCATGACGTTGTGTGCTTCTTCGGCCTACCGTAAAGGGTATTGGTTTTATGTAAGATCTACAGACAGGTCAGTGGATTCTGGGGAGGGTTCGTTCGACCGAGGACCCTGATTCTGACGTAGCTGGGGATAATAGGTAGCACGGTAGCTGAGATCAAGCGTGTTTTGGGATCTGCATATTGACAGGCCGTAATCGCCCCAAGTAAGCTCAAGACTTGTATGCAGGCAGAAGAGGTACTTCTAGGACGTCACGCTCCCCTTTTCAGTCTCAGTAGTTGGAAATTATGATTATATATCTTGATTTCAACTGCCGAGGCAGCTGAGAAGTGGCGCTTGAGGGTATTTCTAACTGCCACTGCATTGCATTCAGTTTGGTGTAACTAGTCGATTTTGGAATCAGCAGTCGGCAGAGGTAGGTCGAAGCCTACGGAGAGGCTTGTGCAGCCAGTACTTGTAGCTACGTACACTCGTCACGAATCTGCAGGCATGCAGCCCGGTGTACCGGGTCTGCAAGGCCTCGAGAGCGCTGGTCGAGGGAGGAGAGATTGCGATTTGATAGGGTGATTTTTAGGGGCGATTTGGTAGATTTGCATGTGTAAACGGCTTTGTTTATGCCTGCCCACAGGCTTGAAGCGTGAGGCATGTATTCGAATGGCGCGTTGTGCGCGCTCATCGATCTGTAAATCGTCCAGAACTAGAATGCGGACCAGATTAACATCAACAACGCCGGAGTGCCGGCGACAGCGTACAAACTGCACTATAGCCAGACTCGCAGCACTAACAACACGCCCACATTTGAATTCCTGTATTGAGAGTAAATGCATTAGATTATACATGCGGTTTGGGTCAGAAAACAGGACAGTCTGGCAGAACAGTCTGGAGGTCTGGTTGCGATAGAGGGCTACGATCCGATTGTGCTCGAAGCTCAAGTAGGCCTGGAGCCTAGTTGCTTTCTCCTTGATACCGCTTAAGCTTCAGGCGCTCATGCAAATGCATGCGAATGTCCATCAAGTATACAAGTCGCCCGGCAACCTCTGCGTAGGTATCACCGATGTTTATGTGCACAACTTGCGAGCTGTCGCCAGCTGTAGCGATTTTACATATGCATGAGTGGAGATCAGCTGCTATATCCGGCGGCGCATACATACACAAGCCTAAATGGGGGTACTGGCACAGTATCTAACATCATAGCCCGTCCACCATCGCCAGCCAGGGTTGGTCGCAAACGAGCTATCGTACTCGGTCAAAGAAGCTCTCTCGCTCACACGACACAATTCGACACAATTCACCAAACGGAGGCTGCTCTACAGTACCTCCGCCTTCACTGCCCTGCGACCCGGCCATAAGCTTCCCTGCAATCTCTCCAATCAGCCCAACAAGCCGTCGACTCACTCTCCTGTAATCCGTCTGTTGGGTGCGCAGGCCCACCATCTTGGGTATCCCCCTACCAATCCGAACAGCATCCAGGCAGGTAAGCGCAACGCTCCCTCAGAGCACGCCCTCACCCCTCCCAACTGTGCTACGCCGCCGCTACTGTAGAGTACTGCTGCTGTCTGCTGCTCCTGCACACGATCCTTGCATGCTCGCATCATCTTATTGTGCTGTGCACGCCGCCTGAACCCGCTCTTGACCTCGACTGAACGGACTGGCATCCCCTCGACTTCTCCCAATTGATACCGCCAGTTTAGCCATATCGAGCTCCTTGGTTTCTGCAACGCTAGAACTCACGGGCTTCCTGACAGGCATTCTCCCCAAGATCTGCCGGGTATTTTAAGAAAAAAAAAAATTTAACGCCTTGAGCACGAGGTTGGAAAGATAAATGCCTCCGTCAAATTCTCCTATTGTATGATACTAGCTTTGCTCCACCATGACTTTCGCCCCTCTAACTCAGGATCTGGCTGACATGACTCTATGGGTCCTGCTTCGAAGGATACACCCGTCCAGACCCATTCGCCGCTACCCTCGCTCATATACTTTTACCCGCCAGCAGGGGCCTCCACCACAAGTGGTGGCGAGGGGCCACCCGAGAATCCTACCTCCCACCCCCAGCCTCCGATCGGAGCAGACATTTTCCCCCGCACCACCCTAAACCAAACCTTACTTCCGCAGCCTCCCTCGCATAATGTCTCGTTATACGGTCAACTCCCACCCCTCCCGTCCGTTGGACCTCGCCGGGTGGGATATGCACCCCGCCGAATAACCTTCCGGGACCCGGAACCTCGACTTGACATCACCGAGCGAGATCTTGAGCAAGCCTATGGCCCCCGTATCCCATCCCTCATTCCCGGGCAGCGACAGAGTCTATACGACTGGGCCCCCGCACAGATAGGGCCTGGTCAAATGTTCTTTGCTGGCAGTGCCGTAGAATTCCCCAATGCAGGTGCTCGACGGGAGAATGATGACGCCATAGGACCGATATTCGGGAGGATGAGAGATAGCTCACCGCCATTGGCTACCTCGCCTGCTTCCCTCTCCGCACCGGCAACAGCATCAGCATCAGCAAGGCTGAGGCCAATAAATGCCGACGGGGGGCGTGAACGTAGGGCGCAACTGGATAACGGAACTAATCGGCCATTTTCTACTGCGGCAAGCTTACGGAGGTATATGCGAGGCCAACCCCAACGATCACGGAATATCTGGGCATGGTACGCTGCCGATGCGGAGAGGGAGCGGGAACGAGCAAGGCAGAGAGATAGAGATAGAGAGTTGAGGGAGATTGATGATGTGATTGGCGCTGCTATCGATTCTACTTGGGTTCCGGTTAGGGGTAGTGGGAGTAGTGGGGTGAGTGTGGGCCATAATCGAGCAATAGCAACGGCGCGGAGGAGTTCGATAGCGAGAGAGTCGATATCGTTTACCTCATGCAAGGACATAGAAGAGACTTTAAAGTACCTTGAGAAACTCCGGCGGTGTAACAGCATAGGAGAGTCTCTAAGGTTGGCATTGGCGTCTGGGTTCACGAGGGATACGGCATGGTTAAGTTACGATGGGTGTGACTGCTCATTTGATGATTTTTTGCTAGACACGAAGATGCTCAAGGCGGTAAAGACATCATGGCTGGATATTGGAGGGACGTTCTGGGGGAGTCAAACTACCCTAGCGTCCTTAGGGAGCTCGAATTTGGCCTCGGAGGCGTACTCGCCGAATAGGTGGACGGTGAAGGTTAATATCTCGGGCATTGATTACGACAATTTGAATTTGAATGGGACGATGGAGGCGTATGCAGATTGGGAGAGGCATGCGGAAATCCATAGCCACAACCATACAAACAGTCACACCAACATCCAGACGTTCTTATCATCAACATCAGATAAATCACTAAGCAATCCTTCGTCCTCAACCCAATCCGCCAATTCTTCATCCTCATCAAAAGATACTATGACCCCAATCATAACCTACCTCGAAGGGGAAATCATAGATTTTCGCACGCACACACTACAAACAACTTCCTACACTAGCACAATCACAGATGATGCCTTGTACTGGCAAAAATTGGAACCGTTCTCATACTATGAACCAGCGACACTAATGCAGTTACTCACGAGCAAGATGTTTTTGGAGAAGTTGATGGGGGAGTATGTATTAATGAGGTGGAAGGAAAAGTGTTTTATCAAGGGGGGCACGGGGGGAAGTGTGTCTACAGGTGGTGGCATGGAGATTGGAGATGATGATGGAGAAGATGGAGTGGGAATCGGAATGGGTGGAGGTGGGCTGTTGACGATTGGAGGTTTTTATTTTGTGAGTATGCGGAGGAGTGATGGGGCGGTTCGGGGATTTTATTATGATCCGAAGAGCACGCCCTATCAGGAGTTGGTATTGAAGCCGAGGAAGAGGGTGTTTCCGACATATGATTTTAGGTAGGCGGAGAGTTGGGGGGGGGGCTTGGGGAGGTGTAATATATTCCATGATCCTTTCCATTGCTGCGTTGTCTATTTACCTTCTTCTTCGCGTTGCACTTTTTCGCTCGTCAGCTTGCATCGTGCTGCAAGCTGCTCCTGCTAGTTTTCGTCTCTCATCAGGTTTGAGGTGCCAACCAGACCAAGTTATAGGGGATTGACAGTTTTATTGTTTACGGGCTTAGCAGGAACTATTTTTGAGAATACACAAGTAATTTTGGATAGCACAGTTGTAGTCAGCCCGTCAGCGGAAGCTGTGCAGCCGCCCCTTTGTCTCGGAAGCAATCCCCATCTCCCGATATGCAGCAGGATGACATAAGTAACAAGCGACCGTGTCAACAACACCTCGGCCACAGAAACATTTCAGCCGACAATTCAACCACGTTCACTAAGTACTTACTTCAGTTTCACTCTTTTCTCTGAAATCAATTGAACAATTCACTTCTTGTTTCTGTAGTTACTTTGTTGCGAATTTGGATCGCTTTGATAGTGATTGATACCCATACAGATAGGTACTATAGCTCAATCTCTGGACCATACTTGCCATGACGAAGCAAGAAGAAGTCGTACATATGAAGGACAAGAAACATCATACATCCCCCATACCCACCAAAGATCCCCTCATCGCAGCTCCCTCATCAGGATCCATCCTCCAACTCCTCGTTTGCGTCGGAGGGATCTACGCTTCTTTGTGACCCTCCCCTCCTCTCCCCTCCCCCTCAGCAGAACAAACTCACTAACCATAAACACACAGCTTAACTTGGGCCGTCCTCCAAGAGCGCATCACCACCACCTCCTACGGCCCCGACAAGCTTATCTTCCGCTCCCCCCTGGTCCTCAATACCGTGCAGTCCCTCTTCGCTTCCATCACGGGCTACCTCTACTTTCACTACACCCGGCGGAACCCCCCGCCCAATAAACCCCGTCCCGCAATATCCATCTTCCCTTCGCGAGATGTTAATCTCAAACTCCTCCTCGTCTCAATCACCCAGTCCCTCGCTTCCCCATTCGGTTACGCATCATTAAAACACATCGACTACATCACCTTCATCCTGGCCAAGTCCTGCAAGCTTCTCCCCGTAATGTTCCTGCATCTGACGATCTTCAAGAAATCTTACCCCTTCTACAAATATGCCGTCGTCGCCTCCGTCACGGCGGGGGTGGCAGTATTCACTCTCTACCACCCCACCTCTTCCACCAAGAGAAAAGGCGCAGAGACGAGTTCCGCCTGGGGCCTCCTCCTCCTCGGAATCAACCTCCTCTTCGATGGCCTTACAAACTCCATGCAAGACCACATTTTCCAAACCAACCCCTGCACTGTCTCAGGCCCACAGATGATGACGGCACTAAATTTCCTCAGCTCCCTCCTCACAACAATATACCTCCTCCTCTCCCCATTCACAAACGAACTCGGCTCCGCATCAGAGTTCATCAGAAACCACCCTAGAGTGCTGTGGGATATTATCGGCTTCTCGGCGTGTGGTGCATTGGGACAGGTGTTTATCTTTCATACACTAGCGACATTTGGGAGTCTGGTGCTTGTAACGGTCACGGTTACGAGGAAGATGGTTAGTATGATGTTGAGTGTGGTCATGTTTGGCCATAGGTTGAGTGGGATGCAGTGGGTGGGCGTGGGGATGGTATTTGGCGGGATTGGAGCTGAGGCAGAGATGAAGAGGAGGGGGGAGGTCGCGAAGAGGAAGGCGAAGAAGGTGGTGATGGAGGAGAGGAAGGAGAAGTAGGGGCTTATGTGATATGGTGGGGGTATGAGGGGTGGGAGGCAGAGGAGTAGAGTTAGAGTGGGGGATGAGTTTGTATTTCTTTTTTTCTTATATTATACACCTGGGAGCAGATTGGAGTTTGGGCTTGGTTTGACTTTTTTAACTTTTTTATGGCTTACCCATAGATAATGGAGGATACTGTCATACTCGAAGTGATTATACATACAAAATATGTACTTATACTGGAGATGATTAAACATATACATATGTCGATTCAGTCGGTGCCATGACTAGAAGTTGGAATACTCTGCACTTATGTAGGAGCCTTTATGAAATACCAAGATGCATCACCTCTTGCTCAAGTGCAGATCATAGATTGATACCAAGTACATAGTTGCCTAGTTTGGTAGGGTACACGCGCGTGAAGCTTGATAAGTTACTTAGTTATACAGTACCGTGCCACCCTTGTACGCAAAACAGTGGAAAGTGCCCCTATTTACGAATTCCAAGAGAAATCGAAGCTTAAGGGACTCCAACTCGGAATATACCATACCCCGGCGAAAGTATTTGCGAGGCTCCCCATATATATTTGCAGGGGGGGTCGCAAATACTTTGGCCGGGGTACTGTACATATATATATATTTTTAAAAAAAAAAAATTGCTAAGTGAGCACTACAGTTCGTATCATGCGAGAAATCTCAAAGGAAGTGATGGTACTCTCCTCATACAAATATGTATGTAAAAGGTACAAAGTAACCATAACTCCTACATTGAGGAGCTCTAACTACCGGCCCAACCATGTACTTGCAGTTATAGTGCTAGTCCCCTTTTTTATTTCACATTCTACAGCTGCGTTGGAAGTGATTGTGTGGTTGATAATTGACGCATATAAGTATGAATATGGGCAGTTTTGGTATTGCCTAGAACTAGCTCTATATATCTACAGTACAGTCGTGTACACATCTCCCTTTCACCAATTACCCTCATGTCCACTTGTGCAAGGACCAAGGTGCTCCAGTGCCCGGTGGAAAAACTGCAAAAAAAAAGAGGGAAAAAAAAAAAAAAAACTCCTGGTCTATGCATTTACATCCCCCTGATGGTTACCCGCGCTTAATTTAAATCGCGATTTGTCGATGGGGTACAAAACCACACCGCAGAGCCCGGTGCCCTGTATATGTTCCTTTTTCTGGTCTGGGCTGGCTTATATGCATACATACGTACGTACATACATAACATGTTTCATACAAATGGCAATAGGAAGAGGATATATATACATGTATGTGTGTACTTAAGTAACCCCAGTACTCGATTTGGCTATCAATCCATCGCGTTTTTGGTCGGATGTTTGCCTATGTAGATAAATATCAATTCTTCGGCTAAATAAGAACTTTACGCCCAAGTTGCATTTACGTACCAAAATCAAAACGCAAATGTGATCATGAACTTATATGATCTGAAATTATACATGGTCTAGCCGGCACTGAGTAGTGCAAGATATACTAGTAATGATAACGTTATGGGGTAAGATATAAAGCAAGAATCTGAATAACCGCGCCTCCAACGCCCAGCCCAGCCGAGCCCAACCCCTCCCACATCATCTGGGAAAAAAGAAACAAAATTACGACCCACCTACTCACTATCGTCCCCCTCCTCCTCATCATCATCACCATTATCCTCCTCCCTCCTTCCACTTTCCCCCTGCGTGCCCCCCCCACCCTCAGCCCGTCCCTTCGCCTTCGTAGCTGTACTAACTTCCTCAATCCCAATATTCCTGCCCACCCGTTCTTCTACATCCTCCGGTGCTTGCACGCCATACACCTTCTTAACAAGACTGACGACCCCCTCCTTCCCAATCTCCATCTTCGCCCTCGGGCCAAGATGATATTCCCAGCTAGTGTCCCCGCCAGTGTTATCCTTGACGCGGAGGAGATACCCCTGCTTGCACATGGTGGAGAGGAGCTTTTCTGTGCGGTCGACAGGGGTGGTTTGCTCGATGTTGAGTCTGCGGAGGTGCCGGTCCAGTTTCGCTTCATTGATGCTCCGGCCGTTGAGGTAAACCAAAGAGCAGATTGTAGTGGTGAGGGCTACGTAAGCTTCTTCCTTTGTATTTGTGGAGGTGGTTCCTGCCGAGAGGATTTCCGGCACGCGAAAGGCAGGAGGGAGGAGCGTCGTGAGGATGTAGGATTTGGAGTTGGTTGAGGCAGGTTTCTGCGACCGGAGGGCGCTGCGTTTTTGCGTTAGGGTGAGTTTGTCCCGCATGGGTAGCTCCGTGAGTGTCATTCCGAAGATTGCATGGAGGGAGCTTTGGGCGGAGGCGAAGACGGGTTTGAAGAGGCGGGAATTGGCAGGGGTGAGGACTGGTAGGGGTTAGTGAGGGATAGAGGTGGTGGAGAAAGGGGGGAGGAAGGGGTACTTTTATTGGTGATGTCAGTCCGACGGATGGGTTGGCGGGTGTACTCGCTCGCTAAGGCGAGCCGCACGAGTTTTTTCGAGAGGCGGTCGATGGTGATCTCGCCTGCGTCCCATTCCATCAGCCTTCTATGCCACTCCCCATTTCCCTTTTCTAGAAATTATACAACAGACCCTGATCTCGACCATTCTCCTCCTCCTCCTCCTCCTCCCCCTCCTCCTCGTCTTCATCTTCACTATACCGATGCAGTGGTGCTAGAATCTGGCTCTGCACTTGTCTACGCTGCTGGGTCTGGTGGGATGAGGATGCGAGGCGACGACGCTGGGGGGCGGAGGCCGCGTCGTTGCCGGGGGGAATGCGCATGGTAGGCTGGTGGAGTGGGTTGTTAGTTTGTATACAAACATCTTACGATACATAATTTTGGGGGAGATCTAAAAGTGGACTCACAGGTCTTGCTCGCTTTTTGGATATGGGTTGGGGCGGCATGGTTGTCTTTGTTTTTCGTTTGGTTGGGTATAAGGATATAAGTACTTATGTATGTACTTAATTGGGGTAACGGGGAAGACGTGAACCCAAAGCCTTGGCGTTTGTAAACACGTGATAATGTCGATATAGTACTACAAGAGCTCTATCCACCGTTATTTGCATTCGTGTAATTAATCGCCAGGCGCCAATGAAACATAACAGTTCGCTGTCCAATGGCATATCAGACAAATCAACAAGATTGGGAGAAACTACATTGCCCCGAGGAGAAACAAAGCTGCAGAGTCCCGAGGAGTCCGGAGGATTATGACGTTTACGATTGACCAATACACATACATAGACCAATACATCTTTCTTTGCGCATATTAATATACCTTAAGTAGGTACGCATGCATGTGTATGGGGATATAATAGTACTGTAGTATCGTAAGGAGATGAAAGAGTTATCGTATTGGGGAGGTCCGACTCGTGCCAACAATCTAAGTACCAGTCTCAGCCCCGTACACAACCCTGCATCACTCATACCTTCTCGCACCCTCGCAACCAAACGCCAAACAACCTATTCTCGCTCCTGTACCGTAAGTACTTAGGCAAGGCATCGTTTCGGATTGTGGGAATGGCACGCTTATATTAAATGTCAGAAGGTTCGCGTTCAGCCCAGACGACCAAAGCCAAGTATAGCTAATAGCTATACTGTCAACCATGCCTGCCATCCTCGACTCCACCCTCCAATGCGGCATAACTCCAATACGCCCCAGTACCCCCGGGCAAGTCCCCCAAGTGCCCGGTCCGTCCTTGGAGGAATATACAAGTGATGAGGTCCAAGACATCACAACCACACCCGGTGCCCAGTACACTCGGTATATCAATGTTGATGGCCTGGAGGAGACGAATTTTGCCATCACCGTTGCTGTATCACCAGCATATGTCTGGGAGACTCCATATCTTGGACTCCGACTCTGGGTGGATGGAGTCATCTTGACACCGCATACTTATAAACTGTCGAAAAATCACCCTACTCTGAGAGTTCTAGACCATATCTCATGCAAGCAAGACGATGATGTCATTTATAGATCTCCGCTCAAGTTCGGGAAACTAGAAATTGGTTCGTGTTCCCTTATCATTCCTTGTATCACCTATACCTCTTGTAGTCTATCAAGCTAACCTGTATAATTGATAATAATTCAGTTGATGATGATGATGATGCCGCTCTTAACCGACATATTTCAGAAGAAGAGCTAAAGCACTTAGGAACAATCATTATTCACCTTTACCGTGCAACGGGTTCTCCACCTAAGCCTGAAACGCCTGTAAAGCCCGCAAAAGCTGCAAAGTCTTTAGACAGCAAGAAAACACCGGCATCACCGTTTAGCCCTATATCAGTACAACCTCTCACCAAGGTCCCAGAAAAAAAACTTAAAGGACAGGATATCTCGTATGGGGTGCAATTTGGACCTGCTCGTCCCGTTGTACTGCCACCATCAAGACCAACTTCAAGCTCACGACGTTTGGTATTGCTCGATGCTAAAGATAAACCTTTCATGAAGTTTCGATTTTTATACCGCTCTAAAAGGGCACTGCAATCATTGGGTGTTCTTCCGATGGAAGAAGCCCCGGGAGGTGAGCTTAAGGTAAGTTCAATATTATCTTCCCTGCTCGTTTTATTGGTATGCTTCCAAACTGACACGCCCATTGAATAGCCCATATTGGAAATGACTCCCCGAATACGCGTCGAATCCCCTAGCAGCTCGAGCGTAACTAGGAATGAGAGGGATGGCAAAGCACCTAGTCAATCATTGCAAACTCCTCCGCGTGCTAAAAAGAGAAAAATTGAGTTTGTTGATCTTACTGAGCTCGATTAGGACTACAGTTCGACCACTTGTCCATTTTCTACTTTCTTCATGATCTCGGTTTTTTAATGGGTTGGGTTTATGTACATGCATTACTGAAATAATCTAGAAATTTATACTACTCAATTTGGTAGTCCACGTTCTATCCCTTCCAGCCTTTCCTTCTTCGCTCAGGCTCAAACTTCGGCGTTTGATTATTCCCTTAGTCTCGGATAATTTGCGTGAAGATTGGGCAACTTCATACGGCTACTTACATATGACTCAGCGAATGTCAAGGAAAACAAAACAATGATGGCATTGAGCGAAGCGGCGCTTATCCATTTGTGGATGTGATTACTGGGATCATTGCAGGAACCAAGCACCACTCCAGAATTGTTGGCTTCTATTCTCTTTTCCTCCTCATCCTCATCGTGTTTTCCTTCTTGTCTCTCTTCCAGCTGATATTGGATATATATCTCTGTTTTTCCTGTCGAGGAATAATAAATTGAGCCCCGCCCGCCCGTCATATCAAAGCAACCATCTAACAACCACCATCATAAGCAATAATGCCATTCACCAGCTACATCTACGATAACCTTGGCTCTGCGCACGTCCTCATCTATGGGGCGTCGTTCGGATCTCAGCTTTACCAGGTTTGCCACTCCCTTCCCCCTTCCAGAATATCTTTATCCTTTCAAGCATCCCCCCTCCCATGTATGAAGTAACATTGAATCTTCTCTCACAACCCACTCACAACTCATAGTCCTTCATCTCCGGCCCCATCTCCTACTCTGCCCTCCCCCGCCAACATTTCTCACACCTCCAAGCCCGCACCTTTCCAATCTACTTCGCCCTCCAGACCCTCTCCGCGCCACTCCTCCTTCTCACGCTCCCGCGTGGCGCGCAAGACTCACTCGTTACTCTGTGCACCCCCTCAGAGAACCCGGGGTTTAACACTACGGTTTTGCCAATCCTGGTGGCGTTTGTGACGAGCGCGGCGAATATGCTTGTGGTGGGACCGATGACGGGGAGGGTGATGGAGGAGAGGAGGAAGGTGCTGGAGGGGCTGGCTGGGGGGGAGGGCGGGAAGGGGCTGGCTGGGGGGAAGGGTGGTGAAGTGGGCAAGGAGGTGGGGAGTGAGAGATTGAGGGAGTTGGGGAAGGCCTTTGGCAGGGCTCACGGGATTAGTACGGCGTTGAATTTGATGGGGTTGGTTGCGGTGGGGGTGGTGGGGTGGGAGTTGGGGAGGAGGTTCAATTAAAGAAATATTGATTAATATTGGGGTTGAGGGGTGGGGGTAGATGAGGGATGATTTGTGAGTTGATTGAGGGTTTGAGGGGAAGGTGGTGGGTTTGGTGGTTGAAGAGATCCCCTTTCACCCAAAAAGGGCTTTGGGTAGATACAGTATGTTGATTAGTTAGGCTGTAAAGCTGGCTCAGCTACTGGGGAGAGTTCAAGTTGTTGGAATAGGATCGTATATCTAGTTATGAAAAGGAAGATTGTCAGTCACACTTCACGCAGGGAGCAGTACAGTGCAGTAGTGTGCAATGAACACTACAGAAGGAAAAGATGTGGTGGAGGTGGGAACGGGCAGGCGGTTGTGCGGTATGATTATGCATTATGCATGTGGGGATTTTATACTTTTTTGGGGGGATACTTTGAGAGTATTATTTGATGGTGGCTATTAGTGGATGGATGGGTGGATGGGTGATGTGATGTAGGGTAATTGTGTAGACTCGGAGATATATGAGGTGAGATTGTTGCTTAGTATTAGTACTCTCAAGTATGTCTTCTAGAACAAAGGTTGTTGTTTCTGCAGTCCGCAGTCTGTGCTTGCATGTTGAGTCTTGGAAAATTTATCTGGTTGTGGTTGCATACTCACTTCACCCCACTTTTCTCCCCGTTGGTGGCGGTGGTTTAAGGATTATTTCCTGCACCACGGTGAATTGAATTCAGACTAGGCTGGTCGGCGAAATGCACGCGTGCTCATTTGCATTGGAAAAGGTATCTGGAGGGACTTGGGATCTGCGGGGTGGACGTCATGTCATGTCGGGGGGGCAAGGAGACCTATGGTTGATAATCCGAGGTGGATTCGTATAGGTTGAAGGTGCGTAGCAAAATTTAAAATAAATAGTAGAGGGGTTGACGATGGGAAACTTGGAATGATGAAATATGAGTACTGCTTTAATTGGATAGCTATAAAGAGATACTTGTGTATGTGCATATTACCCTGAACTAGAAGCTAGTGTGGTAAGCGTGAGATTGCTTATAATTCATAATACATAATAAACACTAGATAGATGCCGCTTTATTACCGAGGGTTTGCTGGGATGGCTGGGGATTTTATGAATAGGCTAGAGCAGGTTCAATTGCTATCATCAAGGTCAGCCACCTGCATTTGAAACTCCACTTGCACACAACATATGTGACTGGGAATAAGTACTTGTTACCCTGAACCACACAAACGGCTTCAGTACCATGCTAATTCAAAACACACCAAAACTGGCGAAACGTGCCCTATTTACCAATCCCAAGAGAAGCCGAAGCGTAAGGGCGTCAACTCACGAAGTTGGGAATGCCCTGTAATAGATGTGAAACTAACATAAATTATTTTTTCCTTCAAGTGAGCACTGCAGATTTGTATCATGCGAGAAATCCAAAGGAAGTTGATGGTATCGTTCATTTTCTGTATTTGCAGTTGTATTATGTGACAGTGCTAGCCTGCTTCGACTTAATTCTGCAGCCGCGTTGGAAGGAATTGCGTGGTTGATTTTTTTGACGCTTAGTGAGAATATGGGCAGTGTTGGTGTAAAACCGGGGGTTGTGCGAACGGGTGTGGCCTAGAACTATACCAAGCAGCTGGATTTTAAAAGCTGTAGTACAGTATATAAACATGATTCTTGTAGCAAGGGATTATAGAGAGCGAGAGAGAAACGAGACAGGAATATGCGAGTGAGAGTGAGAGAGAGTGAGAGAGAGAGAGAGAGAGAGAGTGTGTGTGTGTGTGTGTGTAAGATGCCAGTAGGCTTTACATGTGAGGGGACTGAAAAGAAGCGTGGGAAGAATATAGCTGGGTGAAGATATATACTATAAAAATAAATTACACAAGTTCTATAGACTTCTTTGAGCGCATAAATTTCTGGCAGCACTCGTAAAGCAGTCTGGGAATGGCTCCCGCCAGTAGCCTGAAATGTTTTACAGTCACATTTGAGGGCCTTCTTTTGTGTTTTTTTGTTATTAAACCTCTAATAAAACACCTTTGGGTCAAGCAGTAATATGCTTTTGTCGTTTACAGCAAATTTTACGCCGCCCATCTGAGGATTTGGAATGGTCTGATATGGGATGTTGGCTGTGTTAAGTATGACTCGCGCTCCTCTTCTCGAGCGACAAGGTATTTGAACTTCTCCAGTCTCCAGCACACTGTACATAGCTTGCCAGCAAAAAGCTCCCTCTACCTTTAGGAAACACAACTGCAATTACTGACACAGCTACCACAACGTTACCGCACCCGCTCCCCCACCAAGAAAACCTAAAGGTAAAGAATAGCCCCATGGAGGTTGGGATATTTGAGGTAGAAGGCGCAGAACATATGCGTGGAATGCATGCAGTGGAGCCTCTCCTATTTGATCCAAACGCCCTCCGGGGAGAGGGAGTCAACCCTGCGAATATTCAATGATGAAGGCACTTGGAGCATTGAAAAAGAATGAATGGAAAAGTGGGGGAATATGAGAAATTAGGCCGTAGAGTTGTAGACCGATTCTTAGATTGCTGCTGCGAGGCACTGTATGTAGACGTTTGATTCTGGCGCGTGGATGGTTTTGCGTTAACGATTGTATATTATATTTCAATGCAGAGCTTATCTTTGTTCTCGTGCGCAGACCGATATATTTATTTGAGAGGTAGCTTAAATCGCTATCTTTTAGATTTGGGTGCTTCGAGCCTGATTGCTTCAATCCATGAATTCATCCATATTAAAAATGTTGAGGGTAATAAACCAGTCTCGCATGTTTCTCGTGCACAAGTCTCGCACAGAATAAATGCCATGTTAAGGCCAGAGTAGAGTTAAAGGCTCTGCTAGCTCGTTCAGATAGTGGATACTTAGGCTCAAAGGGAAGGGTTGAGAATGTGGTTGTAAGCGATCTAAGCTGAAGGGAGGTGATTAGTGCAAGCTAAGGAGTGAAACTTCATAAAGGAAACAATCAACAATTCGAAATACCCATGTTTGTTGGGCACTGGTGGTGGCCAGCCTAAATCTCAGCTCCCGTTTCTTGATCTGGGGACTATCAAGAGAATGTGACCTCTCGGCGGGGCTATGGGTAATAAATAAAGGAAATCAGTTCATACCCGACAACCGATGAACTCTAGTCTATAGTATTATTAATAACGTAAAAGATCTTAAGAATTGTTCGCCCCCAAAACTTGGCGACGTCCACTTGCCACATTCAGTAACTTCTTCGAAAACTGATCATGAGATCTAGCGTAAACCTATGTCGACAATCTGTCTTCTTTAAACTTTTCTTCCGTACCGCTCCATCTCATACCCATGGAAGTCTGGTTTTACCCATGGTACCGAAAATCCCGCTGCGTCAGTCATGCGGGACCTATCTGGGATAGTAGGTACAAAGTCATCTCGAATTATTGGTCAGAGGTGCAGGAGATGCATGATGTGGAATGATTTAGCAGGAAGAGGGGGAGGGGAAAATTGCGCACATATTGTTAGATATTATAATAGCAGGTACATTAGATGATATGTAGCCCCCTTGCTTTCTGGTAAAGAAGTAAAGTGCGTACATAGTTGTTAACGTCACTAGTGTTTGCAGCATTGCTAATAATACGTGAGAATGGCACAGATATTGTACAATACGATGTGCTTCTCACAATAGCTTTACCCCTTGTGTATGTAACGCCGATCGCGCTCCCTGTAGCCTAGTCGCCGTCGATAGCCGGGTTGGGCGTCTGCTAAACGCGCTGTGCTCCACAGATGTCCGATGATCTCCGGCTTGCGAATCCTGTGTATTTACTCTACCTACTAAAGAAGAAGGAGGAGAAAAACATATGTACCAAACATATCCGAGAGAGAAAAAGGATAATATAAATGTTAGTTTTCAATATATATATTATATATTATAAATATTAATATATATGTTGAAACCCAATGCAATTGTTGGTTATCCAGTGGGTGAGTGGGTGGGTGGTGTGCGGGTTGAGTTTTGTGGCATATGTATGAGGATCACGCGTTCTTCCTCTTTTCGGTTCACACGGCGAAAGGGTGAATGAGGCTCAGACTGGTGTGGTCTTTCCCTACACAATTTTGTGATGCACAAGTGTGTGCAGCAAGTGGGGTGCATGAAAAAAAGTGATCATGATGCAAAAGTGATGCTTGTCGGTTCGAAACCAGTTGATGATTACCGGTATCCTAGTCTGGTTTGATTATCCGTGCATAACGCAGTACTTATGTACTTTGATCTTTGGGTCAGGACCTGAATTCCCGTAGCTACGAGGCGAACCAGACTATCTAGCTCGGTCAGGCACAGGAGAATTACGGATGAGGGTTAGTTTAGGAAGCTTATTCGTTTGTGTATTCAGGACACCAAAAGCAGGGGGACGTGATAGTGATGTTCAACATAATCTAAAATTGAGGGAATATCGTTACCTCACTCGTGAGCGACGGGGGTTTGGAGATGCACAGGAGATGATTGGTTGGTGGCAACTATTCCAAGGATGGAGAGCAAGGATTTCGTTGTTCAAACGGCCCAGCAGCAGGGGAATGAATACCGACATTGAATAGACGGAGTTCGACATTTTGGTTGGATGCATGCAGTTCTGCACAAAGAGAAGCGAGGACGAGCTATGCAAAGTTTATCTTGGTTGTTTACCCTGGAAGAAGACTTATCTCCGGCACAGGAGCTTACACACAATGCTATTCCTCCAAGAGAAAGGTTGAACAGCATTCTCTACCAGAGGTTGTGCAACCAGCTAGAACAGCATATGGAGTGGGCGGGTGATGGCATGGTGTAGCTGTTTTGTTAGTTTTGATTTCGATTCGCTGTAGATACAGTCGGAACTATATTTAATCGTGTTGAGTTCTCCCGTCTGATCTGATTTACGGCATTCCCGAGCCGCAGGCATTTCATACTCCACATATTAATACCACTCACATCCCCCCATAGGCACTACTCTGGATCCACAGTCTCCTTGCATAGCCCGTCTGTTCCATCTGTGTATAAGCAAACCACCCCATAGGCACTCTTCGGAGGGCAGGCCTTCCCTGTCCAACCAGCAGCCATCATTTCAGACGTATGCGCATCCAGCAAATCACAGCACGGCTCCAGCTCTGCGTCTAGCCCGACCGGCTTTGTGCCCACAGCCCTTGACCAGATTCGCTAGAGCAGACGCACTGCAGTGAGTGCGCCAGCCCCGGACAGATCAATTTTCGCGGCGAAGAACCTGCCTGCCATCCCTCTCGTCTGCACAGTGCGCTCCCCTCATTTTTTCCGCTTGTCTCCTTCCTTCCCGTCACCTCGCCCGCTACATCATCCATTCATTCCCAGCGAAGGATTCTCACACCCCAGCGTATCGCGAAACACTATAGTGCACGGTAATATTCATCGAACAGAATAATTGATATCTGCCATCGCAGCTAGAACTCGCATTTTTCGCATCGCGACACGGTCCAGCTTCTTAACTAGTCCAGCGAATTGTTTTGCGTTGTGCGTTTCACGTCGGGCCTATGACCAGAAGACCAACACAGCAGCACCACCGCGAAATAAATAAATCAAGATAAATACTACTGGATTGAATCGTCGACTCAGCCGCCATAGGATCGAGACTGCACCATCTGGATACCAGTTAGAGGGGGGGAATAGTTAATCGAGATCTAATTTTTTTATATTTGCTGAAGTATCGCTCGCTCGTTTCGTTGCAAGGCGAGAGGTTAGGGAGCGAGAACTCTCAGGGCAAATTTTTGTTGAACAATTAGATACTAGTGTCGCAACCAGCCCAAGATGCCACCTTCAGTCAACCTACTGTCCGCTCACCACCAACTCCATCCGTCGAGAGAAGCTCGGAGAGAGTTGAACACCAGCAGCTCCTCAGCCCTTTTGTATTCTACGGCGCATTTATCCTCTGGAGCTTCAACAGCTGCATCTGCGCGTGATCTAAAACGGCATAGATCATCCACTTTGGAGGAATCTCCACCACAAATCGACAGCAAAGCAGCGACAGGCCGAAATTCAACGTCCGCCAGTAAAATACCCCCGACGCCTGGGAGAAAGCCTTCGTTGTTGCAGAAGAAGCCGGCTGCTGCTCAGTTATACATAAAAACATCCACGCCCAGGACTGCGACCTCCATGAGCCAGGCAAGAGCTCCGTCTACGGTCCCGACTACCCCAACAACTCTGACCTCACCGAAAGCTACGTCATACTCAACACTGGCTTCACCGACTTCCTCGCCCCTGAGGAGGAAACAACCGGCTCGATTCTCGAGCAATGGAATTTCTACCTCGGCAGGACCTCCACCGTCGTTGGCGTATAGGAAGACAAACGGGATGGAGCAGCAGAGGACATATACCCCACAGACTCCAACAACGACACGTACAAGGGAGATCAGTTCAACTCCCATAACAATACGAGGAGGAGGTGGTGTGCAGCAGCCGGAGAAGATGGAGGTTGATGACGACGAGAAGGATCAAGATAGGACAATTAGGGGATTGGAGGATCTTCCACGACAATCAATTGATTCCCGGAGAGAAGAGGAGGACGACGACATTGCGATGGCGGATTACGACTCTAATAAGGATCTATTTCTGAGTCTCGCGAAGGCCGAACCCCCGAGAGTTGGAATCAACGCTAGCAGACGGACACAGGAGAGGCAGCAACAGGTGATTTTAATTATTCTCCCCACAATCCATTATTTAAGTGTACTAATGTCATTAGTCGCGAACTGCACAGCGTTCCTCAATGCCTCCCCCAGCACGGCCAGTTTCCTACAGCGACGCGTCAGACGTGTCCCCCTTATCTTTCCCCACTAACAGGAAGTCTGCGCCAGTTCCAATGGTTGACGCACTGGCAGAGGCCATTGAGCACGGACCCCGAGACGCGAGCTTGCGTGGTCTCTCCTCCCTCAAAGGTGAGTCTTCGACGGGAATTGAGAGGATTGCAAGTCCAGAACGTGAATCTTCAAGTCAAAGATTCGGCGCGTTAAATTTCAATCCCACTGCGAAGACTTTGAACCCCTCGCCTCTCCAGCAGGGTAGGACGATTGCTAGTATGCTGGAACAGGATAAGCTTGAACGGGCCAACAGTGTGGCCGGTGACACAGCGTCAACTGTGTCTACTAGTGCGGCTTCCGTCTGGGATGAGTTGGAGGAATTAAAGTCAAGAATACACAAATTGGAGGTCACGGGGAACACGGTTGGGTTTGGGAAGGGGTCGGATTCTTCTGGAGGACGTCCACGTACTGCCACCACTACTGCCACCACACTCTCCTCTTCCCCACGAAATAATAATAATGTCTCAGGTCAATCTCCGTCTGCATCCATGGTCGGAAACAGTGTCCACCCACTCCTACATCAAGCACTATCGCGGACGAGGCAGTTGATCGACCCCGAAGTTTACAAAGTCCTAGAAGAAACTGCCAAGGACGCATTTGCATTAGTGGATATTGTGGGTAGCAATTGCACTAGTGGTGCTATTACCTCCCCTCTATCGACGGGCGGAGGAGTAGATAGGCAGCTGCGGAGGAAAGTTGATTCGCTGTGCAGGTCACTTACGGAGTTGTCTCTTGCACTATCACAGGCGGCTACTAACGCTCACTCACAAATCCCTGCCGCACCGCCTGCTCCAAATCAGACTCCATCCGGCAGCTTTACTTCAATCGATAGCTATGGGTCGCAACGCTCTCATTTGAGCAGTCTTGGTCGGCCAATGACTCGGGAAGGGGGGCTAGAGTCAAGACTTGAGGAGCGATCTGCAACTGGGCTTGGGCTTCGAAACGGTCGGGATAGTGTCCTGAGTGATCGAAAGTTACTTAGCCGCAGGCTGGAGATTATCGATTCTCCTCGTCGTCCGAGCATGCAGAATCTCTCTGCCCCATCTGCCCTCCAGGGACTACAGCAAAGTGTGTCATATAGTGATATTACTCGACGGGCTGCCCCGGGTTCTACTGCGGGACTTGACGCTGCATTGAAACTCGAGCGTGCCAAGGCCCAGCGTGCGGAGGCTATGAATCGGGGTATACCCGAGCCAATAGGTAGGGATAGAGATGGTCAACTTGACCATATCATGCAGGATTTGGAGATGCAGGAGAGTGCATACCGAACTCCGTCAAGAGTTGCCACGGATATGTTACGTGCTAGCCGGAGACGCGCTGAAGAGAGGGATAGAGAGATTGAGCAGCTGACTAATGAGCTGAGCTCCTCGCGGAGACCGTCAATATATCACAATAGAAATAGTAGCAGTGCGACGGTCACGCAGTCGAGCTTGGCAGCTACGACTACGGGGCAGAGAAACTCACCGCTGAATGCTATGAGGAGTCTTGATCGGGAGCGGGAGGATGGGGCCAATATTAGCTCGATGGATAGGATGGCAAGGAGGAGCCTCTTGACTAGGAGTATGCAGGAGCAGCCTACACAGCCCCTGAGTCCGGTGGATGCTGGACGGAGGTTTTTTGATGAGAGGGAGACGAGGGAGAGGGAGAGGGCTCAAAGGAATACGATTCATGTGGAGGGGGGTTATGCGTCTGTTGCTGCAGCTGCTGCGGGGAGGAGAGAGGGCGGGTATAATGCCTTGGAGCTCAAGAGAAAGAGTCACAGTGGGGCTGTGACAGGGACTCCTGGGAGGGTGTTACGAAGTGCGGGTGGAGGTGGTGGGGGGATGGATTATGAAGAGAGTGGGATTGAGGCGGCAATGGAGAAGGAGAGGGAGAGGTTGGGGACGAGAGAAGGTGAGGGAAGGAGGTTTTTGAGGAGGAGGGTGGAGTAGAGAGGGAGAGTGTGGTCTGGCTGAATATTTGATTGACACAACACTTAACTTGCTTATGATGGGTTGGATGGCGTTATTTTTGTGCGGTCTATCTCTCTCTCTTTACACCCTGGCTTCTTGGGATTTTCTGATTCTCCTCAGGTCGGGTTGGTCTGGCGCTTTTTTTTATGGCAGTTATAATCTGTTTTGTTTGTGTTTGAGTTGATCAATTGGTTGCTTTGGGTGGGGTGGCATATGGAAAGTGGTTGATGGAGGCGAGGCGTCAGTTGTTTTATTTGTTTAAGGAGTTGTAAATTGTGAGATTACTTTGTTTTCTTTCGGGCAATGGGCGGGGAAACGGTGGATTCAGGCTTTCTTGTCTAGTTGTTTTCTTCATCCGTCTTGCGGGGGTTCTTTTTAACCCTGATTTTCACCTTTTCTGCGTTCAGGTTTGCATTGAATCGGCATACTGGGTGGTATGTTCCAATTAAACAACCACAACAAACATCTACCTACCTACTTTTCAACCTCCTTTTCGACATAATACACCCCCTTCCACCATAAAGGTTTAATCGACGACCGAGCCGAAAACGACGAACGACCATCTTGTTTGTTTGTACATGAACGACTAGCACTATCCGATAACGACATGCATTCATAGGTTCATATCGGTTTCTTTTGTTTGTTGTTCGGAGCATTCGCTGTTTTTTTCTAGAAAAGCAGTCTTTGCTGTTGCCTGTATACATGAAGGGGATTTGTTTTCTGCAAGCTTGTTTTTTGTTGGCTTTGGTTGCGTAAAAGTTGCAGTTTGCGTGGGTGCGTTTCGGGGAAGGCTTTCAATAGTATTGTGGTTTTACTGTGGTTTTTCTCCTCTCTTTTCTACTTCTTGTGGGGTTCTTGCGTTTATTGTATTGCGATTCGTACATATTGTCTATTGTCTATTGTGTGGGGATGCTGGGGGAGATGTGAGATTGTGATTGTGGTTGTGATTGTGCTGGATGGTGATGGATTTGTGGAGGACCAGTGGGTTCAGGGGTGGGAGGAAGGGTCGGTAAGATGGCAAGGTAGTGGA
Source organism: Tirmania nivea (assembly GCA_015179035.1). NCBI lineage: Eukaryota > Fungi > Ascomycota > Pezizomycetes > Pezizales > Pezizaceae > Tirmania > Tirmania nivea. Next base: position 257,542 of record WHUY01000050.1, on the reverse strand, counting down.
TTTACTTATATATACACTGGATATTATGGTATGGATTCATGGGAGATGGATAGGCAGGGGAGGGTATGGATAGATGAATGGAAGCACATACATACGCACGCACATGCATACACATACGAAGCTTGCATTGATTGATCTGAGCATAAATGAGGACAAAGAGTGATATATAGAGTGTATATCAAAAAATTCACCTACTTGCATGCGCGGCTTTTGGTGCAAGTTAGTGTAAGTCGGCGCCATCTATCGCAGCTGAGCTATTCTTCCAGCAGGCGGCACAAAGGATGACGATTGCAACCCCATCGCCGTGTGAATGAAGCCAGCTACGACAACCAAGCTGACGGCTAGATTCACTTTCTTTGTTGTTGCGAAACTCCCACTTCAGTTATTTGCCAGTGAGGGCACAACAATGAAGACCTGGGATGAAGGGACCCGGGCACCATAATGATGGAGAACTGCGGGTTCATTTCCGCATTCGTGACGTATCGATATTGAAATGAAACCTTTTAACCAAGAAGCCAGCCGAATGTTGTCGTCCCCTCGAATTTGCATAAACATGCAGCTTGGTACTGCTATAAAGGCAGCTAACTGGGATGAAATATCTTTCACTACCAACAGTACTGGGGTTGTTCACTGCTCAACAATGAATTGAGGGTAACTCATACAACCATTATTACTGTACTAATTCATTTCAATATACAAGCAATACAGTAACAGTTCGCGCTAAGTTCGCCACGAAAGGACGCGAGTACAGATTATAGCGAGTATGTCAAGATAGTTACACACTGCCAAACACATCGCCTTGCCCACACCTATTTGAGACACCTTGTTAGTCTTATTTGATAAGACATGCACTTTAAAAAAACGATGGATGTATACAAAACAAGAAACACAGTTTATCTGCAAGTCGAAAGATTCACCTACTGGCAACGTATGCACCTTGCACAGTATATGTCAGAGTAGCTTGGAGCCACAGTACCCCCTTCTATCGCAGAAAAATTTGGTATCCATGCCAGGGTGGCCATACCGGGAAAACTGGTGAATAAGTATCCTTGTCTGTATTTGAATCATAACTGCAGAATAAGTCAGAATCTGAGCCAAGGTTGCCAATCTGCCCACAAGTAGTAACACTGCTCCACAAGGGGAAGGGTCAAAGATACAGACAAGGAGTCTTATTCACGGCATATTAACCCCACCACCGTGTCGGCTAAGCTAGCTACGATAACTAAGGAAGCCCCTTGATGCAGCTTCATTGTGCTGCGAACCTCCAACTTCAGTTAATCCCAGACTGTTACTAGTGATTTGAGTGCTTCGCACTCACATTCGTACTCACGTGGCTTTCTACATGATCTCTGGGAAGTGAACAACTTCAGCATTTATTCATAGTGAACGATATTTTATTTCAGCTGGAACTGTGTCCACATTTATAGCTGAGTATTCAGACAGATTGGAGAGAATACCCACGAGCCGAGGGACAAAGATCTCGGGTAGTTCTCAGTTTAACATACTTTCGAGTCTAAACGTTGGTTCCGATAAGCGTGTGAAATAAATTGAAATATGGTCGCATTTCTTATCATTGTGGTTCTCTAACTCACCCTGGGATGAAATTATATCGAGCCAACCTTACGTAGTTATAAACTGTAGTTGAGGGTAACTGCTACGATGATTATTGATATTTGATTCTAAATATATTCTAAATATTGGAACGTTGATATACGTTACTAAAACCACCAATTAAGGAGGGGTGAGATGAATGATCAAGTAACTCGATCACACAGTCCCTATCAACTCATCTCCTTGCCATACCATACGAACCTTCAACTCCAGTTATACCCCATCCTAACCCCAACCCCAATACCAGTAACATAAATCAAAATATCAAATTGGAATACTTTATCTAGACATAGTTTTACTCTCTTACTTTGACTAGATGCCCAAATACTTAGGTATTTTTCTGATAATAACTGACTGAATCAGGGTAATTTAATCAACAACCCAACCATGATCCACTGTTTGAATATCTCTACACTACTAGTTACTACTTCTAAGTTATACCTATGAATGCATGGGGATTCATGTCATGCACAACTCACCTGCAATATGTTCACAATCCTAATGCTATAAGAGAATAACAGATCACGAGAATATGGGTAGACTAGGACCCCAAAACGATCATTTACTTGCAATTCTCTGCCAGTACACGCAATTCAACGCCACTTTTATTTTCCTTTTTTCCCCCGATTGCTGTTGCAACTTTTAGCATCAATTCAATTCAACGTATAGCTATGGAATAACAAAAGGAGAAGTAGTTGTACCATAACCAGACGTCACATAGTGCCTTTGAGGTAGCAAGGCACGAGAACAGATTATAGTGACTATGTCAACAATTTCCATCTAGAAAACCCTTGCAGACTTCCTCATCAAGGTCTTGCGCTCTACACCAGCATTGGCTAAAAAGATACATGCCTCTCCAATACCTATTTGAGACGCCTTATTAGGGCCGCTGGATATATGACCGAAGACATGCACAATGAACATATATAACCAAGTGAGCAAAACAAGAAGCACAGTATCTCTGAAGTCGATGATCCACATACTTGCAGCGCTCGCTCGTTGCATAGTGCAGCTCAGAGAAATTTATCCAGGGCACATTGACCCACAGTCCCCATCATCGCAGGAGTGAAACTGGTATTTATGCTAGGTTGGCTATTATTTTACATTGCTGTTGCATTTTACCCCGCCGTGTGGATATAGCTACGACAGCTCAGGTGACCACTAGATATAGTTTCATTGTGCTGCGGAGCCCCAACTTCAGCTAGTCACATTGAGGAGATATATACTGTATATGAATTTTAGGGCTTCATTCTCACGTGACTTTCTGTAGTGGGGCTGGTGCCAACCAGACTAGACTTTCTGTAGCTGTGATAGTATTAACAGTGCCTTTTTCTTTTTTTTTTTTTTAATATTCATTACTCGCATATAGGATGGCCCATGGCGAGGTATAAAGGAAAATTAACAGTCCCTTGACCTTTGGGGATTGGACAACTTCAGTACCTAATAGTGAAAGATATTTCATCTCGGCAGGGTCTGTGCCTACCTTTATAGCAGTACCATCACTGGGTATTCTACAAGTTGGAGAGAATATCTACACCAGGAATGAAAAAAATTCTGGCTTCTTGGGACTCTCGGAATACAGGTCTCATTCCTGGTAATTTACTTCTTGTAGGGTAGCCTTATATGTGCTATGTTTTTCTTTTCTAGACATTTATCGCCGACGTCTAAAAGTTCCGCTACATACGTAGGTGCTCTTGAGGTAGCTCCGGCCCTGGAATTATCCACACTAGCACGGGCCGAATTCATGCCACGATTTACGTAACCAACAATAATTGAACATGCGCTCTGAAATCATGCACGACTAATGATGCAAAACAAGAAACACAAGCCCAAAGATCCACCTACAGTACACTCTCGATATAAGACTGTTATTGGGCGGCTTAGGTTTTCAGGACCTATATTCTTTTATCGAGGGGGGAGTGCCTACAATTTCAAAATTTGGTCTGTCGACCCATATTCATATACCGAATATATTCTTACATCGGGCATTCTTACATTGAGAGTCTACTGTACCCGCAACGTGAACTCTTTGCAACATCGAAGCAGCTGAATTTGGCATCCACGTCACCAAAACTTCAGTTAGTCCCACACTGTTGCCAGTGATGAGATATATATGAGTTTGACCCTTCTGCACTTTATTCAGCAAACTACCATATATCTAAAATACAATCCGAAAATTGGAGGCAATTTGGTTGTATATTGGGCTCGAAACCGCAGAAAATCACATAATAACTGTTTGTCTCACTTCCTGGTGGTGACCCGCATCCTGGTGATGTATGGTAGCAAGTGTGGCCAAGATTCCTAACTGCATATATGTAGAAACCGGGTTTCTTCCTAACAGGAGCGGCAACAGAAGAACTGTCCTATGGAGTCCGCGACGACCACCGCCAGAAGCCAGTCGCCCACCTCGAAGTGATTCCTCCTGACAGTGACAGGTCACGACAGAAGGAGAGCTGGTACACGCCGGAAGTAGGTTTATATACGCTAGAAATGGGCAAAGGGAGTGAAGAGATGCAAGAAGAGATATCGACGAATATATCACCGGAGAATAACCAAGAAGATGATCACCCTTTCGAGATGAATATGGTTATGCAAGAAGAAATTCTACAAAACTCAACCTTATCTGAGTTAGAATTACTAACCACATGGATAGAACTGTTATAGACGGATAAACAAAAGTGTGGGAAGCTGATTCAGGAGGTTCTAATGGAGAATAAAGATTCTAAGCCAGAGTTAATGGGATCAGGAAACTTCACTGTTTTCCTACAAAAGAAGAGGAGTCTACACAGGATCAATGTCCACACGTATATCCAATCAACATCAAAGATGATAGACAACTTACGGCTGGGGTTCTGTGTGAGCAAGAACTTGATGAATCAAACAGAAAGAGGAGAGATAATGTCCCTTCCCCGCGATCTCCCCAAAGCCTCTTTTAGCTTCCTTTTTTAGTCATCACCTTCCTCTTTAGTCGTCACCTTCCTCTTTAGTTATCACCTTGCTATTTGTCACCTAAGGAGGTGGATGAAACAAGCCAAAGCGAGAGGAGACTATGAAAACGGAAGATACACCATCAGAGATTTGGAGGGAAATGAGTATGAGGTGCCTCAATGCCCAATCGAACGCGATATATCGAGAACTGCGAACACGTCTGTTTGATTTTGTACGTAGCTTGCGCAGGGCGTCAGATTAACTTGACTGCCCCTTGAATCCACCCGGGTTTCCGGCGTGGCTCGTCATACGACCCTTAAGGTTGTGCATACGAGTACTGAGTTCAAAAAAAAAAAAAAAAAAAGAGCTGGTACACGGAACTAGGCAAGCTGGAAGACGAAGGGTGGGCTCTAGTTTTCACCGATGGTACGGGAGGAAAGAACGGAAAGGTAGCAGCAGCAGCGGTCACACACGACACCGAGAGGGGCTCATTCCTAGGCACCCTCGCCACGGTAGCGGACGGAGAAGGGAAAGGGATCACCCTAGCGCTCGAGTCAGACGCCGACAAACTCTTAGTCCTGACGGACTCCATGGCAAGCAATCAGGCCCACATAAACCTCAGCAAAGACGCCCCACCTAGGTCAGGCATCGAAAGGGAACTAAAAGACGCACTCCACAAGCACACAAACAAGGAGACGGCCATCAGCTGGGTACGAAGTCACATAGGCATCCCGGGCAACGAAAAGGCAGACAAGAGGGCAGCCTACGAGTCAGCTCTAGGTCGCATCGCCGGAAGTCACCAGACAGCAACGGCGGGAGGTATCAGAGCAGCCGCCAAAGCCAGGGGAACCAGGGTTTGGGATCAACAGATGCCTCTGGCATAGGCATGCCCTGTCCGCATACATTTAGCTACGCACCAACCGAGGACCCTTCAATCTATGGATACACACGATCCGAAAAGTGGACTCACCGGCGTGTTCACACTGCGACCACCCCCAGGGGGACGGCTACCATATCACCTTTGACTGCCCTCAACACCGCCAGCAGCGTCAGGAGTTGATCAGATAGATCAGGACGTGGGGGAGTTAGACACACCCAGGTGGAAAAAGGAAGAGGGAGAGGAGGAAGAGTGGGACGCGGTGGAGGCGTACAGTACTTCGCCTACCTCTACTGCCCCCTTGCTGGACGATAGGAAAGACACCGTTTGCGCATATTTGTGATCTACCGCTTTGTTTTGCTTTAATTGCCGCGTTGCATTGCGTTGATATTTTGCATTTTTGTACATACCTCGCGCAGGGCAGCCAGACTAATTTGACCGACCCTTGAATCCAATCCACCTGGGCTTCCGGCGTGTTTTTTTTTTTTTGAGGGCTTCCGGCGTGGCTCGTCATACGACCCTTGAGGTTGCGCACACGAGTACTGAGTTCAAAAAAAAAGAAAAAGAAACTGGGTGTGGCAGGACTAGGTAGTGCATTTTACTCGTAGGGGCACGAAGCATTCACCCTACTGTATAAGACGGGGAAGCGGATCACGACAGGGATCCGGATAGGTTTCTTGGCATCGGCATATCTTGGAGTTCACATCGATATCTCAGTCAATTCTACTCCAATAGCCACCAAACTTTGCGTAGTCCATCTCGAGTCCGATATGCTCTAACGAAGTTTTACTGGTACAAATATTCCCAAGTTATTATATATAAGAGCAGGACAAGTCATAATGACTATATGGGGGTATGACCTAGTAGAACTAAGACAATACTAATGTGAATTTGGATGCCATGTCTCATATTGTATTTTGAACATCGATGGCTTAATGACCATTCATCTGATTACACTAGAACTTTGCACACAGCTTCAGCATGTATATACCATAATATTATAGCACACAGAGCTTGCATGGCTCATAATTAGCATTATAGGACCCCCACTAGTGCCCAGATACTATGCATCACACGCAAGGGCCCTAGGGCCGCATTTAGTGCAAAGGAGGCCCAGTGCAGTCACAGGAGCATTTCAGGGGACTCGAGATGGACTACGCAAAGTTTGGTGGCTATTGGAGTAGAATTGACTGAGATATCGATGCGAACTCCATGATATGCCGTGCCAAGGAACCTGATCCGGATCCCTGTCGTGATCCGCTTCCCCGTCTTATACAGTAGTGGTGGTGGTGATGGTGTCGGAGCCAGTTTAATGTGACATAATGGCCGTCTTCCTTTGGGCAGCCGCAATGTGTGCATGCTGGAGACTCCGCTTTGTCTATGATGCGGAGCCAACCGTTGGCGGGGCATCAGTTGGTGCGGGGCCAGTTGTGGGCTGAGAGGGTTTGCCGGCTCCAGTCGGGCCTTTTGATCCCGTGGCCTGGTTCGGTGCACTGATCTTTGCGCCTCGCCTTGGAGGCTGCTCCACGTCGATTGCTATGCCTGGGCCTGCTGAGATCCTGCCCAATGCTGATTCTAAACTACTTACTCTGCGGTCTGCTTTCTCGTTGCTTGGAATGCTGATATGGCTCCTGACCTACGAGATCGTGGTGCCGTAGTGTGCCTGTTTGGAGAAGGGCCTTTTAAGCGCATCACAAGAGAAACATCGAGCTACGTGTCTGGTTCGCGGGTTAGGAAGCCCAAGCGTTATCCCAGGCTCGCAATGGGTCCCACGTGCTACAGCGTAGATTGGGGGAAGAGAAGGCCCGTAGCGAAGAGCGTCTAAGAACCATCCGACCTGTGTGAGAGCACGGGGCAGGACAGCACTCGACGCAGACCCAACTTCTGAGACTATAGCGAGGAGTGGTCATACGCGTTTGGTTAGTATTCATAAGGTAGTCGTCTACCACTCGGACCCAAGAGCCTCCGAGTATAGGAATACAAGGTGTTGCCAGCTTAAACTATCCCGAATGTCCATCGACAGCACCTGATTATTGACTGGCGACTCCTCACAAGTGTCATAGGATGTATTCACGGCTTTCACGATAGTCAATGGCTACTGGAAGGTGACGTTAGTAGCTTTGCTCGGCGGTGGTCAGGGATGAGTGATCTACCCTTGGGCCCGACAGGATGGATGCGGGCACCGGTCTCTAGGCAGCAAGTATTGCATGCGAACCGAGGCTCAAAGTACAAAGGGAAATTTGGGCATTGGCCGTAGAGTATGTTCATTCGTTCTCTGTGACCCTGCCTGTACGGTGAAGTCATAAGGTATTAGGTTTAGGGTATTGGCCTGCCTAGTACTGGTGCGGGAAGAGAGGATTCTGCCCTATAGGTACCATGAAGACCTCCGTGGGGACTGTGGGTAGTTACTACTATGGTGGATCTAGGGAAAGGACGAGGGCGATGATCTGAGGGAGATATACATCTACCCTGCAGGAACAGACTCGCCAGTGGGAGACTAGACCGCTCTGCCTCGCTCGAGGGGCAGGTAGATCGTGAAGTCGTTTGCACCACCGAAAACGTTGCTCGAAAAGGGTTGTTAAAGCGCACACCCGCTACACCCGTGTTATTGCCGTCGCCACCGCTGTCGCCACCGCCGTTGCCACTATCACAGCAACTGCAATATTCCGCCACTATCGTACGTTCGCACACGCAAGTCCGTATGTCTGGTTGCCACTTGGTTGCCACCCGGGTTGTCATCGCCACCCGCAATCCTTTTGACTGTCCCTTGAATCCACCCGGGTTTCCGGGTGGCTCGTCATACGACCCTTAAGGTTGTGCATACGAGTACTGAGTTCAAAAAAAAAAAAAAAAAAAAAAAAAAACCCGCAATCCTTGTATTCTCTTGCTTCTGATTGGCCGAATAACACATCCCTGCGCATTGTCTTACCCTGAATTTCCATGTATATAGACCACGCTCCAGACCTGTATTTTTGTCAAGAAGTTAAGCAAGTCTTCGCTCGCATCGTTCACTTCCACCTAAGTGCACTCTGCGCTCTATTGTCCACTCTGCGTATTACCATCCGCTATAGCAGGCATATTGCTATAGATCCGCTCTGCACCCGTGTTGCCGCGCTAGCAACACTCCCGCTGCCTACCAGATATTTCACACATATCTTTTGTTAAGGGTACGGTCCTCAAGGTTGCGATAACGTCAAGGCTGAGATAGCACGCTTTTCTGTCTATAGCTGCTAAACAATCGGTCCTGAACCTCACCAATATATATTCCCCTAGGTCAGGCATTGAAAGGCAGCTAAACTCTTTCTACAGCAGCGCCGACATCTCGGCACCCACATCGCCTGGGTGAGAGGTCACATCGGGATTCCTGGTAATGAGAAGACTGATTCTAGGGCGGCATTCGAATCCGCTCTAGGGTGACTCGCAAGCAGCCCATGCGTGGCCACTGAGGGGCATCCGAGCCTTTTCCAAAGCCAGACGCAGCCCTCAACGCTGTGAATCGGGGCACGGCTTCCACCGTACAATCTGGCACAGACACCCCCTCTCCACCTACACCTGGTTGCGGAGTAACCGCGGTCCCTTAAACGGCTGGCTTCATAAAATCGGCAAATCTTATTCCTCGCTCGCCCCCACTGCGAGCATTATGCGGAAAACGAGATCCATGTGGCTTTTGCGTGTCCCAAATACCACAACAACGGATGGAAACGATCGACTCATCTCATCCTGGGAGGAACTGGACCGACCGATCTGGAGTTTGGGAGGTCAGTGCCGTCGTACCAGCTGAGGGAAAAACCAACTGGTACGACGGCACTGACCTCCCAAACCTGAACCTCGCGGGCCCAGTCCACGCAGCCTTCTTCCTGACAGGGGCGGCACCTGTAGAGCTGTCTTACGGGGACCGAGAGGACCACCGCCGGACGCCAACCGTCACTCACATCAAGATCATACCCCGGATAGCAGCAGATCCCAGTTGAAGGAGAGTTGGTATACGGAGTTGAGCAACCTGAGAGACGACGGATGGGTGCTCACCTTCATGGATGGCACAGGGGGAAAATGGAGAAGTGGTGGCGGCTGCAGTCACACACAATACCGGCCAAGGAGCCTTCGTTTTTTTTTTTTTTTGGTAAATTAGTACTTGTATTGAAGCCACTCGCTTATGACGAGGCAGCGCATCCCCCCAGGTTAAGCCTTTTTTTTTTTTTTTCTTGAACTCAGTACTCGTATGCACAACCTTAAGAGTCGTATGACGAGCCACACCGGAAACCCGGGTGGATTCAAGGGACAGTCAAGTTAATCTGACCCCCTGCGCGAGCTACGTACAAAATCAAAAAGACGCGAGCGAATAACACGGAGCAACGCAGCAAATCACAAATATGCGCACCCTCTTAACGTCCAGCGAGGGGACATCCCACTCCTCCTCCTCTCCCTCCTCTTTTCTCCAAATTGGTGTGTCTAGGTCTTCCCACGATTTGGCGTCCCCGAAAAGTTCCTGGCGCTGCTGGTGATGCTTGGGGCAGTCGAAGGTGATGTGGGAGCCATCCTCCGATGGGTGGTCGGTTGGGGCAGCCTGGGGAGTCTACCTTGCGGATAAAGTGGAGCCAGTAATTCCGGGGGCCCCGGTTAGTGCACAGCCAAGTGTAGGACGACAGGGCGTGTCTGTGCCATAGGCACCTGTTGGCTCCGAACCCGGATTCAGAACGCATGTCCTTCCGCCTGGCTTTGGCTGCTGCCCTGATACCCGCTGCGGTGGCTACCTGTTGGCTCCTGGCGATGCGGCCTAGAGCTGACTCGTAGGCTGCTATTTTGTCTGCCTTCTCGTTGCCCGGGATGCCTACCAGGTTAAGCCTGACGGGATTGTCCAATCACTGGGCCGCTACCTGCCCCGAGGAGCCTTCCTTGGGACCTTAGTCACGGTGGCCGATGGAGAAGAGAAAGGAATCGCACTAGCTCTCAGCTCGAGCGCCGACAAACTCCTGGTCCTGACAGACTCCATGGCGAGCAAGCAGGCACTCCTCAATCTCAGCAAAGGCACTCCGCATAGGTCTTGCGTCGAGAGGGAACTGAAGGACAGGCGTTGCGCACCAAGAGACAGCCATCGGCTGGGTCCGAAGCCACATAGGCATCCCGGCCCATTCCCGGGCAACGAGAAGGCAGACAAGAGGCAGCCTACGAGTCAGCCCTAGGCCGCATGGCCGAGAGCCAGCAGGTAGCCACAGCAGCAGGCATCAGGACAGCAGCCAAAGCCAGGCGGAAGGACCTACGGTCGGAACCTGGATTCAGAGTCAACAAATGCTTATGGCACAGACACGCCCTGTCAACCTACACCTGGCTACGCACCAACCGGGGCCCATTTAATTCCTGGTTTCACTTCGTCCGCAAGGTCAACTCCCCAGCTTGTCCCAACTGCGACCACCCAACGGAAGATGGATACCACATTAACTTCGACTGCACCAAGAACCGCCAACAACACCAGGAGTTCAGCGGGGACACCAAGACGTGGGAGGAGTTAGACACACACATATGGAAGAAGGAAGAGGGAGAGGAAGAGGAGTGGGACGCGGTGGAGGCCTACTTCGCCTACCTTTACTGTTCCCTCGCTGGACAGTAGGGAAGACATCGAGAGTGCGCGTACTCGAGTTTTGCTGCCTCGCGCTCTTTTTTTTTTTTTTTGGCGTTTCGCTGCTTTCCTTTGTTCTGTGTCTATTTGTACATACTTTGCCTAGGGCACCACATTAACTTGGCTGCCCCTTGAATCCACCCGGGTTTCCGGTGTGGCTCGTCATACGACCCTTAAGGTTGTGCATACGAGTACTGAGTTCCAAAAAAAAAAAGGGCTTAACCTTGGGGGCTGCTCTGCCTCGTCATAAACGAGTGGCTTCAATACAAGTACTGATTTACCAGGTAGACGCTCTAGCGGTCAGCGAGGACCCCGTAAGAGAGCTCCTCCGGTCCAGCGCCTGTTAGACGGGATGCAGCATGGATTGAGCCTGCTAGGTTGTCGTTTTTGTGGACATCTATACGGTCCTTGCCTGGCGTTGGCAATTCGACTTCCCGCCGGATAGCTTGATGCTGTCCGAATGGCTCTGGCAGCCCAGCATGTTGAAAGGTCGTCTAACTTAGCTTCTAAGGGTTCGACCCCAGCGATCTACACCAGCCGTTGGTAACTACTTCCATGGTAGGCTCCTGTAATATTTCGAAGAGCTGGCTTTCCATTCTCTTCATGGGTGATTGTCGGTTATCAGGCCGGCCTATTGGACGTGCCATATCTCTACTCCCAGGTGAAAGCGAAATCCATCTAGCATATCAAACATTTACCGTCTTTTGGCAGAGTCTTGCAGGTTTTCTCCACAAGGAAATCATCTTTTCCGACCAGCATGAGCCAAAATTAGGACGCGATGCTTTCCCACAGGCCTTATTAGAGTTGTTGATATAATAATATATAGCAGAAGCCACGCGCTTCGAAAACGCGATGGAAATGCATAACTAAATATGCAAAACATGAACACGGCATATCTGAAGGCGAAATATCCACCTATTTTGCAACTAGTATTTTTTACACAGAGACTTGTGAGTTATTTGGAGGAGCAGATAGGGAGTGCCCCGCATGTGGGAGCTGGATGGGTGCACGTGATGGATGTTGTACCTGCAAATTTTCGTTAGATCGAGTTAGGGTTTTCTTTCGGGTTCTCTCACCTGCGTACCTGATTCTACCCGCGGATTGTTCTCGTGCCCAGACCAATTTATTTGGTGTGGTGCTTAAGTTGCCTGCGGGTCTTGTTATTTTACTTTGCGCGAGTTGATTGTTTCTCGTGCCCAGACCGATTTATTTAATAGGTAGCTTAAAGAGTTGATTATGCTTTTGTTCTTTCGGTCTTGTACGCAGATATATGCTGGGGTGGATAGAGAGTCGCCTGGGACTTGCCGGTGCACTGCCTCGCCCTAGGCTAGATGGTCTGAATATGAATACTGATTTACAAAAACAAATAAGTGGAGTCGCATTTCAACGCTGTGGATGAAGCTGTATAGCTATGAGAGCTAAAGTAACCCTTAGATAGTCTGGTTGGCACAAGCCTCTCGTAGGGACAAACTATCGTTGATTATACTGTATCAATTTAGAATCTTGACTTTTCGGAAGTGAACTACTTCAGTACTGTCATATTTTATGTCAGCTAGAACTATGCCCGCATTTACATCAGTACCACTCCCCGGGAATGAGAGAGCAGACGACAGGGATGCGATTCCGGGCCAATAGTGAAATATGTGCGCGCGCACAGCAACTGAAGCCGGCATCTGGATAGCCTCCAAGTTTCATTGTGCTGGGAACCCCCGAATACAGTTAGCCTCGTATCGTTGCGAGCGAGAAGAGAGATTTATGAGTTTGAGGGCTTCACATTATGTAGCTTCGTTGATTGAATGAAATGAGAGTCTTGACCTTTGGAAGTGCATGACTTCAGTAATGTGAAAGCGTGCCCACTTACTAACAGTAGCAAGCTGAGTATTCTTATAAATTGGAGTGAATATCTGCTTACTCGGGGAGAAAAATTTTGCGTATAATCCTTGGCTTCTCACGTTCTTTGCTTGTGGGGCAGCTCTATGTTTAATAAGTTTTCATCTCTAGATATTTATTCCAAGGTCTTGAGGTAGGCCTGCGCCTTTGACATTCTATTAACTCGTTTATTCGGATTTTATAATACGCGTCGAAAGCACTATCGAATACTGATAGTATAGTGTTTGTGCCAATTCGCAACTACTATAGAAATTAGATAACTGCATGATTTAGTAGGATTATACTAAATATAGTCCAGCAGTGAGGGAGAATGTCAGTTATTTGGTGTGGAATCGTCGAGGAGGTGGCGACGGAGTGTGGCCTCCCTTGGAGGCCTCGAAGCAGGAAAAGCTAATTTTGCGGGAGAAGAGGAGGAAGAAGAAAGGCGACGTGAAGTGGGTTAAGTGGCTGGGCATAATTCTCGATGAGAGTCTATCGTTCGAGAACCATTGGAAAGCGAGGATAGCTAAAGCGAGGGCCTTTCTGGCTAAGTGTAATGGTATTGGTAACTCGCAGTGGGGAATCTCCCCGTCGAGCTGGAAACAGCTCTTCACTGGCTCGATCAGGGCGATTGCGATGTGGGGGGCTGAACTGGGGTGGGGGGGTCAGAGACAGTGGGAACTCGAATTCAATAGGCTGCAATACCAGGCGCTGAGGAAGTGTACTGGTGCAGTCAGAGGGGCGAGGATTGAAACAGTGTTTAGGATAGCGGGGGTGGAAACCCCCCGTATGGCGATGGAGGCCTGTCAAGGGAGGTTGATGGCTAGGGTATTGGCAAATCCGGAGATGCTAGGCGACTTGTTGCCAGATGAGGGTCGGGGTGAGGGGGATACCTTAGCGGAGACCCTGGTTAGCAGAGCAGCAGCGACCACGGACGCTGAGGAATGAGCCCTGTCGTACGGGGGGCCGATAGCGAAGTGCGCAGTGTCAGTGCTGAATCTTGATTTGGGAAAGGGGATGATCGGGAGGAGTGGGAGGAGATGATCCGTTTTCGGGGGGAGGGAAGGGATGTTTGGTTCACGGACAGGAGTAAAGATAAGGGAGGAGGGGTAGGGGGGGGATCCCATAACGGTCGGTTGGAAAGGAGTATTGGTTTAGGGAAGGTAGCAACGGTATGGGACGGGGAGATTGCAGGGATCAGGAACGCTGTGGAGAGGATGGCGGATGATAGGGAGGTTCTGATTCTTTCTGATTCTCAAGCTGCTATTATGAGCCTTGTGAAGGCAGGGAAGAGGGGTCGAGCAAGGACTCACGACATAAAGAGGATTCTGACCACATTGGAAGGCCAAAGACAAGGTTCATTTCGGTTGGGTCAAGGCGCACATAGGAATAGAGGGTAACGAGAGGGCTGATGAGTTAGCCAAAGAAGGGTCACGGGACAATAGCATACAAATAATTACGGAGGAAGGAATTAGACAATAGTACAAGGAAAGGGCTCGGAGGGAGAGAAGAGTTAGGGGGGTTGGGTTGGGTAGGGTGATCCGATGGGAGAGAAGGGCGGTGGTGAATTATACCAGATGTCGGAGCGGTAAGGGAAACTTTGCCACATGGCGACAGACTCTGGGGGAGGGGGATGGGGATGTTTCCTGCAGATCCTGCGGGAGATATGATGAGACAGGGCACCACGTCGCACTGGTGTGTGGTGGCGGAGAGTGGTTAGGAAGGAGGTTTGGCTCGTGGGGGGATGTGGACAATCTTGGTTTGATCCAGCGGAGGGAAGAGGTCGATGGGAAGATTGTGACCGTTGACCTAGCAGAAACTTTCTTTGCTCGCCTGCGATCGTGTTGATCGGGTGGACGAGGAGGGGGGGGTTAAGGTGCGTTTTGAGAGGGAGATTTGTCTTTTAGTTAGTTTTTCGCTCTGGGAACAGGGAGCGTAGGGCTCTAGGCCTACCTGAACCTCGCCGTGGTCACGCCTTATGCGAGTATTGAATTAAAAAAAAAAATACTAAATATAGTCTAGGGTCAAATGTTCGCGCGATTTGCTACATCAACCCACACCTCGATCGCCACCACCACAACCCAAATATACAGTGCGGAGTCTTTTGAGGCGGTGAATTCAGTAGCGAAATGATGAAACCTACCAGTCCCTGGAAAGTCTCCTAAGCTCACCAGAACCGATAAGAGAAGATTTTGTCAAGAGGTAAGTAAAGAGCAATACAAACCTTTATTTCTTTCAAATACAATATATGAAGAATGTATCAAAAAAAAAATTCTAAGCTTTACTAGAGCTTGATTAATAAGGGCAAAGCCCAAATTGAAGTGGACAGTAGAGCAATAGGGAAATATGTCTGAAGTGATGAAGGTAAGGTGGAAACGTCAAAGGACAACCATTCTATGTAGGTATTTACTATTCTCCATGCGCGTGGCTTCTAAAGCTATCAGTAACGGTCTTAATATATAACTTATAACTTGGACTTATAATCATAGACGACATTGAGAGACATTTATATCAATTATTATGAATGTTAATGGAGAGCTTTGTCTCAACTTCCAGCAGTAGTCTGGAAGCGCCCTAAGGGATTTCTATAGAAGTGGCTTTCTTACATCGCACATATGCCTGGTGGCTCAGAAGCAAAATTGGCGGAGGTATTATTACCCCATCTTATTGGGACTATCATTGTTGACAACTTAATCCCCAGCATATCCCGCAGTGTTGTTAGTGTTGTGGCCGCTAGAGGCTGGAATACCAAATATTAGCTCTTAAAAATAGCTGATACCTTCCTGTAATCCTTTCAGACATCAATTGTGTAGTGTCAATATATGTGTGCGATATGGGGGTCACCAAGAGTGAAATCGCAACAGGCAAGAACTTTGGATACGACTTCTCACAAGCAGGTTTTTTTTGTGATGCAGAGTGCGTATTACCATGTGAGATACTCTCGCTTGACACTCGGCCGCTTGTACCGACCGAGTGATGAAACAGCGAACGTTATTCTACAAGCACCTGAATCTCCACCTGATACATGTGAATGTATATGATTGGTATATTAGGCACAGAGAAGCACAGAGAATCCTGTACATAGATTTATAGATCTAAAAAACGAGCCGAATAAAAGCGAAAGGTACATACATATTTGTAGCCAGCAAATATACGAAATGTAGGAAAATACTCTCCGATCCACATAGGTTGGCATGACATGAACATACGCACACATGTCATAACTAGATGTCCATGTATATATACCGCTGGAATAGCCAGCGGTGTGAGAGAAGACAGAACTTGAACGTCCACTCGCTAATAACCTCATATTCGTGCAACAAGATCTCATCATCAGCCTGAACGTCCCAGTCCGAGACACATGAATCTATCGCTGTACCAAATAGCCTCAGCACGCTAGCCCTCCACGTATACTTAGTACCTTCTATAGATGCATAACTTCTCAACATACAGAGGCAGGGCTGCAGACTATAGCATACCTTTGTAATAGCATGCATAGTGTCTGGCTATACTTCCCTAGTAAAAACGAAGGCGCCCATTAGCTTCTAGCCCTGACACTATAGGCAATTTGGGACCATATGCGCTCACTAGCACGACCGGCAGAAAGAGAGTCGGTCCTGCAAAGAAAAAAAGACTACCAAAGAAGGCAACTGCTTGCAGGAACGGCTATCAAATATCTTAGACAATGAGGCAGGTGAACCGATTTAGAGCACAGGTAGAGAGAGAAAACAAACAACACGACTCGCAGGTAGAAACTCCCTCACAAATGATGGCTCAACGATACACTTGCTATCCTAGGAAAATAATCTCACAACTATTCCACGTCGGTTCCAATGCACGTCTCGGAGATCTCCAGGTGATGCTGTTGATGGGCTGATAAATGAGACGGTCCCAGTCATATATATATGTGCGTGTGCGGGGTTCCAGGGGGCCAGACACAGTCGTTCGTTCGGGGTCTGCTCTAGAATCTCTCTATAGAGTTGGGTCGGTGTCTGTGTTTCTGCTAGGTGGGGTTTGGGCTGCTGCTGTCGGTTCCTTCTTATAGGGTGAAGGGGAAGCTGTATTGTCTTCACGATGTGTTATTGCCACTCACGGATCCAAGGGTCGAAATGGAGCCTGTTATTATAGGAGGCGCATACTTCTCTAAGGATCATGAAAGCCCCGGCAATGGGCACTAGATCTCCTCATTCAGGGATCAGATTCAACATCATATTGCTGGCATGAAGTTGCGTGTCGATCTAGTCTGGTTGGCACAAGCCCCCGCTAAACGTGTCGATCATCTTCTAGAGTTTACCGTGCAGAGCTAAGGGGTCGCCGAGTGGCGGTGGTGGTGCGTGACCATGCATGCTAGTGCTACGTAGTCTGTTGTTGCTACGAGAGGCTGCCAACCAGACTAACCAGACTATACCCCTGGCAGTGCCAATCAGACTACTTATGTACTAGCCGCATCTTACAGTAGTCTGCTGTGAAACGGATTGGTTACTAATTTTAGCGTGCCAAGCCGCGTCACTTGCGAGGCTGCGTCCGGCGTTTTCCGAGGTGTGCTCTCGTGGTTGGGAAAGAATAGTCTGGTTGGCAATAAATCGGTCTGGGCACGAGAAGTTGGCACTGGAAAGAATAACGCAAACCGGGGCTACAACACACAACTCCTATAACCTTTAACTATCCAGTCTTCCCTTAGTAAATTCAAGCTTGATCTTTTAAGTAATACTTCTCTAGCACCTGCGATCCACGGGCCAACTCACTGCCTACCCTTTTACCTCTATCAACTTATTACCTGCCCCATTACGGATCAACGCCCACCGACTACCACCATGCCTGTTATGCGCAAAGCCGAGTGCTCCATTCACACAGAGGGGGGGCGGCTGGCTGAGTACCAGGATAAGGGGTTCGTGGAACAGAGCGAGACGAAAATCACTAGATATCTTGATATTACTGGAGTTGAGGGGCAGCGATTTTGGATTGAAGTAGGGGCCCTACAGGACTTTGAATGGGATGCAGCCGTCTTCAACAGCCTCGTGCTATCAGTTACTGCCGATGGTGTTGCTTTGCCGAGAGATGGGTCAATCAAACATGGGAGACCAACCTATCAGTACCATGGGCCTTTGTCCAGTAAGTTGGTGAATGGGAAGTATGTCCATGGTATAAGTGAAATGTTCTTTCAGTCACTGAAGCTTGGTAAGCGGGTAAATCTCACCTACTCTGAGGGAAGACTAACATACAAGTGCTACTGCGGACTCAGTTGAGGAGGAGGGGGCAGATACTATATACAACTCAAATGATACTAGACTTCAAAGCCTAGGTCGCATTGAAGTAAAGTTGCACCGTTCCATGACAGTAGTGACTTCTAGGCCTTGGATTGGTAACGCTGTAAGAGCTCATTCGAATACCAAGCACTTATATTTGATACTGAAGACTATGTACTCAGCTAACTATGTTGTAGGCGATAACAAAATCATTAGCAAGTGTTCACGAAAAAGCTATCAAAGGGCGTAATAGTGTTCATGGTGTCCAGTAGGTCACCTAAAACTTTTGAATTCTACATGGGTGCTTTCCCTCTATGAGACCCGAGCTTTTGACCAAGCTAGCCTGCCTCATCGAGATATCATACCAATTTACAAAATTTATCATAACGTACTAACTGTGATGTATATAATAGAGTTCATAGGCCTCGAATACATTCCACCCAAGACTTATACGTAGTAAATGATACTTTCCTTGATTCTCAAGATGATCCTTATATCACTTTTGTTTTCCTGTATCGCACAAAAGGTAACTATACTACCACCCATATCATGGATGAAGCTTCGGATTTTCTACTAACTATGTACTGTTAGACACTCTCATACGCCTAGGGCTTCTTCCTATAGCAGCCAGTCCCATAGAGATAATAGATGATGGGGTTGTCCCTGGGCCAGCCACGCTAAAACAGGAAATCGAGGCCTTGACCGCACAGCTTAATAAGAAGAAGGCAACGCTCAAGCGACGCTATAGAGATGAAGATGATTCTAGTTCACCTATAAAGCGAGAGAGAAAACCTAGCAGCCGGGAATCTACCATTACGGCTCGCAGTCTACCCGGATTTGTTGACCTAACAAAAGAAGTCTGAAACAAACGTCCACTTTCTCTTTCCATGGCATTCTTTTTCCTACTCGCCGCGCTCTCTGGTTGTATTCAATCTTGAAATACGGCGCGACTGCATGCTCTATTGTTTTCTCATTCATTTGTCACTGGCAAGGTCGTTGCTGCGCACAATTAAGCCTGCAGCAGCCTCGTAGAAGCTCTACTCAACTCAGCCGGCAGCTCAGGGCAATGTGCAGCTGCATTCGCTCCAACATCCCCGCCATCGCTGCCAGTTTCAGAGCTTCTGGATTCTAGGCTACCTTTCGTCTTCCCCTCGTTCTTGTTCTCCGGCGATTTTGTTCCTTCTTATTTGTCCTTTTCTCTTTCTGCTGGCTGGGATCTGAGTTCACTCGCGCGAGGGGTTCCTCTTCCTCTTATGCCCACCTACGAGTAAAACGCTGGCGGAGGTAATTTTTGGTCGGATATCGCCTCGGCGGAGAAGGCTGTATGCATGTCGTTCCTGCGGGGAGTGTGGTTTTTCTTACCTGCGCGTGCGAGGCCAGGAGCCATCCCTCTTAGAAATGTACATGTAGACATGAAAAAACCCATGTAGGAATATTTGTATTCTCACCAAAGGGTCAAGCTGTCCACAGCCAAAGAGACAAGAGTATATCTGTACATGTACCCGCATAACCCTCTAATGCACTAGTCTGGCCTCTCGCAGCGGCTAATTTACCCATATACAATAACGCCGCCCCCCTACTCCCCTACACCCCCACGCAACTTCCTTGATTTGCCGTCCCCCCACATCAAAAAACTCAACTACTCACCTCCGCTGTCATAGAGGTATATACCTAAGCCGCGCAGTCGCTCTCAGCCATCTCGTATCTTTGTGGGCTCGGGCTGCGGTTGGAGGACTGAGTTGCCCCCCTCCACTGCGCTTCTTTTTTCGTTCTTTTTCATTTATTTGGTTGGAGGGGGGAGCGGAAGTTTCTCCTTTGCCCGTTTGTTTTTCCCAGTTACCAGTTACCAGGTCTTTGTCTTTTTTTTTTTTGTGGTGGGGGCATGCCTCAGGACCACCCGCACTACCTACCTAGATGTAGGTACTACATGCAGCGACTCTAGACAAAAGTCTTCGCAATGTATAAGAGCTAAAGCCATAAACGCCAGTCTCGAAAGAAGGAGCAATCCACAAAACACACTGGAGAGAGAAGGCGGAAGAAAGCACAAGAACCCAAGTGACTCCATGAGCCACATATATCCTTTTTTTGCAAGCGAAGACACGACGATGGACTCCTCCAGGACAATTAGCGCACTGAAACCGAAGAACTTCAATGCCCAGCCATTTATCGTCTCTCAACAAGCAGCCGACAGAATTACATGAAAATAAAAATAAAGCTATAAGGTCTATAGGAGAAGTTTATTGGGCAAAGGAAATGTAAATGAAATATAAAGTGATGGAGTAGCGAAAGCTAATAACGAGTGTACCAGCCCTTGGCAAGAATGACAGCAGCAACTCAGTCAGGCATACATTGCCAGAGCTAGGATGGACCTGGTCTCCCAGATAGCGGGAGTTGAGAGCCCTCGAACGGCGATGGAGGCGGCCAGGCCAGGTCCTAGCTAAGATAGTGGCCTGGGGGACCTGATGCCAGACGAAGGAAGAGGAGAAGGAATATTTCAGCAAACATCCCGGTGGACAGGGGAGAGAAATGATAGGAGAGGATGAAGGCTGGGCTTTCTCGTATGGAGGGCCCTGCTCGGTAGTTCCTGTCGCCGTGAGCGATGTTGGGATCGGTGCACTGGCTAGCAAGGAGAGGTGGACGGAGTCGATTGCGGAGTTGGGATCTGGTATACGGACGGGAGTAGAAGCGAGAAGAGTGGGAGGGGGTTTCTTTTGCAGGAGGGAAAAGCAAGGGGAGGGGTGTGTGGAAGTGGCTACAGTCTGGGATGGGGAAATGGCTGAAGGCGGCAGATCCGCACTGCAATATTTTGATGCTCTCGGACTCGCAGGCGGCAATCAGAGGGATCTGGCTGGCAGGGAGAAGAACGAAAGACTTGCGATGATAGATGAGGTAGCCAAGAGGAGAAAAGACTGGGAGGGAACGGCGTGGGTCAAGGCTCAGAATGAACTGGAGGCGAACGAGGAAGCAGATTTACTAGCGAAGAGGGCAACGGAGAGAAGGTGTCCTCATCACGGAAGGGGAATCAAACCATGGTGGAGGGCAAAGAGGGAGAAGGAAAGGAAGGTGAAGGGTACAAGGATGGGGAGGGCAGTTGAGTCTTGGTGAATTTCACAAGGTGCAGGACCGGCAAGGGAGATCTCCTCTGGTGGAAGAGAAAGATAGATCCTTGGCTGGAGATATGAGCACATGCGGCCCTGGTCTAAGGACCGGGGGGGTTTAGGAAGAAGGTCTAGAAATTGGGAAGAGATAGATGGTATAAAGAGGATTCTCGGAGGAAGCGGGTAGAGGGTAAACTTGTGACCTTCGGCCTCGCAGAATCTTTTTCTGGCAGTTTACCGCTTATCTGAAGGGGGTGAACCCGCGGAAGTTTGGGCAGGGAGAGAGCGGAGATGTCGCAAGTTAGGTCATGTTTATTTAGTTAGTTAGCATAGCCCGGGGACTGAGGGACTTTGCCATATCCACAAGCTGTACGGAGGTCTGCAACAAAAGTCTTTGCACCTTCCTATTTGGGAAATATGTCTTGGCAGCATAATTATGCATATGCATAAATAATATAAACTAGCTAAGGTCTACCCCTCCCTCGACCCCTCTCTCGACCGGTCATATCGGTCGGTATCAATGGCGCCAGAAATCTCATGTTGAAACTTTGGAGGCCCTAGTGGCCTTCCACGCTTGCGTACACCATCGTTTGGGGGTTGTCGTATTACATATGCCGAGGTTATGCCTGCATGACCCGGAATATGCCGATAAATATGCTGCCAAGTCCAATTTCCCAAATAGGAAGGTGCAAAGACTTTTGTTGCAAGCCTCCGTATGCGAGTATTAAATTTTTTTTTGGAAAAAAAAAAGAAAGAAAAACTTTGCCAGGGTGGTTCAAATACATCAGGCACAAAGGCAAGCCGAAATTTAAATAAAAAAAAAAAAGAAAACTCACCAAGCTTTATTCCCAGGACCACAAAAAAGCTTGCATAACCCATCAGTAGAGCGCGGGAGACATCCCATCCATCCACTAGACGACAAAAGTATCTTTCTTTATGTTCTGTTTCTTTTTTTGGGGGGGAAGGGGAGGCTTTGTCTCACTGTTCTGAGTTTGGTTGCCTGCTGGAGAGTTTCATTATCCCCTCTCTCTCTAGCAGGGACAGTAAAAGTTATTTATTAAATCATGCAAGTATACGTACCAGTATAGGATAGGTAGTAAGTACAGCCCCTTTCTCGGCAATCTGGTCATCTCTCGGCTCAATGTCTGGGTGTGATCGTTGTAGTAGGGTGTCGTGTTTGTGGAAAGGGATACCCAGCTGGAAAGGTCGCAAAGACTTTTGCCTGGCATGTACACATGTATGTACTGGGCAAACCTGGCTATAGTTAGTTGAACCTCGACATGGGTTGAAACCCCAGGGCCGTACGGAAGGGATTTGTGAGCAACGCAGTCGAGCGTATTTTGTTTCTTGTGTGTGGGGGTGTGTGTGCATCTACATAGGTATGGCATCTCTCCACGCCCCGCTGTCCTTGAACCTGGGCGAGCTTGGAAATATCTGCTACTTTTTTTATTTTATTTTTTTTATTTTTTCGAAGGCTGTGTACGCCCATATCGGGCGGTGAGGAGGAGGAGGCATCTTGCAATATTATCAGAGCGGATGCAGAAAGAACAACTACATCCTATCTTTTGTATTTCGTACTTTTCCCTCGGGCACGTGACAGCTTGTTAGTGCGGGACCTTGTATTCATATATGTATGCACAACGCTCTCCCAGAGGTCTGAATAAGACAAAAAAGAAAAGAAAAGAAAAAAATAGATTAATTGAATGAATAGAGTGAGAGGACCAAAAGGCCCCACCGACATAACTCCCGTAGTCTACGTACAGACAGACACTACGGTTCGGGTCACGGAAGCTAGAGGTAAACCCACAAACTCCGCAATACAGCACCACCCGAGTTAGGATTAGAAGGGGCGGCTAGACATCCCTTCAGTCTACGGAGCTCTATATATGTGCTTAGGCGTGATGCAGCTAATGTCTCGCCTTCTTCGCCACCCTCTCCACGTCCCGCTTCCTCGGCGGCGATCTCTCCGCTCCCTGTCCCTCATCCTTCGTATACCCCGCAGCCTGGCCATGGGTCTTACCTCTCCCACTCTTCCCCCCGCCACCTCCTGCGTACGCACTGCCGCCCACGCCTCCGTATGCTCCACCGCCAATGTCATGCCTCACCTTCTTCACCGCCTCGACCGCCGCCTTCCTCTTCACCGCCTTCCTCCCCTTGCCACCACCCGCACCCTCCTCATCCTCCTCCTCCCCATCCCCACAAACATCCTTGACCAACTCCCATGCCCATGGAAACCAATTCCGGACCACATCCTTGTACTCCCCCTGGGCGTACACCCCCACCGGCGGCGGCTCAATGACGTCCCTTCCCCATGGGTGGCTCGCCACAACTACATGCCCCTCCCCCGGCAGCTTCCCGCTCCCGGCGCCACCAGGGTAAGTATTACTAACAACCTCCTCCTTGGCCCTAATCACCCTATACCCCGCCATCGTCGTAGCCCACTCCCTGCTTTCCTCCTCCTCGGCATCACCTGCATCCAGCAACTCCATTCTCACAGATTCCCATTCATACCCCAGAAACATCACAGACCAAGGCGCTTGTCTCCCTCTTTTTTCTCCCCCAGCCTCGACCTTTGACACTTCCAAATCCCAATTGAGCCTACTTGGTCTATTCGGCTGCTCTCTCAATGGAAAGGTCTGGTTCTTCTCTGGCACATAAATCCTGTAAAACCCTAGATCTGTAAACGCAATACTTTCTGTGCCCGCAAGGAGGACCTCGAGTGGGACGTCAACGTCGACGAATTCGTCCGGGTGGCCGACGATATTGTGTCTTATGGGGGAGTTTGCGCGGGCACGGTCGATGCCGTCGACTACGATTCCTAAATCAATGATTCCGCCTAGCAACCTCTTTTGCTCTTTTTCTAAACTCCACTCTTCCACTCCTGCGTTTGATGCTCGGTCCTTCGAGCTTGGGGTGATGGATGGACCAGGTGGCGCTGGCCCTGCACCGGGACCGCTCCTGTCCCCCCGCTTCGTAAACTTGCCCAACCGGTTCCTTTGCGCCCGGGTGTGTACGACTTTGCCTTTCCCAATCCAGCTCAACCTCCTCGCGAGCATTGGGACGGCGTTAGGCAAGCCGCACGTAGTCATGACCTCGCTGATGCCCTGGTATATAAGCGACTCCTTGTCAAGAATAGGCATCCAGTTGCGTGTTGGCGAGGTGAGGAGACTGATTGGGTAGCCGTAGAGAATGGTTTTTTGCTTGGAGAGTTCGCGGGCAGTGAGGATTTCGGGGTCGGGGTCGGAGTCGGTTTCGGAGTCGGAAGCAGGGGCGCGAGGGGAGACAGGGCGTTGTGAGGGGAGAGGGGAGAGAGGGTCGTCTTGCTGATGGTGGGGATGGTAGTGGTCATGGTGGTGGTTGTGTCTTTGAGCATGGGCTCGAATGATGTGGGGGACAACGGCTATGGTCCCACCGTCATACTCATCCTCATTATCATCGTCATCCTCATGCTTCTCGTCATCCACCTCTTCAGTTGCAGCAGCCGGGCTCTGCTCGCTCTCCTTCCCAGCCTGCACGGGCGGCACATGGTCAGCCTTCTTGTGACTTCTGGTACCCTCGCTGTCCCTCGCCTTCCGTTTATGCAGCCTCGCCGGTGTGGACGACCGGCCATGCCCGTGATGACCCTCCGGCGACCCGGGTCCCTCCCCTAGGTCTGCCGCAGGCCCATCATTCCCCACGGCCTTTTGGTACGCCCGGTTCCGAGTCTTCCTAACTGCTCCGTCGAGATACGCGAACTGGGCGAAGGTGGGTGATATCCGGCCTTTCTCGCCCGGGGCATCAGGGGGAGGGGAGGTGATGGCTGGGTTGTTGGCGTAGCCGTCTGTGGTGCTGGTGGCTGAGGGGGAGTGGAGCACGTGGCCATGAGGGGCGGTAAGGTTAGAGTTGCGGGGCATAATGACGGTGGGGCACGTGGGGGAAGGTAGCTGAGGGACGGGATGGCTGGAGCTCTCGTGGGCTTATTGAGTGCTGAGATGGGTTGGAGGTGTGGTTGTGGCTCTTGCTGCGGCTGCGGTCGACTATTAGTTGGCAAGAAGGCCGAAAGCGTACTGTACCTGCCGCTCTGCTCGGCGTGGTAGCGTCGGTGTTGGAAGAAATCGTGAGCAATCACTCGAGGGATGTAGACACGACCGGCTCGAAAGGAAAAAGAGTCTTGTATATAGGCATAGTACAGAGTATAAGCGGGAAGGCCTGAGGGCACCGTAAGGAACAGGAGCAGGAGTGGCTTTGGCGGCGGGACACGTGTAGATGCTCGGTTTGAGAGCTTGGCAGGAAGCTTGTTTCTCCGTCTACTCGCGCAGCTGTTTTGCACGCGGCGTGAGGGCCTTTGAGTCGCATTCTGCAGTTAGGGCCGTACCCTGTTTCTCGGCATCTGGCTGTGCAGCGGGGCTTCTGCAGCGGGGCTTCTGCAGCGCGGTGAATACAGCTGTGTGCCAAGTATCCGTCCGAGAATCTACGTGGCGTGTTCAGCGGCTTCTGCTAACGGGCAGAGTAGAACAGTGATGCGTGGGGAAAAGAGCCTCGTAACCAGGCTCTCTCATATATACGGAGGATACGGAACTCTGGCCGGCCGCCTGGTGCGTGCACCTACACCGAGTCTTGTCGCTCGTGCGGCATCCTCCAGAGACGAAGGAGGGTAGTCTGGTGGTTGGCCCCTCGTAAGGCAGGGTGACCGCGCCGCGCTCTCTGCCACTTGCCAACAACATGCCTCCTGCGTTGCGCATACCAAGTCGCTCCTTTCCAGGCGCACTCACAAATGGTATCTGTCTGAAGCGCTGCTCCACTTTCTGCTTCTACTTTTTATTTTATTCTGTTACGTACTTGTTTTCCAAAAAAGCCTTCCCCGAAGATAACCCATCGAGCAGCAGGCGGCGCAGGGGATCCTGTCGGGGCCTGCAGAGGACACAAATCTCGGCGGCGGCAGAGCGGTGCGGTTGCTGTGCTGCATGCGCCCGAGTATGCGGTGTATGATATACTCTGCGAGGGGGGAGGGGGATACCGTAGTAATTGGCATACAACGCCCCCCCCCCTCTGTTAGAACGCCCGTCTCAGTTCTCAGATCCAGAATTATGGGATGGTGACTTTTCAATATCCGATCGGCGAATTGTTATTACACGCATTGCTGCTGATGCATGGGGCACTTTGTTACATCAAGAAACGGCAGCAACTTTTTATTCAATCATTTTTTATACACTGGACCTTGCTTTACAACCTAACGGTTTTCCTAACGGTTTTCCACTGAGAATCAAGGATCTATCAGATCTTTCTATTGGAGATTGGCAGCTTCCTATTTCATTGTTTGGACTTGTCGCAATTTAAATCCAGCTGGAAAAACTAGTTGTGGTGCAAGTTGACTTCCGCAGTATGAGGATCTCATTTGATGTGATGATATTTTTGATGAGAATGCGCCCGCCTGCGTTCCTTTGTAACTAGCTGTATATAGATAAATCTCTGTTCTCTTAGCACTGGATGAGGGATATCAGTAATGATTTGGGGTTGTTTATGGGTTCTACATTAGGATTTACAGACGGACATGATATGCTACCAGGTATTGTGAAATTCCTAAGCATACACTACATGATATTCAAGTCGAAATGCAACAAGTTGGAATAGATGATCCTGTATTTACGTAGGACATCTCATCTATTCATACCTACAAATTTAGTAAAGGCATTCTTTAAAGATAGTGATTGGATTATTGCAGAACATCCGGCATGCTCTCCTGACCATAATCCAATTGAGCATGTATGGGGCTTATAGTACCTTCATAAGCATTACCCACAGCACTGAATACTATTTGGAAGGGCGTTCCGGAATCATGGCCCGCTTTTATGCACCGTACGTTACATCTTTGCCACCTACATAGCTGTAGATAAATCTCTATTCTTTTGAGGCTTGGTGTCTGATGTGAGACGGGCTGAGACGGGGCGTTCCAACAGAGGTGCAACCGGACTAGCGATGTATAATGTACATACAGTGCCTGGGGGAAAGTTATAACGCACCCCCCCTGCATAATATGCAGTTCCAGTGCGTGCGCCCGCTATTTCTGGCGAGTGTGATCGATGCATAAAAAGAGGTGCGTAATAACTTTCCCCCAGGTATTGTATGCAGCATACCCTGAGACATATGCAGCATACCCTCCGCATCAACACGCTCGGCAACCCCCGTTAACTCGGCGGAGCTGTATGTACCCGCCTCGCGCTCCATTGGGACGAGATCGTCACGGCGCCCAACACAGATACAGAAATACCTCTGCAGGAGCGGCTGGCTGTGTCTGGCCTACGTGTCGACGAGCTCATCACTGATATTCCTTTAATACAGCCCCCCTTTCTTTTCTTTCTGCTCAGACTACCGCCTCGCAAAATATACTGTACGCCGTGGCATCCAATATGTCGGGGCAAGTCGCGCGGAACGCATTCACCCCAGCGCAGTGGCGGACCTTCATGGCAATCGCAGACACCTTCTTCCCTGCGCAGACCCCCGAGCAGGTCCAGCAAATCCTGGCCGCGCTGCCGCAGCGGCAGCCGAATAAAGACGCCATCGAGAGCTGCCTTGCAAGGAGCGCATCCGAGTGCCGCGAGTTTGCGGATGCGCTGGATGAGGTTTTTGCGCATAGGCTTCCGAGCGCCGCTGTCGTCAAGATTCGGATGGTGCTGGATTTGCTAGAGTGAGTACAACTGCTACGGTGTAGCAATGGTTCTCAGCTAACGCTTCTTGCTTTCCACAGCGGGGGAATATTCACCTTCCTCCTCACCCGCACCTTCACTGGCTTCAGCCGTCTCCCGCTCTCCGCGCGCACCGCCATCCTCCAAAACTGGTCCCGGTCATGGCTCGGCACTCTCCGCATCCTCCACCGCCAGCTGCAGCTCATCTACTCCAACACCATGCTCAAAGCCAACCCCCTCCTCGTCTCCGCTCTCGAATACCCCGAGTTCCCACCCGCCTACACCCCAAAAGAAAACGACCCTCTAGACCCATCCTGCGCAACCCCCGCACCGCCGTTCCACAAGCCCAGCTTCCACGTCTTTGACGACCCCGCCTCTGACGGGGAGGCTGTGATCGAGCTTGAATCTGACATTGTCATTGTCGGCTCCGGCTCCGGCGGGGGCGTCTGTGCGGCTAGGCTTGCTCAAGAACTCTGCCCGCTTGGGCTCACGGTCACTATCCTGGAGAAAGCTGGCTTCTTTTCGCCTGCGGATATGCCCCTCCCCCAGGCGCCACTAGCGCAAATCGCCTACGACAACTCCGGCGTCATCTCCACGCGAGACGGGCACGGGCTCTGCATAGCCGGCGCTACCTGGGGCGGCGGAACCACCATCAACTGGGGCATCTCGCTCGGTCTCGAACCCCCCATCACCCACGAGTGGTGTGAGTACGGACTCAAAGGGGTGTTGGAAAGCGAGGAATATCAAGACTGCCAGAGGCATGTAAGGGAGAGGATGGGCGTGACGGCGCCGGAGGAGCGGCATTTAAACAAGCCGAATCGGCTCATTTGGGAGGGGGCGAAGAAGGTGGGGTTGGATCCTATGCCGCTGCCGCAGAATTGTGGGGGCAGGATGGACGAGCATGGCAAGTGTAGCCACTGTAGTAGTGGCTGCCGGAGCGGCTGTAAGCAGGGGACTGCGAACTCGTTTCTTGTCGACGCGGAGAAGGCGGGGGCGAAATGCATTGTGGGGGTGGAGGTTACAAGCATCATCTGGTCCTCCGACTCCGCCTCGGAAAAAACCTGCGCTGGGGTAGAGGGGTGGATCGTTACCCCCCCTTCCACGAACGCCACCGCACCAGCGAAGCCGAAACGCAAATTCCGCCTCCGCTCCCCCCGCGTAGTCCTCTCCACCGGCGCTCTCCGCACCCCGACCATCCTCCAATCCTCCTCCCTCACAAACCCCTCTCTCGGGAAGAACCTCCGCGTCCACCCCTGCCTCCTCGTCTATGGCCTCACGTCCCCTGACCAGCCCATGGACCCCTGGGACGGCTCCCCCACTACCGTCCTCGTCCCCACTACAAACGACAGCTCAGTCCCGATGAAGTCCAAGTTAATGAGAATGGATCCTCCTCCGACTATGTCCCTCACGTGTGTTCCGTGGCATGAGGCAACGCAGTATTTACAGACTGTATTGTCGTATAAACACAGCATCACGCTGTTGACGTTAGTGCGGGACACGGATTCGTGCGGAGAGGTAGCCAAGGCGGGGACAACCACGGTAAGCGGTGAGGCGGGGCCGCCAGATATCGGGTATACGTTCAGCGCAAAGGACCGCGCTACGGCTATCGACGGGGTAATCCTCTCGTGCAAGGTTCTGCTCGAGGGGGGGTGCAGGTCCGTCGTGCCATGCATCCCACTCCCGCCGCACCTCGCCAGCTTCACCGCCCAGGACGGCGCGCAGTCCCCCTCTACGAGCGGCGAGTTTGTGAAATGGGCAGAGGCTGTACGGAGGCACGGCTGTGGAATGGGGTGGGTCAGTGGGCATCTGATGGGGACAGCGAGGTGGGGGGAGAAGGCGGGTGACGGGAGCGTGTGCGATGCAGAGAAAGGGGGGAGGGTCTGGGGGACAAAGGGCGTGTATGTGGTTGACGGGAGTGCGTTCCCGACGGCAAGTGGGGTCAACCCGATGCTGACGATCATGCATCTGGCAGAGTGGGCGGGGAGGAAGATTGTGGCGGAGGTGAGGGGGGAGATGGCGCGCAGCGGCGGCCGTTGAGGATGAATATAGGTGTCTATAGCAGTGTATACCACACCCATGTGCAGCCAGCCATAGCAGGGCGAGCGTTACTGAATAAATCGCACAAACTGACCATGCACCTCTAAACCCCAGTCCCAGTTCCTGCAATCCCCCTCTTGTAAAACCCCACATTCCCCCGGGCGGACGAATAGCTCTCGCATGCCACCGCACCTCAGCTCCCACAACCAAGCTCCCCCCCCACTCCTTCCAAAATAAAAATGAAAAAAAAAAATGAGGCAGAGAATGGCGTGTGTATTCATCGGGGATCTTTTAATTTTACTTTTAATTTTGTTTTTTTTGGGGGGGAGGGCAAACTCGTGTCCAAACCCCATCACTATCGGTGTAGACGTCTATTCTCCATGGGCAACTCCGATGCCGGGGGTCGAAGCTAGGTAGTGTACGGTCAATCAAGATATCTATTGCAGCGGATTCAGGAAAACGTTTTTGCGATTTCGCTAGCAATGCATCCACCTCCGCGCGCGCACATCGCACACCCCAAAGATCCAGATCCAGGAAATAGATATCTAGAATAATTACAACGAGTCTAAAAAGGTACTTAGATATCTGGTATACCCCCCTACAACACTGGCAACCCGCCAGTTTTGCTCTGATAGCTTTCTGGACCACCAGGTATATGCGCGGTGTACGGGTGGACCTGTTCAGTCGGCAGAGTAGGGGGAGGGGGGCAGTTATCCATCTGACAGTGAACCATTTTTTGACCTCATGGTATGTACATGAGGGCGTGCATTTTTGCATGAAAACAGCATCAGCGTGGGTCTGCTTGACTTTGTTGTATGATGCTCCGCATTAACGTTCATGACAATTAGTGTAAACGTTCCCATGAATGCAAGCAAGCCCAACCCATAAGCCCATGTACAGGGCCTTTTGCCGCTGGATTCACAGACTCTGGGAGCTGGAGCCGCAAATACCCATGTAGTAGTTATGGGGTCTTTTTACTTTTTCGAACCTTGCATTCATCACTCCAGATATATTTCCCCCGTCCACGCGCGCTCTGTACCGCTGTGAGGAGTCACCTTAGGGGCTAGATTTCTTTTTCTGAACTTAATTCTACTAACGGCTTCCAGCGCTCTTTTCTTGCCTTCCAGCCAAAGTCTTCTTTCTCTGCGGAAAAACTTCGCACGGGAGATTCTGAGCAAGGGGAAGTGTTCTTGATACATTACTATATTCCTCACATTGGTCATTCGTTACCTTTTTCAAAATCGGTCAATCGGCCTATGGTTCGTTGTGTAGTGGCGTTGGCGGCGAAACTTGTGACCTTAGACTATATACAGTCACAAACGGAAAGTCTTCGGCCTACAGCGCACAGGATGGCCTGGCGCGGATATCCTCTGTCCAGCCGCAAGTACAGGCCTGTGTCTCAAATCCCAATACTATTGTTAAAAGAGGTATAAGGACTGTCTCATACTGACTAGAACATTGTCTACAACCAGCAGCAATGTCAGCTAACATCCCTCCAAGCAGCGGCGTGTGATGTCAGATCTAGAGCAGGGTAAAACTGGGAGTGCCAAATGCCAGTTACTCAAATTGCAGCCGCTGTTGGACGAAGCAGGCAAACAATAAACAGTTTTCTGGAACAGATATGAAACTCGAGAGGAATTCGGAAATGGAGAGCGAAAAAACCCCACCCGCTTGGTGTAGGGATTACGGAAAAATAACTAGCTCGGGCCGAATTGGACTGCTGAATGCAGTGTTGAAAAAGGTAAAATAGTAACTGCTGTTTGGGACCCAAAGGTAAGTGATAATACTTTCCTATAAAATTATATATTTATCAATTAAGTTATAGAGCTACTCGTGATATCACAGTTATGGTATGAGGCTGTATTTGGGGCTTATATCATGGGGGTTTTACGCTCTTTTAGAGGGACGAAATAATGCTATAACCAATCTAAAAATTCTTGAAGATCTGTTCATACTGCCAGAATAATTGCTGCTTTCCTTAAAAAGTATAATTTTGATGTCAGTGATCATCCTCCCTACTCTCCTGATCCAATCGTATTGAGCATGTCTGGGTTGGGCTCAAACACCGCCTCTACAAGGAGTGTGGAAGGAAATTCCTGGATCTCTTTTCAAAAATCTATATGAATCTATGCCACGTAGAGTGGCAGCGGTGAATAAAGCAGGGGGGTGGTATACAAAGTATTAGGCATAGATAGCAGACATGGTAGTGCAAGGCGAGTGTGATATTCTTTCTTCTCTACTATTCATATATCTACCACAGGCTATTGCGCTATTGTATAGGTTGGGTTCAGGTCAACATTGGAACCCATCTCCGAGTGCGGCTGTCAGTACCGAGTTCTGGGCGAAGACTTTCTGAATGTGACTCTAAATTATACGAGGGGTAATGCAACCGGACTAGAGTACATGCGATTTAAGCACCACAAATAAATCTGAGCACGAGGACAGAGTGCATGTAGGTAGTCTGGCGCCATGTAGGCCATATTGTATGCATTATGAATGCCAAGAGCTCAGTTCTTGTTGCATGTGGCTGGGGCGGGATGGTTACCCTGAGGTGTTGGGATTTAGGGTAACAGCTACGCCCGACGAATGTGCTTTCTGCAGCCTGTTAGTGTGCGGATGAAATGTCTGTGCGTTTAGTTGATTTGAGTTCAGCCTGAGGAATGTGGCTGGGGCGGGATGGTTACCCTGAGATGGGGGATTCAGGGTAACAGCTCCTCCCGACGAATGTGCTTCTACAGCCTGTTAGTATGCGGGTGAAATGTCTGTACGTTTAGTAGAGTTGAGTTCAACCTGAGGAGACGAAACTAGGCTTCGCCGTCCTCTCGTAGAGTAGGTTTCGGCCCAGAAGATGGTACTCAAGCCATTGGCAATGACCTTGCGCATGTGTTCGAAACAACTTTCTGCGGGCTTGGCATTTGTTCATTATGCATTGATTCATTCTGGGGGTGGACCTTTTGGCCACTGGCTTGTTTATAACTTGCACTTGCGGGGACATTGCTTTCACTTTTGTTTTTGACCTGAACTCGAATAGGTCTGCCCTGGGTTCACTGGTGGTCTGCCCTGCACGCTTGAAACTAGCGGCCCGGCCATTGGCTACTTTATCTCTCCGTGACTGCTCCTCCACACTGAGCCTCTTCAACCACGGTCTGACAATCATTCGGCATACCACCTTTTAGTATTGCAACCTCGACTACTAGGTACAGTCTACTCAAGTTCAGCTACGATTCATCTCTCGCGGCATCTGAGGACATCACAGTAAAACAAACATAGTTCTCAGGTATGTTCACAGCCCCCAGATGATCCTCCATCTTGCCTGGATGCAAATCGAACCTTTGTTTGACTCCTAGCTTCTAGAGCTTAACCTCGCCGGACTCCACCTCACATCTGTACACATCTCTATACCTTCAGCAATCTCGCCAACCACCATCACCATGGACGAATTCAAGTCCCTCAGCCTCCAGATCCCTACTCCGTCCCGCGTGTGTTTCCAACGCAACCGCTGTGCCTCCCGCCCCCGTCTTCCCCAGTCCCTTAAACCCACTCCCACCCTCACTCCCACCCCAATCGTTTCTCTCACCACCAGTCGCGTCGCGGGCCTCCTCTCCCCCTCTGACCTTCAAGACCGCCAGAGCCTCGACGAGCTCCAAAGTAACCTCCGTACTCATTCTGAGCACAAGAAGAAAGTCTTCAACTACCTCGTCACTGTCAAGGCTAAGCGACAGGAAGAGGAAGGCGGTGAGTTGGATATTAATGAGGGTGATGTGGCGGAGAACGCAGTTGCGGAGAATATGCTTCATGTCCTTGATACGCTGGATGAGCTTCTCTCTGGAGCCGATCAGAGGTTGATGGAAAAGGAAGCCAAGCCAAAGGGGCCAAGGGCTCTAGCTGGCACCCTTGAGCCGTTGAAAAAGGGGACGATGGAAGCTGTTACGGGCGAGTATGGCGATATGTTTGGGGATATGCAGATCCGAAACCCACTTCCCGAGTCTCTTCAGGCCAAGATGAAGGAGGGGCATACCGGCACTAACAAACCTGAGCATGGCAAATCTGTGAAACGTAGCTTCAGGTTGCCTGCTTGGAAGGCAATGATGGACGAAGACACTCCTCCGGGAAGCCCGTTCACTAGAAGCTTGTTTTCCGATGGTCACGTTGAAGGAGAACCAGTCATGGAGTTGGTTCCTGATCACCTCGTTACAAATGACGAAGAGGTCAAAGCCAAGGCTGAGCCCCTTGAGCCCCAGCTCACTAGTACTGCGGCTGTCAAGGCCATGTTTGAGAAGTTTCTTGGACCAAGCAAGACAGGTGAGACTGCTACGACTGTTATAACTGCTACGACTGCTGCGACTACTACGACTGCCAGTGGTGAGGGTAAAGTTCAGCTGAGCTTTCAAGACAAAGTCACCATGGAGAAGGGTGGACATTTGGTTCCTCCGCGTATCTCCAGGAGGCGGCAGCAGAAGCGTGGGGAAGATGTGGCTCATGAGGCCCAGGCAATGGTAGTTGTGGAATCGCAACCTACACAAAGTAAGTCTCGGCTTCACGTTAACGTTCTCCATTCGAGATCTGCCTGTATTAATAAACATCTGCAGAAACTGGAGCCAGAGGGAGCCCCACTCGCCGAGGACACGAAGAATCTTTATCCGAGTTTAGGAAGGCTACACCACCAATGGCAGCTCTCGAAGAAACAGACTATGACTTTGAGGATTACTACCACGACTTCCTCCACGACGGAGTCAAGACCAAGCCCGACAAGCCGTCTCCCTCACAGCCTACGTGCTCCGATCCTACTCTCCGCAAGGCAAGGTCCTGGTCTGACTCCTCTAGCTTCCTAGGCTTGGAGTTTGCAGATGGTAGCCTTTTCGTGGAGCACGGCACCTCGACTGCTAGCATTAAGACTCAAAGCTCCAACCTTTCATGCAGTAGCTCCGAAGAAGCACAAGCAGATACTTCAGCTTCATCAGTCCCATCTGCCGACTCGCAGCCAAAGAAGACTAACCCTGTGGCTGCAATTATTCCCAAGGCCGAGTTCAAAGTTACTGGAGGGGACAGAGAACGTTATAAGCCTACCGGTAAATTAGCTACTCTGTTGGCTGCGCGCAAAGCAGGAGTCGTCTTCACTGAGACGGAAAATCTCCAAGCAATCCTCCAAAAGGGCGAACAGGCGGTAAGAGATGAAGCCGACAGAGCTTCAAAACGGAAGAGTGCCGAGTCAATTGACGACACATCCATGGATGATATTGAAATCGAGATTGAGGGGGTCAAACCTTACCCTGCTCTTCGACGCAAAGACCCCTTCACTACTCCCAAGAAAAACGTCCGTGAAAAAGATGAGGATGATGGAAGTATCTACTCACGCACAAGCGGTTTTACCAGCACGCAGAATAGATTCCAGCGCATGGATTCTCCTGAGGGCGATGAAGACCGAGACGTTTCCACTGGCTCTCCACCACTCAGACGTACTCAACAAGTTAGGAGGAACTCTAGGAGGACAAACGCCACCAGCTCTACTGTTGGGAGGTATAACGGCAGACCAGATACAAGCCGGGACGAAGTCATCAAGTCATCACCTGCTTCAACAGCCAGCTCGACGGCCAGGGGTCCAAAAGAGTTAAGAATGCTAGGGCTAACAATGGAAGAGCTTTTCATGGACCCCACAACCGGAGATTTTATCGAACCAGATAGGTCCATCGGTGGGGCAGCTGAATTGCGCCGGAAATACGAAATTGAGGGACGCGAGGCGTGGATAAACGGGGAGCTCTCTATGGAGAATCTACAAAGGGTCATCAAAGAAAGAGAAAAAGAGAGGTCTTTGGCCGAATCCATGTTCTCTGAAAGTGCGAAACGCATGCCTCCCCCAAATTCAAAGGTTCCAAAGGGGGGCAAGAAGTCAAGTCGGATTGGTATGCACCGTCAACTTTCTTCTCCGGCTTCCATTTCCGCCGCATTCTTCTCGCTTTCCCGCAAGGCTTCAGATCCGGCTGGGGATTCCTTCAAGCATCCAAAGCAGAGAATCCGTACTCCCAGTTTACCTAGCGATGAAAAGGATACATCAAACGGCATCGGCGCGGGGATGCGCAGGATCTTTGCAGGTAGCTTTAGCTCGAAATCGTCAGACAGTGTAATGACGAAACGGTCAATCGATAAATCGATGATTAGAGTGATCGGTGGCAGCACTATGTCAGCAGATGTTAAGCCATTATCTATGATGAGCGCCGGAAGTAGAGCTAGCGGGGAGAGCGTCCTACCTGCGGCATCGATTCAGAGCGCCAGCGCTGCAAGTATCACTTCTTCCATTAGGAGCTCTCAGCCGGGATCCATTCGCGGATCGATCATGCCACTTTTCTCGAGGCAATCTTATACAGCTACAGCAGCTCATGAGGGCGGCGAGAATGGAACAGCTAAGCCTGTACCAGCGAAGGTCGAACCGAGGAAGCTTCCTTCCCCGCCACAAAATCTCGCTCGTCACGCTACGGCCCCCTACGGAAACACAATTAGGGCCGTGACTACAAAGACGGAGGCAAAAGGGAAAATGACCAATCTCTTTGACTTTCCCATGCCTCCTAACGCCGATTACGGTACTCGCAGCTCAAGCGATTCCGCCTCAGTTCCCGAGATCCAGCTTTCGCCGCCAGTCACCGCTGCCGGGAAGCTTTTCGGATACAACCATAATCACAGTCCTACACCATCTCGTCTGCCAACCCCAGCTCATCCAGTTGCGCTTAAGCGACCACAGACAGGTGCTGGATCTAGACCCATGAGCCGTGCAAACTCTCGTGGCGGGTCGAGGCCAAACTCTCGTGGTGGGTCGAGGCCAAACTCGAAGTTGGGTCACAGGACAACTTCGCGAAATTCGCTTACGGGCGGTGGTAGACGTGGATCTATGTCTAGTATTCATACTATCTCCAGACCGACTTCTAGGGCTGCCTCGCGGGCTGGGGCGACATCGAGAGCTGGAGCAACTTCAAGGGTCGGGGCGATTAGTCGTCAGAAGGGAGTTGCGAATTTAAGGATGTTGGAAAAGAGGCAGCATCATCCACAAGCCGGTGCAGCACCAAAGATGGGAGCTTTGAAAACGGGTGGTGAGCGTGCTGAATCTCGCGCTGGAAGCAGGTTGGGTGGTTATGGTGATGAACGTGTTGGGTCTCGAGCCGGAGGTACTGGCAGGCTGCCACCACCGCCAAAAATAGCTTCCCTCATTCAACCAGCATCTCGCCTTGGATCCTCTAGCCCCCAAACAAAGCCCGACAGAGTTCGCTCCACTTCTAAGCTTGGCTTCTATCGCGACAGCCGTGCTGAGTCGCAAGCAAGCGCCTATACTGACAGCAATCGCGCAGATAACGAAGATCAGCGAGGAGCAGCAAGAACATCTCGAGAGTGGCTCGCTCGCGACATCCCCATGGGAGCAAGGCTCCCTGCGCCACACTTGATGAGTAGCCCTGGAGGGAGGTATCCTAAGCCTATGGGGAGTATGATTAGCGCGGGGAGGATTGGGAAGAGGGGTCCGGGGTTGTTTCCCAGTCCAGGGAGATCAAGTCCTGCGTTTCAGAGGTAGGGCGGGGATGGAAGGATGGGGATGCGCAGGGGAAGCAGCATGGGAAAAATAAGAGGGGTGGGGATGCTTAGAAGAGAAGCTATGAAGGTGGGAGGGGGATCTGGAAAAATGAGCGAAGGTAGTAAAGAAAGATGTGGGAATGGAATGGAAAATGGGGGAGTATATTGGGAGGGAACCAAAAGGAATGGATGGAAGTGCAAAGGGGTGAATATATTAGGATTTGCACGATATACTGCTTGGCGGTACTAAGCTATCCTGGGATATGTGGTGGATTTATAACATTTTACTTGAGATTGGTTACGAATTTACCATTAGGCTATATGTTTGGCGGGATTGGCCGATTACTACGATTTCCATACGGAAAATTGGTGGGAGGAAAAAAGTAGAAGTGGAAAGTATGAATGGTAGCACTAGGACACGGGATGCAGTAGTGTTTATGTACTTAGTTTAGGGAGGTTCTGGCTTTGAGTTAGCTAACTACGGCTTTGTATGGAACTTAAAAAAATTGATAATCTGGCTAGGTCATGAGGAAGCCAGCGTTTACCTCATGAGGTTTCCGCAATTGGGGATAGCAAGTCACATCTGTGTCCGCCAGCCACTGGCCCACGGCGCTGTGGGAGAAAAAAAAAAAAACGTGAAAGAGGCTTGGATGTATGTATATGCGGAGTATACTGCGGTGCATATGGATCGCAATACTCTGCGGGTGGGCGTATTGTTTGGGTGGGGGAATAAGGGCACCGGAGTTGTATTCGGCCTTGGGCTGTGAGTAGCCCATGAAAAATTGCTAGTTTCAGGCTATGCACCGAAACACTTTATACTCGATCGAAGTTGTCTCGAATATGTATCCGAGAACGCCCCGCCCCAATCGGATTTGTTGCGTTTGTATCTTGGCGTGCAGCTGCAGCAGGTTTTTCTATATATATCGCTTACTTGAGGAAATATACGTCGGCACCGGTACACCACGGAGGTGTGTTGAACAGAAAACCTACCTAGTTGGTTCGATTCGTAAATGCCATGAGGAGGATCTTGTTATCGGAATAGGCAGGAGGTGGGACATATTAATGCCGCATGCGCTGATCAACATTGGACATCGGTGAGCGTACAGTTAATCGAGCGAGGTAGGATAGGGTATACATGATTTTGATCTTTAACGCTACGGTGACCATATAGGCCGCTAGAGAAATGTAGCAATTCCTTCTCAACGAAACATATTGCCCCCACATCGTTACGTTGTTTGGTGGGTTCAGGGTAGCAATCATGAGCAGAACTGGTGTCACAGCATGCGGGGGATAAGCTTAGAAATAACTGCGCACCCGAGATTACTTGCTCGGTTCGTACCGGTGAGGATCTAGGTACATGCTTCCATTCGCCTTCCTTCGTTCGCATACGCAGAGTAGTACATATTGTACCTAGCGACAGGGTCGCTGCAGACCTTCTGCGAGATCTAGAAGCTCACCTCAGCATTGGTCGATGTTCCGTGTTACTTCTACCTAGACCGAACGGGCAAAAGACTACACGTACACCGGATGCACTGGGACCGGGTAATTTGCGCACGCGCGCTTGCAAGTTCATGCAAGATCTTTCGCGTGGGCGTCAAGTCACCCTGCATTCGTTGCCGGAGTGGAAGCTCCAGGTGCATGGGCAGTGTTTCATTGTCCCCAGATCTGCAGCACAGGTTTATAGACTGGGTAAGGATATGCTGTATATAAGAGGACCTAGTGAACCGCCTTTGAGTTTATTTTCCAGGCTCAGGCAGGTTCAGTTTACTACTTTCCTTCTTCTCTTTTCTCTTTATTTTCTTTTCTATTTCCTAGAATAGTCCTCTGGTTAGGATATCCCTTCGGGTTCTACTATTCAATTCGTACATTCCTTAATTAATTCCCCAACTTCATAATAAATCCCCAAAAGATTTTTATACCCCAGATACCCTCCAAAATGCAGCTCACTATCAGCCTCACCACTCTCCTTCTCACCCTCCCCCTCCTCGCCTCTGCACACATGATGCTCGACCACCCTTCGGTGTGGGGCCGCAAATCCCAAGGCTCCAACCTTGAAACCCCTCTCAACCGCAAAACCGGGAAAAACTGGCCCCACCACGGCGCAAAGAAAGACACCAGCGAGGTAATGGAGCTCAAAGCAGGGCAGGACGAGAAGCTGCCCATCATCTGCGGGGAGGCGTTGGGGAAGGCTGATGAAGCGGCGAAGTTTTGCAAGACCAAGGCCGGTATGTTGAGGTTGAAGCAACTAGTGTTCAATTGCGGCACTGATGGTTTTATATAGATGTCCACATGGGTGGTGGCTGCGCTCTCTCTATCGCATACAACAACGTCGGCAAGCCCACTAAGAACGACTTTATCGTCATCAGTGTAAACCACAATTGTCCTCAGCTAGGCCCTTTCACGCATTCCTTCCCTATGCCAGAGAACCTCCCCGACTGCGAGGAATGTACTTGTGCGTGGACGTGGATTCCCGATGAGAGGTCCTCCGCGGATGAAATGGTGCGTACTGATATATATACACCTATACCTACACTGGTTGTTTAGGCCGATTTACTAACGAGTGGTAGTATATGAATACATTCAACTGCAAAGTCACGGGCGGAGAGCAAGGGAAGATTCAAGGTGGAAAGAAGCCCATTTATTTCGGTGTGGAGGGTGGAGTGAAGGGCGGGAAGGGGGGCAGGCCAAAGTATAAAACCAAGTTCCCGAATGGCGCGCAGAAGTTGAAGGTGCAGTAAGTAGGAGGGATGTGGGCGCATGATAGGGTAGTTATGTTTGCCATAGCCAGTTTTGACAGCGTGAATCTGTCTGTAGGGGCTATATTAGAAATGTGGGATTGTGGACCTCGTGGGGAATTAATCTTAATTGC
Organism: Tirmania nivea; assembly: GCA_015179035.1. NCBI lineage: Eukaryota > Fungi > Ascomycota > Pezizomycetes > Pezizales > Pezizaceae > Tirmania > Tirmania nivea. The sequence goes on along the minus strand of WHUY01000050.1, from coordinate 217,180 downwards.
TTAACTTTGAATGGGAACTGTTAGACTGTACAACATGTACATGGATGTGCCAACTGGTAGACAGAAGAAAAACTTGACGTGACCAGTCAGCATAGCCAACCGCGCGCGGATGCTCGAAGGAATAATCCGTTAATTGACCACAGCGTTCGAGGAATTGGCCCCAAGGCAGGTTCCCCATACGTATATATGCCTTATTCCTTTCCCGCTATGGCTCGCAGAATGTAATACTACCTTTCTCTCCCAGTCGTCGACTCTCCGGCTCGCTTCACTATATGCATCACGTTGAGCCACGAGTTAGACAACCCTGTTACAGTATATTGCTCTTATAGATGCCTCGCCACCGTGTAAGCGTGTACGTATATGTGTTATAGCTGGTACCTAGATCCTCTCCCTTTTCTGTGGAGAAATGTCTTCAAAGACGCGCGACTTTGGCTTTCGCCGAGGGCTTCTGTCAACGTCGATGGTGCAATAGAATCTACAGCCACGGTGCTAGCCAGACTACGAGATCTCTTGTACTACCTTCCTACCGTATTTGGAATGGAGCGCTGAATTAGGCAATGTTAAGGCGATTATTTCTAGTGGGCTGGGACTCGCCGTTCTTGAGCTCAGATAGTCGAGGTGGGGAAGGGTACCTCTGTGTGGGGTGCAATTGCTCGTACCATGCACTGTGAGCTTCCCTTAGTACGGTTTGTATAGACGTATACGGAGTGCTTCTCTTATTTACACAGTGGACTTGGCAACCACTGCATATAAAGGGAACAGTTCAACTCTTGACTTTGAATCCACAAAAAAAATGGGGGGCCTGATAGAATCGGTTTAAATCAGTAGCCGAATCCCTGCACCGGCTTATTTACGCCTGATCATAAGGGGTCATACTCCTGCTCGGGATGTACATGTGCTTGAGTATATTCAACGTAGGAGTGACCGTTCAGCGCCAGCAGCGGGGGAGATTCGCATTTCCATTTGTGTGGCGGATGGCATAAGATTCACTGTCCGATATGCATTAGCTTTGCCAGTGACCCGCTCGCAACTCCAAACACAGATTTGTTTTCCTTGGGGGCGGGTGTATCTGGTCATCGACGCAGGTATGGGGCAAGGAACATGGATAATCCGCCAGACACCAGGCTGGGGCACGTGGTTCCCGACATATGAGTATTGATCCCCCACGGCCAAAAAAAAAAAAAAAAAAAAAAGTGAGTGCTGGATCGGTCCGACAAAACGAGTATTTGAGGACTAGCTACTGATACATACTGCATGGACGAATTCCCAGGCTGGGGATTTTCCATATATGTGCGTCCTCACCAACCAAATTGAAAACCACCACAGCCATGCAATCAGAATGAAATGCAGAGAGACATTTTCTATGCCTATATCGGTAGTCCACAAAACTATTAGCAAAAGAGTAGTCCTGATTCCCCCCGCCGCCCCAAAAGAAGATTGAGAGGTAATCCGCAGAGCGGAGAAGGCGGTATAGAGTGACATTTTGATAGAGGCGAGAATCGCTGGTGGACGAAATCAATTGGCGGAAATTTCGCTTCATTCCAGGCTCATACATGCAGAGTCAACACAAAGGGCATCAAGAAAACCTGTAACCCCAATGTGTATAGCCTGTCGGTTGGTTGATTGCCTGCTCTCAGATTGCCCGAAACGAACCAAAGGTGTAAGGGATCATAGAATTAGATCGTCCACATCTTAGGGCAGGTGTCGCTTGGGAAGACTTGGACACTCCAATCTGGAGGAAAGAAGAGGGGGAAGAGGAGGAGTGGGACGCGGTAGAGGCGTACTTCGCCTACCTCTACCGCCCCCTCGCCGGATGTTAGGAAAGTGCGCATATCTGATATTTACTGCGTTGCTTTATGTTATTCGCTTGTGTCGTTTTGATCGTGTACGTAGCTTGAATCCACCCGGGTTTCCGGGTGGCTCGTCATACGACCCTTAAGGTTGTGCATATGAGTACTGAGTTAAAAAAAAAAAAAAAAAAAAAAAAAGGGCAGGTGTCGCGAATGGTCTGCACTCACTGAGGGTGCAAGCGGTGGCGAGCTCTCCATCCAGCGATGGAACTCGTGGTACCTAGGGCCATGCCACATTATACTAGAGTAAATGAGTTGACGCTCTCCACCGTGCCAGACACCTCGGAATTTTACGTTTCTAAAGCATATGTTGCCCCTCCTCCACACATATTTTCAAGCCTTATAAATACTGGATAGGATAGCCTCGGCAGACCGGCCAAGTCTTTTTTATTATAAAAACTCATTATTCGTGTGCACGATCTTACCGGCACTTACCATACTGCACGGGCTACCGGATCATCACGGGCAACCGGATCAAATGGCGATTTGGTGGTTTGAGTGCAATCTCCAACCAAATATGCTCAAATTTTGGGAATGTCTTGTATATATATAGTAGTTTCTTGGATAGATCACACAAGGGCGCATGCATATTACTGCTCAAAATATATGGGAAAAATACATGATTGCACAGAATAGGGTTGGCCGTAGGATCTGTTAATAGAAAGGGGATATGGGGGGGTTGATTGGCAGGAATTATTGCTTCCATTTTATAGTTGAGGTCTACACAAACTAGGGATGACCAATCTCTACGAAACTTTTCTCATCCTCCTGGGTCAGTTGAGGAGGGATGCGGGTGAGCAATTTCTTAGAGTATCTCAACCAAATCAGGCCGAAGTCAAGAGCCCGATGGGTCCAAATGATGTATACAGGTAGGGAGGCCATCTAGATACTCTAGTCATGGTATCTGACCAGACCCGAGTCAGGTCGTTCAGTGGGGGCCCACTCTGGATTGGGGCAAGAGTTGAGCTAAGTGTACCAAAAGAAGGTGGTGTCAAGTGTTCGATGGCTCCAAAGAATCACCACAAGGAGGGCAATCTCTTGAACCTATTACAAGCCTGATTTAGCCTAAATTGAGGTGGCTTGGCGTAGTAGCCTTATTAGGCAGAAATGACAAATCTTGGGATTTTTTTTTTTTTTTGGTTAACTGGTGGCTTCCGTTACGCAAAACATTCTGCTTTCTGTGTAGATTCTTGTGAGCTATTGGGCCCTTGACCTCGGCCTGTTTGGTTGAGATATTCCAAGAAATTGCTCACTGGCATCCCTCCTCAACTGACCCAGGGGGATGAGAAAAGTTTCGTAGAGATTGGTCATCCTTAGTTTGTGTAGACCTCAACTATAAAGTGGAAGCAATAATTCCTGCCAATCAAACCCCCGTATCCCCTTTCTATTAACAGATCCTACGGCCAACCCTATTCTGTGCAATCATGTATTTTTCCCATATATTTTGAGCAGTAATATGCATGCGCCCTTGTGTGATTTATCCAAGAAACTACTATATATATACAAGACATTCCCAAAATTTGAGCCTATTTGGTTGGAGACTGCACTCAAACCACCAAATCGCCATTTGATCCGGTTGCCCGTGATGATCCGGTAGCCCGTGCAGTATGGTAAGGGTCGTATGACGAGCCACTGGGAATCCCGGGTGGACTCAAGAGTCAGGCAAGTTAGTCTGCCGGTCCTGCGCGAGCTATGTACATAAATACAGAGCAACCGATATAAAAGGAACGTAATTCCCTTCACCTACTCGGCCAGCTCCCAGATTTACTACATCGCCCGCCTGTGTCCCCTTCGTCTTCCTAAATTATCTTCCAGCGAGGGACCGGTAAAGGTAGTGAAGAAGGCTTCTATCGCGTCCCACTTGTCTTCCTCTCCTTCTTCCTTCTTCCATAAAGGTCGATCCAGCTAGATCGACCGACCACAGATCAACATACCCGTTACACCCAGCCATGACCCTATGTATATTCTATTTATTTGTTGGCCAACTTCAACTCCTTCGACCTAATGAGATCCTTCCTCCCGTACCAGCTCGGGAACCCCTCCCATGCCAACTCCGGGAACTCCCTCAGCACCAAAACCTCGAAATGTGCTGCTACGCCTCGTCGAGCACCACTAGCTACTTCCTCCTCTTCCTGGGGCACATGGAACTTCCACAGTCCTCCTTCATCTGGTGGACTATCTTCCTCATCTGTCTCCCTGGTGGCACAAGCGGCATCAGAAGTCTTCGCCTTCCCCTTTCTCACTCCTCGAGGGAAGCTGCTTAACAGGAGGAAAACACGCTCTTCAATCCTCCTGAGCCAGAAAGCCAACTCCTGAGGTCCCCAGCGCCGACGGAATTCTTCTAATCCACCCAATGCACTCCAGAACGCATCCCCTAATAGAGTCTCGCCAAGTCTAGCAACTTCTGCTTCCTCCTCTTTGTCCTCTCCCTCCTCCCGGTCTTCAAAGCTCTCGGCCCAGTCTCCATCCTCGCCAACATCAGCATCCTCTTTTCTATCCACATCAACCCCACCGAGACCTCTCTCTGCCCTCCTTCTCGCTCTCTGTATATACTCGACTGTGTACCCCCTCTCCCCGAATCTTCCCAGTACATATACCCATAAGCTCCTAACCACCAGGCCGTGAGCTAGCCGGCCTTCAGGGTCAATAAGTTCTAAAGGACTCAACGGTCCCATCGGTGTCTTCCCTTCAGCACATGCATGTTCTGCAGCCATTGCGTCCCACCACAACAAATCCATCGAGAGATAGAATGCGTTGACGTGCAGCATCAATGATCCATATGCTGCAACCTTGCGAGCTGGGGGCAGCTGAGGGATTTCTTGTTCCCCAGGTTCAGGCGGAGGACCAATGGGGAAACAGGGTGTCGGACCAGTCCCAAAACGCCAAAAAGAGCGTTCTAAAAGGGTTGGGTCTGGGAGTGGGTAGAATTCATCAACTGCTAGGAGCTCTCGTCTTCCGTTACAATAATCTATGTTCTGATCAGGTTCGGCAACACCCTCTTCCAGGTCAGTATGCAGATTGAGATCGCGCTTGCTTAATACTTCTCGAGCCATGGCTCGTGCCTCCTCAAAGCTCCTTACGACACTGTCCTGCTGCTGCAAATATACATACCTCCAATTATCGAGATTCATTCGATTTGAGTTCACGGACATTCTCATCTCCAGCCATGGGTGTCTTGGTATCGAAGGAAAAACACCTTCACCGGTACCATCGAGATCCAGACCAGGGCGGATTACGCGAGGGTTCATGCTTGGATTTCCAGGATGAATGTGGGGCTTGTAGCGAATTTCGGAGAAGGTATGCGGAAACAGATAACAAAAGGTTGTCCAATCGAGATTGCTGAGATTAGGTTTCAGGGTCACGTCGGGGTCTGACTGGATCCCCTCCTTGGCTTTCCTGCCGATGCCATGCTCATCCAGAGCCCCAATAGCTTCAGGGTCTGAGATGTCTCCGTTAGAGCTTGCCGTGATGCTATTGTCGACGTCCGGGGTTAAGTGCATCCGGCATAGCCATACCAGCCATATGACAAGGTCCCCCCACGCCGTTCCCCTCCATGCCCATGGGCCTCTGATTTCACTTCCTCCAGGCGCAAAAACACACTCACAGTGCCCGTCCCAAGTACAATTTCCTTTTCTCACATCATGCCACAACTCAGCATCTGTGCCATTGGCCCCGCCCGGGACCCACTCCCCAGTCTCCCTCCCATTTGCTAAATGGTCGATTCCAACGCCAGCCGTCACTCCTTTCAAATTGTTAAGCCACCGGAACCGCATCTCTGATGCACGGGCTATCCCCTCAATCTCTTTCTCCTCCATGTCTGCCGTTTGACCTCGTTTCTCCCTCCATCCCCACCCTCTCTTACTCTGTGCCATAGACTTCGTCAACTCCCACATTCGCTTCCGCGTAAGCCAAAAATCGAAAATCTCCCTGATGTCATGTAGGAAATCCTCTTGGCGAGTCTTTCTCGCGCTTAGCGTCCTCTGGAGATCTGCTCGCCCTAGAAGCAGGAGTTTCGTATTGTGGAGAACGAGTTCATGGGCGCGGCGGGCGATGAGGAACCAGAAGAATTGCATTCGTAGGGTGGCTGTTTTATAAAGTTCGGCCTGGAAAGGGGGGAGGTTGGGCCCTAGAGGGCGGACTGTCGGGCGTGTCTCGCTGGTTGAGGCGGATGAAGGGAGCTGAGATGATTCGGAGACTGGACGTGGGGTTAGTGCCGGATTAACTGGCTCTGAAGAAATCGCAGCGCCCGCGATTTCTCTAGAGGACTGTGGATGACATGCTGCTGTCTATGTTGTCAAGGGCACTTCCATGTCAGTATCTTCTCCCCGTGTTGAGGTAGCTATCGTGGCAGGCCCTACATCACTCGCTGATGCCAACGCCGTAGGACATGCTACTGAGGCCACCTTAGTGGGTCGCTGTAGCGATTGCAGCAATTCTGGAAACATTGTATACTCCTTCCTGGTTTCACGATCGGTACCAGTCAATTTGATAATGGAGTTATAAATGGGTGGAATCTTGGGTATTTTATGCCAGTATCAAGGAGTGCGCGTTTCGAATATTGATTTTCCAACTCCCGTTTTCCAAGCCTATTCCGTGGGAAGCGTGGGAAGCGGGGCTTGGCGGGGTAGTGAATATCTGCAGGGCCGTCATCACCCAACCAGACTAGTCAGCACCAAACATCTAAAGATAGACATAGACTAGCCTTGTTGCCAGCATTAACCCGTGACTCCTGCTGCCAAGCGCTCGCCAAGACGAACGTTCGACCCCAGACTACTGAAATGGAAGTACCCGAGAACACTGGTGAATAAGACTCCTTGTCTGTATCTTTGCTCCTTCCTTTTTGTAGTAGGGCCGTTACTAGTTGTGGGCAGATTAGCGTCCTTGACTCGGATTTTGGGAGTTTGATTCAGATACAGACAAGGAGTCTTATTCACCAGTGTTCCCGGTACTGTATATTATTACTCAAGATATAGGTACATGTAAATACTAGACTTCAAGGGCGCATAAATACTTAATATGTACTTGATAGTTGCAAGCCAGACTAGATACCGGTGATCCATTCGCTTAATCAAGGTATGCAGAGGTCAGCTCGAAGTGGTACGACATCTACCTAGAGTCTTTGAAAGCCTCAATCTCGTAACCAATAGTCATCCTCTGAGCAAGTCTCACATACGTTTGAATGTTAAGTCGGGTGCTTTCCTGGCGCTTGTTCACGAACGCGTCCAGGGTCGCTTGCGCGGTTTGCAATCTATGGTTGTGGAACGCTAGCTCTCTGAACGTTGGTTGGTGCCAAGAACGTTGGCTTGGTTACCAATTGATTTTTGATTTAACAACGTAACTAGGTGAAACGCTAGTGCCTGTTAATACCGTATTATCTCGAGAAATTCACTAGCATCGGTGGCGCCTGCAATGCAGTGATCAGGAAGCGCTACCTAGAAAAGTATGGAGATTCTGCACGATTTGTGCTATGGTAACGGTTCATGATAAGAGTAGAGTGGAACGTGAGCGTATGAAAGCATGGAGCAAGTACGCGTTCTACAGCCAGTATCGGTATCAATGTTAATATCCCACGACATCTACCTGGTACCAAGCGAGAATACCTGCAACACCACGAGGAAAAGCAAATCTACGACCAGGATCGAAGCCAAAGCCCTTAGAAGAAAGAGTTTATCGGTCTATAGGTCCTACATATCAAGTCTATTCATGCGAAAAGAAGGTAGAGGTACTGATGTTTCCTACACATCATCGTGTACCTAAGGATTCACATTGTGAATGGTTAGAATACTGGTACCGGTATCGACGACTATGTACATACTGCATATATCAACATGCAATAATCTACCGTGACAATTGCTCTACTGCGCTACCGCTCGTACACTTTGTGATTATGCACGGCGTGCGCATCTGTGCTACAACAGGTTTAGATGATACATTGCAGGCGCCACCGACGCTAGTGAATTTCTCGAGATAATACGGTAGTGAAGACTTTAGTGCAGGGATTGTCCCCCGTAATGCGAATAGCCTCAGTCATCAAAGTTTAGCCACCACCACCGTTCATACCCTATGTAGAGCTAGCCACCATTCAGCCTCGAAAAGTGCGCGTAATAATAATAATATTGAGGCAACAACAGCGAAATTTATACAGCACCATTCAGGTGGGGGCGAGAATTGGGACTTATGAATTTTGCAGATCTTGGCATTCTGCTTCGGCGACGTACTGTAGTTTGCCACGAAGGTGAAGCAGCTACCTTAATGGCTCCCACGGGTTTCTATAGTGTCCATGATGACTAATGCCATAAAAATAAAAAGATTTGTATAGCCCGCATTATTGCTGGAGTACCCGTCTCGTCTCTTAGGGGATATTTCTGCATTGCAAAGAATACATGGCCTGTAGAAGTTCATGTAATGTAAAGTAGAGCTTCGCCAGTTCCATTAATTGCTGATTGGGTGATTCAGCTTGCATAACATAACAACTCAGCCTTTGGTCGACATATGGTTACAAATTGACATTGGGTTGGAACTCACACCTTTTGGCTGTCTCAGCCAGGAGTGCGACTATTTGTGACGTTTTGAGTTTTCGTGATGCTTGACTTAAATTATTAATCAAATTTGTTTCAGCTTGTGCCAGAGGCTGGTACTTATGCCTCCATTTCTATTCTCAGTGCCACAAGAAATGTCAGTCGCCAGGAGATTTACGGGTCGTACGCATATACCAGACGGCTTAGTAAATAGATTTCGAACCAGCTACTGCCAGCAACACTTCCAGGTCATCCGGTGGAAAAAATGTAAAAAGAACATTGTTCGAATTCCAGGAAACTGTCTGTACATGTGACTGCTGCAAGATCTGAGTAAACAACACCAGATATGAGAAAATCCTACTCCAATGATTAACGTTAACAGCACTCTCATAATAACCTTCATTCGAGTATGCTTACCAATCACAAAGGCCTACTCGAGATGATCCGACTATTTTGGCTAGGTGGGCAATAAACTCGAAGCCATGACTGACCATATAGGCGAAAAAATGCAGCCCTCCAGCATATTGAGAATTCGGAATTTCGGATGGGTTCCAAGCCGAATAGATCCAATGTCGAAAAGTAGCTTGAACATGTTGTGGATCGGCTTCCAAACAAGAGCATGTTGTCGCAAAACCTGAGTTTGGCAGTACGAGGGGACCTATCACCGGCGTCCTGGCTAATCTCCATTCACCCTACTTGCCTTATGGCCTGTGTATTTAAGTGGCGAGATTTCCTCTTGTCCTTCCTCTTGCACATCAGATGCCCAGGCAAAAAGTTTACGTAAGAATGTGTTGATAAAAGTCTCCATTTCATGCCCCCTGTATGCCACAAGTAAAAGTGGGGAGTGACTTTTGATGCTGAAGTCAAAGCCTGTTTTATTTCCCTCCTGATGTCACAGCGCATTGTCAATTTGACCTTCATTTCCCATTAAAATACAGTTATAATCAAAAAAAGCGCATACCCATTGGAGAAATACATGTGCAAAGGGTAACTACCCCTATTCCTCTGACCTGTGTTGGGGCATTTACTATCCTGAAGTTCATCAATATACTGGCACAGAAACATGGCAGATGACTTGTTTATATGTGATTAGAAGGGGCGTCATGTGTAAATGGTACCGAATATGGAAGGGACGATGAGAGGCGAGCGAGACCATTCGATAATCAATCAGGACTCTGGTTGATTATTAGAATGGGGGTATCAAAATATGAGACTCCCACGAGGGTCAAAAAACTCAGGAATAAAGGACGCACTTGAAAGGAAGTGCACTCTGTTACCAAAAGGCCCTTTGTGTGAGTTCCGTGATTTACGTCTGTATTTGCATTTATGTAATAGTCGCCGAAAGCAGCTATCGAGTAGCTAGTATAGTGATATGCCAATCTAAGCAACACCAATACCGGTATACGCTGTCGAGGTTTTAGATGTCCCATTGACTAGAATATACAACTGTACATGCATCATTTGTATTCTATATATTTTATTTTGCAAATTCATTACTTTTATGCACAGCCGATGCCCAGATATTCTCCTTCCTCCCATTCCTCCTCTGTTCTTTCCCCACCTTTGCTGCCGCCACCTCCTCTTGCCGTGATCCATCCGACCACGCTTGAACTTGCCCCTCCTCCAGCTCCAACACCTTTATCTTCGGACTTTCTAAGCCATCCCGGGCCTCGCTAGACCGAGTTCAAATGAAACGTCCAATAGCTTTAAAAACGTATATAGGGTATGCATACAGTAGGGAAAGAGTAATTAATTGACTGAATGTGTCATTTTAGGTTTATTGGCTACTATATCATGCGTTTATTCCGGAAATGTTTTGGTAGCAGGTATTCATTAGGTATTTTGTACCGTTCATTTCCTTTTAGTAGCTAGATAGTACAGATAACTCTCGTTACAAGCATACCCTCAGGAAATATGCTTGTAACCAATATATTCTTAAATTAAGGGGAAATAGGAAACTATAGAATTAAGTGAGTGCAGGGGTAAGAAAGGCTGCCGAATGAGATAAAGCATATATGTATGCAAATAACAACAGCGCCCCCTCGCTGGACGCTAGGAGAGACATTGGTTACGCGTATTTGGTATTTGCCGCGTTGTTTTGTTTTACTCTGCCTGCTTTGACAGTTTGCCGCGGTTTTTCGCTTGTTTTGTACTTAGATCGCGCAGGTAACTTGACCAACCTTTGAGTCTACCCGGGATTCTAGTGTGACTCGTCATGCAACACTTAAGGCTGCGCACATGAGTAATGAGTTACCAAAAAAATGGGTTGTGGGTGCCCGGTGACTGGCTCCCGAGTCTTCGGTCCATTCTGATTTCGGTTTGCTTTTGTTCGGCATACCGTGGGTGCCGTCGGTCTGGATTAGTTACTATAGGTTAACTTGGCTGCGTGTCTAGTTGCGCCCGGTGGTGTCGTGGTATGGAAATTATCTTGCTTGCCAGTGGATGAAGATTCCGAAGCTGCGCCCGGGGTCGCCCGAGGTGTGGGTGCTCCCGACACTGTCGTAAACCAATGCCCGTTCGAGGTAGGTTTGTGTGAGAGCGGAGAGAAGAAGAGGAAAAGACCTCAAACGAGGGGGAAAGGTTCGCGATCTTGTTGAGTTCCGACCTTTCGCTGGGTGATCGTCGCCCATCCTCCTTATAAGCTTCAGCCCACACCTAGCCTGCCCGTTAGTGAGTCACGTAGATACCGTCTCATTGAGCTTAACCTTATGGTAAAAGTTCGTCGTGAAGCCATGCCATCAAGTATGTATCCATGATGCAAGGCAGTGAACTCGTGGATACATATATATATAGCTGCTGTATTTCCTTGTCTTAAAATATCGCTTGACATTAATCTGTTCAGATCAGTACAATACATACTAGGTAGTCTTTTTCTGCTCTCGCTCTCAGTGTGAAGTTTTCTTAACTGGACCTATCTGATTCGCGCTGCCTCTATTCCTGCCATAACCTCCAATACGGGTGCCCCGACCTTAAGTCACCCTTGGTGGTACCTTATATAGCCATATTTCATGCACAGGCTGTGTAGGCCCTAAACAGCGAGTACTGGAGTGGAAGCTGCTAATCTAAGCCCTCCTTATGTTCATATCTTACGCCAAATCGATCTGTTGATCCATGTATTTTTTCCTGGATCGTTTGAGCAGCAAGCACTTTGGACCTTCCGTGCTTAGAAACTGCCGCATATATACAATGCAATCTCATAATTTGAGCCCATTTCGGTTGGATTTTGGGAACAAAATCATCGAAACCTGCAAAATAATCATTTGATCCGGTGATGTATGGCATATCTCAGCTGCATATGGATTCATATCATAGTAATGAATTCTTTGCCATTCCCCCAGACCGTACCAGAAATAACCTAAATCACAAGCCAACTAGCACTTTCCCGGCATTAGACCTTGACAAATCAAGATATTCTCACCAATCTTCGTCCTGTATGTTTACCTGATCCTTCCCGGGCCTACGATAACATGAAACGATCAGCTCTGCCTCGCGAGCGTATCTAGACGCGCTCGTGTCCTCTTCAGTGCACTATTCTGAACGGCGAGATAAACACTGTAGTGTCTGTGAAAAGTAAAGGCCGTAGTGACCGGATCTTCCCCTGTAATGCGAATTGCTTCATCTATGAAATCCCACCACCAACGTTCACGCTGTAAAGCTGCCTCGTGGCCCCCTGCGGCGGGTTCATTTTGCGGGATGAGGAGTCTCCTCGTGATAGCCTCACAAGAGAACATAATACGAATGGTGGTTACTAGGCACTCGTCAACTGCACGCAGAGATTAGATTTCAGACGTGTTATTGATAGGGGCAAAAATTGCCGAGCTTCTGCAGCACGGGGAGAGGATCGGACTCACGAGATTTACAAATGTTGTCATATTGCCATGTGTTCCAGAGCTCAACCACGCCAAAGCCCAAAGAAAGCACCGACAGAGTGAGGCCAGCTGCCCCAAGAGCTCCCGCCGCGGTAGCTGGTACCAGGCTGCCTACACCACTTTTAACACCTTTTTGAGCAGCGCATACGATGGCTAGGGTGCCTAATCCTATCTCGACCGCTCCTAGTAGGTACCCTGCCTGAAACCGGCTCCATATCGCTTTATTACAAAGAATTGCCCCCCTGCATGCATGAAGAAGCTCATGTGACGTAAAGTAGAGCTCTTTCGCCTGGTCCCTTAATTGCTCATTCGGTGCTTCAGCTGTACAGCGCAATCCCTTAGCGTTGGAATTTGAGACGGTAAGGAAAACAACACCGACATGCATGCGTATGCATATGATGCCATAGATACATTTCGTTATCGGGGAACTCACCCCATTCGGCGGCCTCAGCCAGGGCCGTGATTGTTGTTGTAACCCTTTCGAGTTCGTGTGATACCTGCCTCACATCAGTCCTCCAATTTGCCTTAGCCTGCGCGGACGGAGGCTGATGCGCATATCTCCACTCCTATTCTCCACGCCGTAGGAAAACGGTCAGTCGCTAGTACCGGCAGATATATGGGTCACGCTAGATGACTAACAGCAAGTTTAGCAAGTAGGCTACCAGCTGACTCCAGCAGCCTGGTTAGGACTGCCGGTTGAAGACATGTAAAGAGAACATCCTTCGAATTCCAGGAACCTGCCCTTGCATGTGATTGTCGCAAGATCTGAGTTAATAACAACAGATCTGAGGCAACCCTAGGTACTCATATGATTTAGCATTAACAGCCCTCTCATAATCATCAGGAGGTTCTTCAATCCGAGTATACGTACCACTCACAGAGGCCTACCAAATTTGATGCGAGTGATGAAGCCCGGGCTGTTAGGGAACCCAGAACACTCTGGCCATCACTGATAATTTGAGCGAAAAATGCAGCATCCCAACATATTGAGAACTCGGTATTTCGGACTGGTTCCAGACCAAATATATCAAGTGTAGAGAGGTAGTTTGAGCACGTCCTGTCTTCTCGAGCCCTAACCGAGTGGATCTTGTCGCAAAGCCTGAGATTGGCGGTTCGAGCGGATGTAGCGCCATCTCCCGGCCGAAGCTGAAGTCGCACCTAGATTTTCACCGTACGGCACCATAAGCATATTCATGTCCGTAATAACTGGAGGCTTGCACAAATCATGTGAATATATTTTTTCGGGGCAGGGAGCGGCCCTGGGGTAGGATAATCCCACTAGGCCTAACCTGGGGGGATGCGCTGCCTCGCCATAAGCGAGATGCTTCAAGGCGAGTACTGATTTACCAAAAAATATATATATATATTTTTTCCAAGAAACGCCACAGGTCATGAAGCTCAGGCAGCTTTCAGAGGGCATGTCTGTGGGGGATTAGGGTAGATTCGAATATCTAGCGTAGACTTCCCAAAGAGAATATGGCCTTGTCAAAAACCCTTACCTTTACCTCCAAAACTGTTTGATCTTGCCCAACTAGCTCGTGATCTGCATAGATAAGTGGCGAGCTTTCTCTTGGTTCTTCGACTAGCGAATCGGTGAGGTTGGTCCGTAAGTTGAAAAGGTCATCTAAGAAATCGTTGATCAAGGTCTCAATTCCACTACGCCTCAACGCTCGAAGTAACGGTTCAGCTGGATGTTTGACAGTGAAGTCAAACCGTATTTGTTCCGTCTCCTAATGTCACAGGCTATTGTCAAATTCCCCCCAACCAGCCATTTAGAAGTGAATTCAGTAACCAAATGGACCGTACCGGTGGAGAAACGTCGGTTTTCAAATGAAGACTGTCGCCACTTTTCTCCGTCATACTAGAGCAATTGTTATCCGCAAGTACGTCAGTTGAGAACCTCGTTTGATCTGTTCTCTATTGTCACGGAGTATAGTTAGATATCCCTTCAACCCCCATTAAAATTGATTTGCAAACCAAAAGACACATACCCGTCGAAGAAATTCCATTTGTAAAGGAAGACAACTACCAGTCCTCTTACTTAAACCAGAACATTTGTTATCTTGAAGCTCATCAATATACTGGAGTAGGAGCATGGTGTATGACAGCTTCGCATGCGTGTTTGGAGGGGTAACTTTGGATAAATGCTACTTAGTATAGAAGGGACAAAAGCGATTCAATTGTTGAGGGACCCGGTTCTCCAGTTACTATTATATCAAACGGTAACTCTCATACAAGATGCTCACCATTGTCTTAAAGACAACGGAGCTGAAGCAGCCGCTGCAACATCACTTTGAGCCACATGAGGATCGACAGTTAGGGATACCTATCACGTTGGAACCAATAAAAATATACGAGAATGAAGATCTCAACGATCAAATCACGTCCCTGCAACACAAACATTCAAAATTATGAACTCAAGACCATAGCCACAATAAGCATCTCTATTGTATATAGTTCTATTCGATCATGCTGTAGCTCCATAAAACGGGGCGCTGCTATTCTAATCCATGCGTGTCCAATGTTCGGGATATATTGCCTATTTGCAGAATAGCCGCGCTCAGCATGCATGCAGCTCAGCCTAACCGTACCCCTCCTTTATGCATCACGAATACTTATGTAATTTATAGGTGCAGCTGCGCAGATCAGACTAAGCCTGGCCTAGGTCGGAAACCGCCTCCGTAAATTAGCTCTAATAACTTGAGAATCAACAAACTTCCTTGTTCTGACAGCGATATCTATCCAAAATATTTCAACTATCAGTCAACGCCTCCAATCCGTTCCCAAATGGATCCCACAGCAGCATATTCACCCGTATATTCCTCCCCAGATGAAATGCCCCCAATCCCTTCCCAAATGGATCGCACAGCACCAGATTCCTCCCAGGAAGTCCCGTTCTCACCAGAGGGGGAAAAGCTAGGACATGACGATGACGATGATTCAGTCCTAGATCGGTATTGGGTGGAGCCAACGCCAGGGTCTCTTCGATATAGTCTTCAGCTTCGGGCGGAGTATTATACTGAGATACAAAGAGCCGAGGTGGGCGGGGGTATGTATAGATGTCTACACCGCTACAAGTCTACTAGTTTCATACCAGTTTCATACGGTGGAGAGCAAACGTCATGGGCTTCTCGGTTGTGGAAGGGGTGGTATATATACTTCTTACTGACGTCATTTCCTTAGCATCCATCGACGATGCGAAAAAGAGAATGGCACGCAGTTTGCTTCTACAGGAAATTGACGCCGTCCAAAGCAGGATGGACCATCCAAGGCGACCCATCTGGAAATACATAATTGGTTTCCTCGTGTAAGTCTATGATCAATAAGAAGAAGCGCCTCAATAAAAATTCACTGATTGTATCATATTCCCGTATTTAGCACAGGTGCGCTAGGACAATTTCACCCTCACATGAAAGAAGTTTTGTCACCATTGCGGTCTACGAACTTTGGAAATTACACTACTCTGATTAATACTACCACCGTGGAGACAACCATGGCCCGGAAGGCCGCGGATGTATCACGTAGCGCAATTTTTCCATGGATAGCTTGGACACTACTCGCCCTATTCATTGCCAGATCTGAATTCCGCCAGTGGGTGACCCGAACAGTTTCTTCTTCTTTGGAGACGCTTCGACGTGCAGCAGTTCGGGGAGATCCAGTCCCATCCTCGGATCTAGAGAAAATAGAGAAAAGGTGGCTCTGGTCGTTTCTTGTATGGAAAGGTACGCATTAAATCTTTCAACGCAAAGCAGCTTTGAATTCAAGATGCTTTCTAGATATTCATTTAATATTATCACAATTGCCAACATATTCGAGATGTTTAGGACTATGAGACTTAATACGTTTGTCGCCCTAGCACATAACCCACAATTTGCTTCCCTGTATAAAGCTACGCTATATGTACTGTACAGAGCGTAAAGCTAAAACCTTCTATTTGTACTGGAGCCAGGTCAGTTACATCACACTGAAAGAACTAATACATACTTGATATCCATGAATTTCCAAGGTTAAACCAAATGTTGGATTTAAAATAATAAGATTTTATATATCCTAGTACTTATCTATCGAGCCCACATTGCGATCATAGTTTTTCTAAATTACTATAAAGACTTGTCACGAGAACTCAAACCAGAAGGTGAGCTAATATCTATATTCCAGAGCAAGCTGGAATCTGTAGAAAATATTTCTTTTCACCGCCCCTCTTGATAAGTTGAATTGGAGTTTTGACTCTAGCCCTTGTCATCTGGGGATGACAGAGGAGCTGGTTGATGGGACGTATCACGTAGTAGCGTGTACTGTCTGGAACATCAAGACTGGGCTTAACTAGGAAGTCTCATGTCCAGGAGGGCGGGGGATGATGATACGGAGGTATACCTTGGCATTCCGGAAGGCATTCACCCCATCGATACTCACTCCGCTGGCCTCAGCTTGTGTTTAAAGTCGCTGATTGCACCTAGGTGGCTTCTCAGGCATGTTGGGGCTTTCTACTATAAAGTCTCTCTCTCTTTAATAATAATATTCCGAGACGGATTTAAGCTGCCAGAGAAGCCCACTAAGACAATTTCTTGTCAAAAATAATACGGTAGATGAGCTATGATAAAAAAATTGCAGCTTCACGCTTTGGATATTGCGATATGCCTAGGCAATTGCACCATATCTTCTATAGAGGTCAAGGCGCCTGTAATCTTTCCTTCGAGCGGGTGGTTGGTTGCATAGACTCTGAATAACTATCTCGCCAACGACCTATACTCTTTGGGTGGGACAAGGTTGTTGTTGGTCTTTTATTTTAACGGATATCACCTTCAACGCTACGATAGCTTCAGGCGTGCGTTCATTGTTGATGATTGGTTATTTCTACAGCATAGGAGTTGTTCGAATAGTGTAAGAATACGAGGTTATATGAGCGAGTAATGGTGGATAAGAGTAGAATTCAACTGGTGAGAACCTAGTTATCGCTATAGACTTGCTATGGTACTAGTATGTCCTCTGTCCTCCTAACCGTACTTCTTCCTTCTCTTTTATCTTTTTTCCTTTTCGCACGACTTTCCCCATTTGGATGCTCGCGGTATTTTGCTTGTTTCCCCATCCTCAATAGCTTCGTTTCAGTCCCTTGTCCTGCAGGGTTGAGAGTATTCTGACAAATAGAACGCAGCCTAATTGTGGTTATGCCAGTTCTTTGGATATGTGTGATACATGCACTCCTCATATCTGCACATAAGTAGAGTACATGCATATGTCTGGCGATGGATGCTCCTATTGGCTCCGAACTGATGTGCAATTGGATGCCTAATCTCGATCATCAGGCCTCCTTTAATAGCCAGCCGGAGACGTAGGCTGCTCAACAAACGGAACACCACCGCTTCCCATACTCAGAACCACTACGCAAAAGTTAGGCCTCGACCACGTACCAAATTCTGTTTCGCCATGGGGGATATTGACGGATTTCAGGGTAAGAAATGCTCTGGCATAACGGAGAAAATTGATAGGTGTCTTCCTTCGGATACGATCATCAATTCACCAGTATGTGTTCTTTTGATTATGGCTCTATCTCTACCTGGCTGGTGAATTTGAATTTGATAATAGCCCATAGAGACAGGAAATTAAACAACCAGACTTTGATTTTATTGTCAAATACCCTGCCAGAGAGTTACTTGTCCAGTTGGGACGCAATCAAATTGAGACCTGGATCAACGATTTTATAGATAGCCTTTTTAACCTCGGAATCGATTTCCAAAATGAAACCCAAAGAGTAAGGCCGCCACTTATCTATCAACATCATGAAGAAATTAAGCAAGATCAAAGAGTTACAGCGGTGCAGGTAAGTCACTATGACCGGTCCCTGTTGTCTAGCCTTCCATTTTGCCCATAACACCTACCTTTGTCTTTGAATCTCCAATCCATCCCCAATGCTTTATGGATGCCTTTGTAAGCAAGTTGAAGTTACGCCCCTTGGCTTCGATGCGAAGTCAAGGACATGCTGACTATGGCCGGATGGCAAAAATCTACCTAGGTGCGACTTAGGCTTCGACCGGATGGTCCATCTATATCCATTCATGACGCAAATCTCAAGCTTTGCGAGAAGATTCACTCCATTGAAGCTCGAGAGAACAGAACATGCCTTCAATATCTCTCCAATCTTGATATATTTGGCTTGGAACCGGTCCAACGTACGGAGTTCTCGATATGTTGGGACGTAGCGTTTTTCTCCCAAGTTATAGGCGAGGGGTCAGAGGGCTCTAGAGTCCTTAACAGCCCAAGCTACATCCCTTGCAGCAAACTTGGTAGCATTCGGAACTGGATCCTGTGACTGGTACGTTGGTTTATCTATTGAAAAATTTTCCTTGAAGCAAATGAAACGACTATTAATTGATTATGCATGTACATATGAGTAGGCTTTGCTGTAATCTGGTTTGCTTAACTCAGATCTTGCGACATCGATTGTCACCTGCAGATGTGGGTGCTTCGAAGGATGCTCTATTCGGAAGTCTGCCCGAATGCCCAAAAGTCCTACAACGTCTGCTGGATGCTAGTAGGAGTCTGCTTGCTAGGTTTCAGGTAGTCTGACACAGATATCCCATAACATATTCATATCTATCGACTGATTACGAGCGAGTGACTGACCGTTCTTGTATTGCCTGACGAATAGAGATACATATACGGTCCCACACCAGCTCAGGTTACTTCAAACTGGGAGAGTGTGAGGCAGGTGTCGGCTAGGATGGCGGACCTCGAGAGGAAGATGGCTCAGGTTGCCAAAATGGGTGAGTTCCCACTCAAAATCGGCGTTGTATGTCTTAACTTGCCAAAGCTGACAGGCTGCATTGTAGCAGCAACCGATCAGCAACTAATGGAATCGGCAAAAGAGCTCTATTTTGACTCCAAGGATGCGCTTCAAAGCTGTACTGAGGCAATTCTTACTAATAAAGAAATATGGGAAGCATTTCGAGACAGCGTCCTACGAGGAGCGGCCGACATCGGCGTCGGCGCCGGTGGCGTCGTTTATACTGTTCAAAGGAGCGTTCTAAGTGTAACAAGCATTCTCACGCCCGCAGGAGCCCCTGGGGCGATTTGCCTCGCCCTATCGGTAATTCCACTGTACGATCGGGTGAATAGGTTCTGTAAGAGCTTAAAATATGTCGATATTTGCAGTTCTTGTGAGTCCGAACTTTCCCGGGATCCTGCTGCACCAACAGTGCTGTCCTCTGCCATTTACAACTGAGGATTGTTGAGTACTGATAGTCTCTCTATGTCTAGTGGACGAGTGTCTGGTAACAACCCATGGTATTATGTTTTCTTGTGACGTTATCACAAGGATGTTCTTCTTTTCGCAAAATGAACCTACTGCAGTATCTTCAGCTTCCACAGGGGGTCATGCATCAGCTTCAGAGGGTAATGCTAGACAGTGGTGGAAGGATTTCATGGGCGAAGTAATGCGCATTATAGGGGAAGATCCGGATATTACGGTTCTCACCCTCGAACACTATAGCCGTTATCTCATGGCCCAGAGTGATGCAATGAGAAAAGTTCGAGAGCGGCTAAACAAGTTGTTAGGGAAGATCTGAGTCGCGATGGCCTAAATCGGATAGAGGCAGGTGGAGCTTGAGAAATTTGGTTGAATTATTGGAAGAAAATATCTATGGTTTTGATCTCAAAAAATTGATATTCGTTTCTGGGATCTAATAGCAATCATTATCAGCTATCTCAGACTTGAGTTGGGAATTTTTATTTAAATCCTAGGGAAATTAAGGTTTCGAGATTGGTCAATCCAGACCACTGCCAACTATTATACCGTAGTTGAAGATTAACAACTAGCCAGTTGACCTATACCATACACCTACAATAGAATACCTTGGAGGAGGGTCCAAAACTTGAAGTCGACGGTATCAGAGCTTGGTGAAAATAACTTGGAGAAACATTTAAATTACTCCTATAGAACAGATTGATATCTATAAGCACTTCTCATTTTTTAATCCACAAGTGTTCTCATGATGAGAATAACCCACAAACTATCGCCAAGATTGCAGGTACCAATCGTTCCAATAAGATATCCCACTTAGCACATATATTTAAATATGCCAAGCCAAACCTTAGGGCATATCCGAAACGCCAATGTTCATTTAATAGGGGTATTCAAAGTTAAGTTGTACGGCCGTAATTTTGGATTTGTACGGGTCTCCAAATACGCCGTATAAATTTGCGAAAACGTATAAACTACCGATCTCCATAGAACCATTTGTACGAAAAAAACCGTAGAGTAAGTGCCTTTATACGCCGTACAGCCCATACAAATTGGAGGGGCACGTATATCAGGACCAGCTGCACGCTAGTTGAACGCCACCAAGCGCTAGATAACAGCAGGATTTTGGGGTTAGCTCAGATGCTCATGTGATCTCATCATGTGATGATGGAGGTAGAGATGAGTAAGGAATGACACGGGACCTAAGTACGTCAGGCTGCATTTCTGCCTTGAACCTTGGCACAGTACTATCTGGCACGATATCCTGCAATTCACCCGAGGCTTGGCACGCTAAGGCCGTACAAGCCCTCCCAGTTTATATGGCGATTACGGTCAGAAATACGCCCCATTTGTACGAAAAACTTAGGGGGTTATTCAAAGTTGGGAGCGTATAAGTGCCCTTGTACGAAATTGAAAATTACGTTGGAAAAAAAGCGTACAACTTAACTTTGAATACCCATTATAAACTATATTTATGTCAGCACACTAGCTGACCTCCTAGTAAGCAGAATGACGAGTTTACGTACATATTTCAAGCGTTGCTTCAAAGCTTCAGGATATGCAGGAGACTATACCCCTTGAACATTTATTTGGCGCATGTTCACTTGTTGACGTACATATTATGCGCTGATTGATATCCCACCTTGTGACGGGTGAGGCATTTATAGTAGGCCTTTCGGCGTATAAATGGTTCTATGGAGATCGGTACTTTATACGTTTTCGCAAATTTATACGGCGTATTTCGGGACCCGTATAAACCCAAAATTACGGCCGTACAACCTAAGATTGAATACCCCTAATGAAATGCATGAGAAATAGGTTATTAGGGGTATTCAAAGTTAAGTTGTACGCTTTTTTTTCCGACGTAATTTTCAAATTCATACAAGGGCACTTATACGCTCCCAACTTTGAATACCCCCCTAAGTTTTTCGTATAAATGGGGCGTATTTCCGACCGTAATCGCCATATAAACTGGGAAGGTTTGTACGGCCTTAGCGTGAAAAGCTTCGGGTGAATTGCAGGATAGCGTGCCAGATAGCGTGCCAAGGTTCGAGGTAGAAATGCAACCTGACGTAGGTCCCATGTCATTCCTTACTCATCTCTACCTCCATCGTCACATGATGAGATCACATGAGCATCTGAGCTAACCCTAAATCCCTGCTGTTATCTAGCGCTTGGTGGCGTTCACTAGCGTGCAGCTCGTCCTGATATACGTGCAGCGTATAAGCCCCTCCAATTTGTATGGGCTGTACGGCGTATAAAGGCACTTACTCTACGGTTTTTTTCGTACAAATGGTTCTATGGAGATCGGTAGTTTATACGTTTTCGCAAATTTATACGGCGTATTTGGAGACCCGTACAAATCCAAAATTACGGCCGTACAACTTAACTTTGAATACCCCTAATCTATAGGTAATGTTGATATTATTTTCAGTTCTTGAAATTGGATCTACTGTCATTTTCAAAAAGCTATTATAATTGTAAATATTCGACTTTCGACTAATATATTATTATGGCTTTGGCTTCATGTATCCAGTATATTGCATTACAGATTCCCTATCCGCTATCCACTCATGCAGCCAGAAAGGAATTTCCAGGGACTCAGCAACCCGATTTATCAAACACAGCATTGTGAACTACAAATACAGTACAACGTAGTTATAACACCCAACTGTTGGAGATCTCAACCACTACAGACATTGCGCTACTGACTAAAGAGTATTGTTGGACTCAAGGAAGGACTACTTAGCAGAAACCACCGACAACCAACCACGAGATCGAGGTCCCCAATTGGGATCCAATATCGCAGCCCTGTAATTACACCTTTCCTCTCTACCCGTACAAGGATTCCAAGCTGTTATATCCTATATGTCTATACTTCACCTCCTGTCAATTAGATTCTCAAAAAGACAGCTTCAGCGTCAGGGTTATCGCAGAAGTTTCTAGGTTCCTGTAGTCAAAGATAGATTCGCATACTGCACCTGTTACTCCGAGCATGATATCAATTATTAGACAATCGGTCCACGTGCAGGATGGTGCCACTTCCAACTATCAAGTACGTACACGCCTATGGGTAGTAGTGCCAGCTAGATCAGCAGGGTCTTGCATGTTGCATAGACAATACTATTGTTCTCGGTGAATCTTATCTGCTAAAATTCCTGGCACGACTATGTATCTACAGACATATTCCATTCAAGTGTCTCCCCTATATTTCCAATTTATGCACCACTCCTCAAGGTGAATTCAAGAGTAGAAAAACGGCCTCAGTTTTTTCCTTAGTGGCTATCGGAAATTACTGTACTTGAGGGTAACCGACAACTGAAATCCATTCGCAACATTTACGTTTTCAAAAATAACCCTCGAACCCTAGAAACAAGAAAAATGCTACTTGCAGATTCCATAGTTATTCCGCACAAGTGCGGCATATTCAGGGAAACTCTGGCGATACACGTTCCAGGTGTGAGTGGTAGCTGGTCTATACTTGGGTTGGCTGCCAGGTACTTGCGGCACAAACAATACATGTATCCCATATCGATACTTGAATGCATATGCAAGCAAGTGGTGTCCATGAGAAAGGGAAATCCTTTCAGATTGGTATGAAGCTCGGTATAAACTAGTCTGGTTGGCACAACAGCCCCGCCTAATATAAACGTAAATCGCTGAGGAACCCTGCTGCAACGATGTTCACTTCGCGTTCCCTGGCCGCAGGCCCACCGCGGTTTCCATTTATGCCCTTGAAAGGCGGCGTTTGATATCATACAATCTGGCAGAGGACAGTGTTACAAATTGGGCGTGAGGCGAGGTGCGCACCTGCAGTGGCCAGGCAGCTGGTCCCACTATTGTTACATGTGGCGCAGTAGGCAATACAAGAGAGCACAAAATTAATGCACTGTAACATACTACCCACTCCGCGTCCCCATTCCACATCGTGCAACTGAGCACTTCTTCAGCCTATATTCATCGCAAACTGCGCCTGTGGAATTTTAGACAATATCTAAATAGCGTCGCACGCAAATCCAAAATGGCAACACCAGTCCCGGAGAGGAACGCAATTGTCATCACCACCTCCGCACACCTA
Organism: Tirmania nivea; assembly: GCA_015179035.1. Taxonomy (NCBI): domain Eukaryota; kingdom Fungi; phylum Ascomycota; class Pezizomycetes; order Pezizales; family Pezizaceae; genus Tirmania; species Tirmania nivea. Next base: position 193,628 of record WHUY01000050.1, on the reverse strand, counting down.
GGTGACGATGATGTCTTAGCCCCAGTCAGTACCACAGTGAAGATCCCGCGAAAAGCGAGCGAGGGAGATATCGTCACAACATCGACTACCAGTGGATCTACCACCGAAATCCACATTGGCATGTTCCGATTCCAAATCTCCACAGATCTCACCACCATTGACGGCGCCATCAGCAGCACTACTACCGTGGTGCCCACCGATCCTGCAGGCTGGGAGTCGGGTTGTACCCCATCTGGTAGTACTTCGGGCACAAGTACCACTTGCACAGCAGAGACCGATTTCGACACACCACCGGTAACTATACGCATGATCAAACCTCGATCAAACGAAGTTATCAAAATGGAGGGTACCCAGAAGAATCCTATTTTGCTAGATCGTCTGCAGAAGGCTGCTCACGACAAATGGAAAGATATCACGTGGGGGGATTACATATTCTATTATGAAACCCACGAGGTTAGACCAGGTGATTTGTCAACGTGTCTACCTCCATATGCTAAGCTCCTACGACATGGTGATGAGCTTACTTCGGACATGGAGGTGCGAATTAAGCATTGTCAATGTACCAAACGCTGTGATGGTGTATACCGGTATAGCTATTATGGGTGGTCAACTGTGATCATATAGTTCTTCGCATCCCTTTTTATCCGAGGTACTATTTTCTTTGCTTCCAGCTGCATCTTGTCATTGTTTTCCATTTCCACATCTCTTTTCCCCAACACATGTTTTTTTTTTTTTTTTGGTAAATCAGTACTCGTATTGAAGCTCTCGCTTATGACGAGGCACCAACACATGTTAACCTCCCTATCTGCGACTCATCAAACACTCTCCATATATCTCATCAATGCATCATTCATTCACAAAGGATTTTATGAAAATTCCCAATTATAGTTATAGCACGAGATCACCACAAACTCCCACGGGATAAATTCTCACTTTGCATACGTATATTATATCGCCTAGATACCTACTCAGTCATAATCTTTCGCAACTTTCTACATTTCTGTAGATTTTGAATATTTAAATAAACCTCCACTCACGATTATAACAACCCGTACCTCCGGCTCCGATCGCCGTCCCACCTGATATACCAAAATCTGCACCCCAAATACTAATATTGCCCGAACTACCAACACCAGTCACACGTTCCCCAATACACCCACTGCGGCACTGCTATGTTCTTGACAATCTCAGCAACAGACCGTGAAATTTCATACCAGTGATCTAAAAATATATATTCTTTCTTATGCCTAACAAAAAATTATCATTTGGTATACCAGCCTTTAGCCTCGATGACCGTAGCAATCTTCCTAGGTATACTCCTTGCAAGTCGGTCAAATATTTAAGTGTCAAGAAGTTCCCAGCAATGAATAATTGCCTCAGCTTGCTTGGATTTAATGGTCTCCGCATCGCTAGTCATGCTAATAAACTCAGGGTAGTAATTACAATTTAACTCCCTGCTAATAACAATAGTCATCGCCAATCTCAATTCGTAACCAGGCTATTTAGAGATTATACCCTAGCACGCCGATACCGCTGACTCCCATCCTCTCATCAAGACCTTCCGCTCTCACAGGTCCCCATATCTCTCATCACCAATTACGGCTCCTACCCTACCAATTCCCATCACTGCATCCCACTTCGTCTGCCCCCAAAAAGAAACCGGCACCCTTATAACTTCTGCTTCCCCTTCCTACCATCTCCTATACTACGCCTCTCCTCACCACCGTATCCACCTCCACCCACATACACCATCCAATCAATCGCCGGCACCACCACTCCGCTGCATCCCCAAACTCCACTTACAATTGGCACCCCCTCCCACTGCCCTCTATCTTATTCCCCGCCCTCTCGGTTCTCTCCTCCTCAACATCTTAGCTGATTCTACCTCCATCCTCTTATAGCTCGTCCCCACCGTCCCGTTCCACAGGTCGTTTCGTCTCCACCTTTATGTTCCTAGCCACCTACCGCACCGCCAACGCCGTCAAAATCCCCACCTTTATCGGAGAACTGACCTGTCTTCCCAGCTGGGACTCCCCCCTGGTCTTCTCTCCCTCTGTTTATGGTCATCTTCCCCCTCTCCACAGCTACATCCGCTTCACCTCCTCCATATCTTGTCCACCATCTCCAGCCTTACCACCACTCCCTTATTCCACTTCCCACTCATTCTCATGTTCCTCCTTTCCCGGCTTCACCTTCGTCTCCCTACTCGAAGAAGCAGTAGGTGGAGCTGCATGTTTTATCCTACCTACCCCTCTCTCAGTGTCATCCACCAAGGCACCCACCCGCTCTTTCCAACTTTTTCCAGCACTGGAACAAATTCTTTCTGCGCACATCATGAGCACCATCAGCTGCCTGGACATGCTGGCTATATTTTTTTTTTTTTTTTTGGTAAATCAGTACTCGTATTGAACCTTCTCGCTTATGACGAGGCAGCGCATCCCCCCAGGTTAAGCCTGATGGGATTGTCCAGCCACTGGGCTGCTCCCTGCCCCGTAGCTGGCTATGTTCCCATTCTGTCCGCGCCTCTGTTTCGACCGCATAGGTAGAGCCAATTTGGAGCTCATCTTGTCCAGTAGGGATCTGGAATCTGTCTCTAGGCTTCTACTCTTGCTCTTCGTAGTCTCTCCAGCCTCATCCTTACCTTCGCCTCATGCAACATTTTAATCCCCACACTTAACCTTTTTTTTTTTTGGTAAATCAGTACTCGTATTGAAGCTACTCGTTTATGACGAGGTAGCGCATCCCCCAAGTTAAGCCTGACGGGATTATCGAACCACAGGGCCGCTCCCTGCCCCCGTATCACGTACAAGACCAGATACCTCCCGGAAAATTCTTCGCTGGACCAAAGGCAAAAACGAAACAAAATAAAAAACATAACCCCTATGGACACAACCCCCCCGAGCACCACACTTAACCTTCCTCCCGCACGGATAACCATCCCCATCCTTCAACCATACCCTCTTCTTTCCCCACCCAACTTCCACCTCTCCCCCGGCCTGCCTCCTTATTCCCCCCTATCAATGATGTCTTTCCCTTCTCTCCCAGCCCACTAATCCCACCAATCGATAAAGATCCCCACATCACAACTGTCCCCCACTTAGTGTACGCTGAGCAATCCTCTGGGCAAAAGCTCCAATCAGGTATTTTGTATTCGGAACTGCTGCTGGATCAGACCAGTCCATGTTCCGGTCCTTATCTGGAGACCAGTAACATGGCATTCAATTTGTAAGTCATAAATCGTCCTCGCCTTCCTCTCACTCAAGTACAGGAGTAGAGTAACTGGCTTTCTCCTCTCCTGTTCCATCAGGCCCGGAATGTCGGAGGTATGTATCCCGCAATTGCTTCTCCCTCTGTACTAAAAACGGTGCTACCGCCTCAGTAATCACCAAATGGACGTAGCCGGACGACGATCCCAACTGCACAGATTCTCATGCCTCGATATCCCTCGCCGACCAATCATTCAGTAGCACAAACCCAAACACATGTCCATTGCCTAGCCCAGATCAACCGGCAGCCTCCATTCAGTCCCAACGCCAACGAACGCCGCGAGCTCAATCTGATAAGCCAACTCTTCCGTCGGACTAAATTTCGGGGCAAAGTATCCTATGCGGGGGAGCTGCCCGTGGGACGAGTAGTGGGGGTGCCGGAGACCACTACTGATGAGGGTAGACCTTAGTAGTACACGGGATTGTGTAGGATATTTTTTGAAGTCGAGCATTTTCCCCACGAAAAAGCTCCCCGTGGACCACCAGCACAGATACATCGGAGACTTGCAGGGAATGTGAAGGAGGAGAGAGGAGATGCCCTGTCTGTAAGAAAAATGGACGGGTATATGTATTAGATGCGCTACCATGAATTTGTCGGAATTTTCTACTTACGCAGACATCTTTATTCCTACCGGCGAGAGAGTTTTCAGATAGGTGGGAGCAGATGAATTTTTGTGCGGGTTTTCACTTGAGTGGGATATGGCATGTTTTAACTTTTTCTACCTGCGCAATTTTGTGTATTTCCTTAGGGGGGAATCTGGTCATGTACGTAGATATGGGGCAGGGAGCGGCCCAGGGGTTGGACACTTAACCTAGGGGGATGCGCTGCCTCGTCATAAGCGAGAAGCTTCAATACGATACTGATTTACCAAAAAAAAAAAAAAAAAAAAAAGCTCAACGTGGGTTAATGCATGGTGCCGAATTCCATGGAAATTTGTAAAGCTACCATCAAAAGGTAGGTACATATGTAAGTAGGCCTGGGATAGAGTCCATATTGCGTTGGCAGGCCAAGAGCGGGGAGGGTCAGGCTCACTGCCAGAGGGGAATCCGCCGGCTTCAATGAGTTTTCTGAGCCAGGCTCGGACGGCATGGGAGGCGGAATTACCAAGGGAGGCGAATGTGTTGAGGATATATTGGAGAAACGGGTGGGGAGAGCCAGGGTACGTGGGCCCGGGAAGAAGCGTGGCAAAGGTTGTTGAGAGTGAGGAGGTAGTCACCGACGGCGGTGCAGATTCGCCGTTGCCCTGGGAGAGGGGGAGCTGGTGGGATTAGGAAGAACTGATCTTGGATGTAGATAGCTGAAACGCCTCAAGGCGTGGCTGGGGAGAGAAGTTGCCGAAGGGGAGGTCGGTCGGCGTCTAGGCGGAGGGGATTTCGATCCTGGTGATGGGGTGTACAACATCTGACGGGGTAGTGCAACACGACCGGGATATGCAACAAAACAGTGGTAGGGTAGAACTCAATGGATTTTCAGTAGAATTGGATGGCAAGGGGCTCAAAAGCTGCGCACGAGTTCGGAGAATAACTTTTGAAGTGCCCAAGAGCCCTGGATCAGGGAGTCTAGGGAGGTATCCTGATATATGGCTAATACATGAATTGCGTGATGTGAATATATGACCAGGTAATAAACTCAAATAATATGACGGAGCAGAGTTTGGATACATTTCCTGGCCCTCTCACATAGTGCAAAAACCATGAAGTCAAGTCTGCACCTCGTGGTATGATGGAACATACATGAGCATGCACCCAAATTAGGGGGTCCGGGGCGGAAGTGCAATATAGCGGGTAAAGGCTCAAACTCGAGCAGTTTTCATCAGATTTGGATAAAAGGGTACTCAAACCAGACGCGCGAGTCCATAGAACCATTTATAAACTACCTAAGAGCCCTAGCTTACGGAGCCACTATGGTTATCCTGATATATGTTATGCCTAATGTTTTCACATTTAGATAGGAAAGTGGGCCTTAAACTATACACTAAGGCGGGTCTCTGTATATTCCCTTCTCTACCCACACAGTGTGAAGCAAACAGACCCACTTACAGCCTCTGAAGAGCATACAGAACTTATGACTTGAGCCTGTATAAGCGGAGGAGAGGGGGGGGGGAGGGCGCACAGGAACAGAACTATCAAAACAGCCCAGGGCCAGTACCAAGTGGCTGAAAAGGGTCTCCCTATTAAACATATGCTATTGTAAGTCTTCTATACAGCAATTAATGAGAACTAGATAAGGTCGCCCCAGCCACCCCTCCCCATCCAAACTAGGCAACTATTAGTACAACTTCATATGACTGAGGAGACCATAGGAACTCAATAATTTAAGTATATCTGGGTGAGAAAGAGGATCTTTTGAGCAAATTTACCACTTTGTTGGGCAGCAATTGAGAGATTAGATGTCCGTAGATGCTTAGGGTACTATTGCTGAGAAAGTGGAAATCCAGGCCTAAGTATATAGATAATGGCTCAAAGCAAGCGCAGAGTACCTGGATTTCATACCCATAGTCTGGTAATTCGTTTGACACACTAAACTCTTAACCTAGACTATTTTGGATATGCTTATCCTTAACACCTGTACCCCCCTAATGTGGGTACATGCTCATGTGTGTTCCATCATACCATGAGGTGTAGACTTGACTTCATGGTTTTTGCACTATGTAAGAGGGCCAGGAAATGTATCCAGACTCTGCTCTATCATATTATTTGAATTTAATACCTGGTCATATATTCATATTACGCAATTCATGTATTAACCACATATCAGGATACCTCCCTGGACTCCCTGATCCAGGGCTCTTGGGTACTTCAAAAGTTATTCTCCGAACTCGTGCGCAGCTTTTGAGCCCCTTGCCATCCAATTCTACTGAAAATCCATTGAGTTCTACCCTACCACTGTTTTGTTGCATATCCCGGTCGTGTTGCACTACCCCGTCGGATGCTGTAGCCATGACAGTAAGATCTCGGTAGCACATCTTAAGCCTAACATTGGGGCCCACAGAACTACTGGCTCCACCTCATCCGCAAGGTCGACTCCCCAGCCTGCCCCAACTGCGATCACCCCTCGGAGGACGGCTACCATATCACCTTCGACTGCCCCCACCACCATCAGCAACGCCAGGAGTTCATCGGAGATGCCAGGACATGGGAAGATTGGACACACCAATCTGGAAGAAAGAAGAGGGGGAGGAGGAGGAGTGGGACGCGGTAGAGGCATACTTCGCCTACCTCTACTGCCCCCTTGCTGGACGCTAAGGCGCAGGCAGGAAGGCTTCAGGAGGGGGGCGAGGCTCCCCGCTCACTCATCGGATGTTGCGCATATTTTGTTTCTCTCTCCTTTGCGTCCTCTTGCTATTTGTACATAGTTCGCGCAGGGCGTCAGACTAACTTGACCGTCCCTTGAATCCACCCGGGTTTCCGGGTGGCTCGTCATACGACCCTTAAAGGTTGTGCATACGAGTACTGAGTTAAAAAAAAAAAAAAAAAATTAAGCGTAACCTTTTTTTTTTTTTGGAACTCAGTACTCGTGCGCAACCTTAAGGGTCGCATGATGAGCCACCTGGAAGTCAAGGGTCGGTTAAGTTAGTCTGACCGCCCTGCGTGAGCTATGTACAATAAGATATAAAAATAAAAATAAAAAAAACAACCAAAAGGAAATAATATGCGTATCCGGTGTCTCCTCAGTTTGGCCGTGTGACTTTGAGTGTGCTGCGTAGTAAGTATGAGAGTACTGGTGAGAAGGAGCCCGAGATGGAGATAGACCGTACTGTTGCGGTGGGAATAGGCTTGATATGAATATAGACCATACTATCACGGTGAAAATAAGCTCAGAATGGGCCGTACTTCACGGTAACAGCAAGCTCGAGATGGAGATTGACAGTAGGCACTGCGTTGTCACCGTGAGAACGATCTGGAGATGAAGACGGACGAGACAGCACCGAGAGGAGCAATACCAGAGAGAGAGAGAGAGCAGATATGGCATATGGGCGTCAGACGGATGAAGGGGTATAGTGGAGTGAAGGGGAACGAGAGGGCTAGAAAGGCGAAGGAGTCAGCATAGGGTAGGCAGGAGGATGCTCAGACCTGACATAGCGACACCGGCAGGCTAGTCTGGTTGGCACAAGCCCCTTGTCTTTGATTTCTCTCCTTTCCGCAATATCTTCACGGGGGGTCATGGTACGTAGATACGGGGTGTTCTTGTACCCAGACCGATTTAGATACGGGCAGGGAGCGGCCCAGTGGTAGGACAATCCTCCAGGCGTAACCTGGGTGATGCGCTGCCTCGCCATAAGCGAGACGCTTCAATGCGAGTACTGATTTAGTCTTATTGGCACAACTCCCTCGTAGGTACTGATTCACCAAAAAAATCTCTACGAGGCGGTGCCCGCCAGACTACTAAAAAAAAAAAAAAGTCGTCAGATGGCTAGTCTGGTTGGCACAAGCCCCTCGTAAGGGCCTGTGCCAACCAGACTATCAGATGGCTTCGATTCGTGTCACGCCTAATTCGGCAGCAGGTCACCTGACCAGCTGCTTTTAGCCGGCTGGCCAAGTGTGGCTACCGCCATCCCTGTCGACCAAGGCCTGTCCTAGTCTGGTTGGCACAACACCCTCCGTAGGCCTAGGCCTGTCCCTCGCAGGGATATAAATACGAGCCCGCTTCTGAACCTCTACACCATATCACCAATACGGTCCATCCGCAATCTATCGCGATACAGCTCTGGCACGAGATTACTATAGCTCAAAAGGAGTTCAGCAAACAAAAAATTACCAAGCAACATAGCTTCCAGCCATGCCCAGCCCACCCATAACCCCACTCCCTCAAACAGCCCGTCCACCCAGCTACCCCGTCCTCACCTCTCCTCCCCTCCTACACCATCCTCCACTCCTGGCAAGGACCTCACTCTCCCTCCCCCCCACCTCCTTCATCTTCTCCGCCTCGCCCCTGCTCTTCCATCCCGGCAGCTCCCGTATCGCCCTCGTCCACGATACTGCCTCCGACAGCTATTTTCTTCCCCGCGGGCGCAAAGACGTCGGCGAATCCCTCGCCACCTGCGCTCTCCGCGAGGGCTTCGAAGAATCTGGCTTCCGCGGGGAGCTAATCTCTTGGGGCGGTGGGCCGAGCGGAACACTCCAACCCAAGCCACCTGGTTCCTCCAAGGGCACAGACCAGTTACAAATGGACAATAAAGAGGCATTCTGGGCCCAAGCTCAACCAATTCATACCTACAGAGGTGTCATCATCTACTTCACGTATTACTTCCTCGCTATACTCCCCGAGGACAATCCGATTCCAGATAAAGGGAAAGAGAGACTCGTTGGTGCACATGAGAGCGGGTATGTAGGAATCTTAGTACCGGTAGAGGAGGCGATTAAACTCTTATCCCGAAACAACGAATGTGAGGGGAATAGTCTTGTCTTTGTGGCTGACCAAGACAAGATGCTCGAGTTGTTCCGGTCTGGCAAAATCTGGAAAGAGGGATTGGGTGAGAATGAAGCTGACTATAACGTTTATGCCGCGTCGGAGCGTGACGATGCGAGGGATGGGAAGAAGGATGTGTGGATGTCAGGACCTATTAGGGCGAGCGATGCTTTCCGCATTGATAAAGATACAGCGGATAGACTAGCAAGAGAGGGAAAAGGCAAAATTATTCCGCGCCCAAACAATGGGAGCGATGATGGAGTTGTGCAGGCGAGGGTAGTGTATGAGGGATGGAAGAGGCTAAAGGAGATTCATGGGTGGAATTAGATGAGGAGGATGCAGATGATTGATTTCACTAGATATCCAAGTTGGTTGGCGGAGAGTATGATCCTTTTTTTCTTTTGGCAAGTATGAATATCAAAACAAACCCCTCTCCTCTAAAAAATTGCATTACTCCCACAGATAAGCTACCCAGAACCCCAGACGGATTCCGCGCTCAACACAGGTTGAATGACAAACGGAACTGTAACGGGGATTAGAAATGGACATAGTCTCAGCCTATAAGGCTCGCTATATTCTGTCAAAGTCACGAGCCTCTCAAATCAGGGCGCTGTGCTGCCCCAGCGCCCAAAATTTCCACCAAATATATCTCTGGGAAATTCTTCTAAACTTTTCCCCGCCTACTCAGGCTTCCGCAACGAAGTCCTGAGGGCTTTTATAGTGGTATATGCTAGAAGTGCTACAATACACCGGCATGATGGCAACTAACTGAACTGTATTGGTGATTTGCCAAACAGCATAATAAAACAAGCTTACCTAGCGATTAGCTTACGCTTGCGTCAACAAGCAACAAACGCTGCACGAGCGGCATAGCCCAGAACGCGGCATGCCTCATAGAACTTCATGGGTCGCAGACGGCAAAGGGAGACAGTCGGATATGACCCTCAGGCTAGTACGGAATGTCCACTGTGGTGTTCGTGTCTTTTGTGTTCTGGCTTTGGTTAAATTTTTTCGTTTTCCTCTCTGATGGGGGTATCTGGCCATTTGTACTTAGTAGGAGCGGCTCAGGGGTTGGATAACCCCAGGCGCGACCTGAGAGATGCGCTGCCGCGTCATAAGCAGATAACTTCAATACGAGCACTGATTTACCAGAAAATTAAAAAAAATAGGCGGCAACATGAAGCCCTCAAGATACTGACCATAAAGCCTTTCTTTCGCAACAGAATCAAAAGTTTTGAGCCAAGTTCTCACGCGAGTGCCATAGGGTAGGCGCAGATGGGGGGGAGGCGACGGCAAATGCAGGTGTAAGTGCGTAACTACATACATGTACGTTAGTTGGTTTGCCTATGGCTTGTAGGGCCATCTTGTCCACGGTACTACCCCTGAGAAAATCACTGACAAAACAGTCTCATGGATGCGTGGTTCTCAAGACAGTATTGGGCTACACCCTGGACTCAATAGTAGGAGTACAGGCTGGGCAACTCATGACTGTAGGCTAGGTCCTGCGCCTGCAACAGGCGGCCCTAGACCTTTTACGTATTCAGCAAACACAACAAACCAACCTCATCAGAGGCAATACGTTTGATGTAGATAGTAAACTCAAGCTTTTTCGAGTGTGAATTCCACAATGCAGAAACGAGTTCGGACCTTGTCATACGACCCTTAAGGTTGTGCATACGAGTACTGAGTTCAAAAAAAAAAAAAAAAAAAAAAAAAAAAAACGAGTTCGGACTCTCCTACAGATATGCCGTCTTAGTGGCTAACATTACTATACCCAATGTATAGACTTTGGAAGCCATTTTAGCGCCCTCATTCACCGAAGCGTGTGCACCCTACCCTATAAGAGGGATTTTGCGTAAGTACTTTGAGCATTATCATGCACTGTGCCAACTGTGCCTCGCGGGACCGATCCACAGGGCCTTCTTCCTGACAGGCGCGGCACCCGAGGAACTCTCCTACGGAAACCGAAACGACCACCGGGAAGCCCCAATCACAACTATGGAGATCATTCCCGTGGACAGCAGCAGGTCCCAGCGGAAGGAGGACTGGTATACGGAACTGGGCAACTTGAGGGATAAGGGTTGGGCGCTCACGTTCACCGACGGTACCGAGGGAAAGAACGGCGAGGTGGCGGCTGCGCCAGTCACACGACACGGAGCAAGGCGCCTTCCTGGGCACCCTGGCCACGGTGGCCGACGGGGAGGAAAAAGGGATCACGCTTGCCTTCAGCTCTAGAGCCGATAAACTCCTGGTCCGGACAGACTCCATGGCAAGCAAGCAGGCCCTTCTCAACCTCAGCAAAGGCACCATACCTAGGTCCGGTATCGAGAGGGAGCTGAAGGACCTCCTCCACATGCGGGCACACCAGGAGACACAGCTATCGGCTGGGTCCGCAGCCACATCGGTATCCCAGGCACAGACAAGAGGGCAGCCTACGAGTCAGCCCTAGGGCGTATCGCCAGGAGCCGACAGGTGGCAACGGCAGCAGGCATCAGGACAGCAGCCAAGGCCAGGCGGAAGGACATGCGATCGGAGCCCGGATTCAGAGTCAACAGGTGCCTATGGCACAGACACGCCCTGTCGGCCTACACCTGGCTGCGCACCAACCGTGGCCCTCAGAATCACTAGCTCCACTTCATCCGCAAGGCCGACTCCCCTGCCTGCCCCAACTGCGACCACCCCTTGGAAGATGGCTTCCACGTCAGCTTTGACTGCCCCCATCACCGCCAGCAGCACCAGGAGCTCATTGGGGACGCCAGAACGTTGGAAGAGTTAGACACACCAATATGGAGAAAGGAAGAGGGAGAGGAGGAGGAATGGGATGCGGTAGAGGCATACTTCGCCTATCTCTACCGCCCCCTCGCTGGACGATACAGCATCTGACGGGGTAGTGCAACACGACCGGGATATGCAACAAAACAGTGGTAGGGTAGAACTCAATGGATTTTCAGTAGAATTGGATGGAAAGGGGCTCAAAAGCTGCGCACGAGTTCGGAGAATAACTTTTGAAGTACCCAAGAGCCCTGGATCAGGGAGTCCAGGGAGGTATCCTGATATATGGCTAATACATGAATTGTGTGATGTGAATATATGACCAGGTAATAAACTCAAATAATATGATGGAGCAGAGTCTGGATACATTTCCTGGCCCTCTCACATAGTGCAAAAACCATGAAGTCAAGTCTACACCTCGTGGTATGATGGAACATACATGAGCATGCACCCAAATTAGGGGGTCCGGGGCGGAAGTGTAATATAGCGGGTAAAGGCGCAAACTCGAGCAGTTTTCATCGGATTTGGATAAAAGGGTACTCAAACCGGACGCACGAGTCCATAGAACCATTTATAAACTACCTAAGAGTCCTAGCTTACGGAGCCACTATGGTTATCCTGATATATGTTATGCCTAATGTTTTCACATTTAGATAGGAGAGTGGGCCTTGAACTATACACTAAGGCGGGTCTCTGTATATTCCCTTGTCTACCCACACAGTGTGAAGCAAACAGACCCACCTGCAGCCTCTGAAGAGCATACAGAACTTATGACTTGAGCCTATATAAGCGGAGGGGAGGGGGGGAGGGCGCGCAGTAACAGAACTATCAAAACAGCCCAGGGCCAGTACCAAGTGGCTGAAATGGGTCTCCCTATTAAACATATGCTATTCTAAGTCTTCTATAAAGCAATTAATGAGAACTAGATAAGGTCACCCCAGCCACCCCCCCAATCCAAACTAGGCAACTATTAGTACAACTTCATGTGACCGAGGAGACTATAGGAACTCAATAATTTAAGTAAATCTGGGTGAGAAAGAGGATCTTTTGAGCAAATTTACTACTTGGTTGGGCAGCGATTGAGAGATTAGATGCCCGTAGATGCTTAGTGTACTATTGCTGAGAAAGTGGAAATCCAGGTTTAAGTATATAGATAATGGCTCAAAGCAAGCGCAGAGTACCTGGATTTCATACCCATAGTCTGGTAATTCGTTTGACACACTGTACTCTTAACCTAGACCATTTTGGATACGCTTGCTCCTAGGCCCTCCTCAACACCTGCACCCCCCTAATTTGGGTACATGCTCATGTGTGTTCCATCATACCATGAGGTGTAGACTTGACTTCATGGTTTTTGCACTATGTAAGAGGGTCAGGAAATGTATCCAGACTCTGCTCTATCATATTATTTGAATTTAATACCTGGTCATATATTCACATTACGCAATTCATGTATTAACCATATATCAGGATACCTCCCTGGACTCCCTGATCCAGGGCTCTTGGGTACTTCAAAAGTTATTCTCCGAACTTGTGCGCAGCTTTTGAGCCCCTTGCCATCCAATTCTACTGAAAATCCATTGAGTTCTACCCTACAACTGTTTTGTTGCATATCCCGGTCGTGTTGCACTACCCCGTCGGATGCTGTAGGAGAGTGCGCATATTTGATATTTGCTGCGTTGCTTTCTGTTATTCTCGCGTTGTTGTGATTTAGTACGTAGCTTGCGCAGGGCGTCAGATTAACTTGACTGTCCCTTGAATCCACCCGGATTTCCGGTGTGGCTCGTCATATGACCCGTAAGGTTGTGCATACGAGTACTAAGTTCAAAAAAAAAAGGTGCCAACGGTGCAACTCTGAACGCGCTAGCCAATAACTCGAGATAATACGTAATCTGATGCCCGCCTATAGCAGTTGCCCTGTCCTAAGTAGGTAGCTTGCTGGCTGTGAATCGCCTAAAATAGTACGCGGTTGTGGAAGAATACTGAAGTCTAGAGTCATTGTGGAATAAGTTTGGAATAAATTGAGCAACGATTCGTTTGTTTACGGGATTCCTGAGGATACCCTCAACATGAGTTAATCTGGACTGTTTCAAAAGTCGCACCATGTTACCCTGAGCCAGACGCTAATTTATGAGTCCGACTTTACAAATTTTTTTTTTAAAAAAAAAAAAAAAAGATATAGATTGAAATAGTTACAGTAGAGGCCCTTATTAGCATGGAGCTCTAAGAGTATTATGTTTATGTTTATGCCTGAATTATATATAGAACAGAACTAACTTTACTTTCGATTGAATCTTCCTTTACCAAGAGTATATATGAGTAAGGTTTTTTTTTTTTTTTCCCCAAAAAATAGAGGTTCAGAATCGAGTTCATATTTCCTAATTCCCTTTGTCCATTTAATCCGAGCAGGCAGATAACCTGATTCCTTGAATCAACCAGGGCCCCTGGGAGGCTCGTCATGGTCTGCGCATTGCGACCGCATAAATTACCTGTAAGGACTTTTTGTTTTTTTTGACTCATTAATATAAAGACAACATTTACTTCCTCCCTGACGAGTGCAAAGCCATCAGTGAGTCCCTGTCCGCCTGTGCCCTCCGCATAGGCTTCGAAGAACTCGGCCTCCGTGGGGAACTAACCTTCTTGGACCGGTCATCTCGGGTCCCGGGGAATTCGAGCACAACAAGCATGGGTACTAGATATTAAAGAGGCATTCTGAGCCGAAGCTCGACCGAAGAATACATCCCGTAGAGTTATCATGACATTTACGTATTTATCCCTCGCCTGCTTCTCGAGGACAACCGGATCTTTATAAAGGGGAAAAGAGAGGGGAGACAGAGCCCTGGTATGAAGAAGTCTTGGTACCAGTGGAAAAGGCGATTAAGCTCATAAATGGGGGCGGCAACCGCGCGGAGAGTGGTCTCGTCTTCGCGGCTGACGAGCAGAAGATACTGAGCAGAAGATACGTAAACGGAAGGAGTTGGCTTGTCTGGGCAAAATATAGAAGGAAGAGAAGCCTGGGGATGAGAAAGATGAAGGATAAAAACGCTCCTTCCAGGGAGAGTGACAATGTGGAGGATGGGAGAAGGATGTGTGGAAGTTGGGACCTCTTAAGAAGAGAAACATTCCACATTGACAAAAATACAGCGGAGTGCCTGGCAAAGGAGGGTAAAGGTAGAGTTGTTCCATACCCCACTAATATTAATGATCATGGGCCTGATGATGGCGCTGTGCAGGCGAGACCTCGAGGGTGATCGATGAGGCGTGAAAGAGGCCGAAGGAATAATATCAGTGGGGAAAGAAGGTTGATGGTTGAGGTTCATTAGTAAGTTTGCTAATAGATTTAGCAAAGCTGTTATGCATGGGTGGATTTGGATTTTTTGCTTTTTCGGCTAGCATACTTAATGTTAACAATCCAAATTACTGTTAAGCCATAACAAACGCGTTAAAATGAATGTGACTACAGAATTCCGAGTCGTGACGCATAGTTCTCTTTGTATCGACTATTCTTTAATTATGTACTTAGCTCGCGCAGGGTACTGACCCTTGGATTCCGCTTGTCATACAACCTTTAAACCTACCTCGCCATGGGAATACCTATATATATATAAAAAAAAAAAATAAAAAAAAAAACTTTAAACCTGGTTTACCTCGCCATGGAGACTTCTATATGCGAGTAATGAATAAAAATAAAAAAAAATAAAAAAAACCTTTAAACCTGGAAGCCTGTGGCCGACAGCCACAAGGGTCATTGGAGATCGAAATTTAATTCTTTGGTTGGAGAGATATAATACAAATAGAAATCGTCACGCCATGAAATATTATGGGTTGCGATGACTTCCCTAACAGTATTTACTCTGTGTCTCGCATACGCAAGGCCCAACTTGAAGGTCACTTCGAGATAATTAGAAACAAAATAAGAATTCGGTTGGAAATTGGGGATTCTTTCCCTGTGAACCACTTTAGTAGCAGCAATTTATAATTATCTACACGTGGTTGGTTTCCGACAACCGCAGTGATAGCCCAAGACAGCAAGACCACGATCTGCATTTTGGAACTCGAGTCTTGGAGATCTGCACATATATATCATAATGTGACAAATGTATATATCATTCGTATGTGCCACCTGGGGGGTTCATACATAGAACCAGGATTCAGAAATAGGTCGACGTACATAGGATTACACGCTACCTCCACCCCTTGCAGTTGTCACTCTTTTTTTTTTTTTTTTTTTTTAATTCAATACTCGCGTGCGGCATAACCATGGCGAGGTTCAGGTGGGCCTATTGCCCTATGCCCCCTGTCCCCAGGGACAGTTGTCACTCGATAGCACCGTAAGCACTTATTATTTATAAAGATGCATATCCTGCATTTCTGTCTCCTAATATTATTCCACGAGATTTCCTCGACAAACTCAGAAAAATCGACATCACAGTTCCTATTGCTATAGCTACCTCACTGCAATTGGTTTCCGTGATTCGAAACTCGCAAGACTAGGTACTAGATTATTATTAAATCAACTTACCCCCAGAATCCTACCGCTCCGCATCTGCGATTATTTCAAAAATATGGCTGGTGAATTAACATATAGCTCCGCAGAGAGTCCGGACACCTCATCAAATGCAGCCGATAATGCCGCACCACCACCTGTACCAAGTACTAATGTTACCAAGCTCAGTACTATAAAGAACAGTCTTAGGACCACGCCAGAGATAAAGCACAGGCAGGCCCGTTCGCCACATGGGAAGTCCAAGAAAATTCTTTCGGACGGAGACCTCTGCAGTATAATAGAGATGATAAGTAAGCTCGAGCCAGTTGCGGCCGATAATACAGCTCCTGTACAGTCGGACATTACATGTACTTCTCATCAGGAAGGAAAAGGAATCAGAGATACCGTGGAGGGTGAGAACCTCAAGGAGAGTTCAACGGTTACCAATCTCAATCTCACATCTCAGGACGATACTCCCCTCTCAACTACAAGCACTCCCAAACTGCCAGTGCCAACAGAGGATGAACCTCAACCAACTCTCTCGAAATCCATCGACTTCGCCCAAAGCCAGAAAGCAGACCTCATAATTTCCATTGGTGGGATCACGGCCCTAGTTATATCCAGCGTTGTCTGCCACTTCAGCCCGCTATTCCGTTACATGTGTACGCCGGGGGCAACAAAGCCGGTCGGCCTGGTGCCGGGGCTTGAATTGGAACTGTACCAGTATTTCCCCCGTGGGGCGGGTCCGCCAGAGTCAAACTTGCCCGTTCTATCGATCAGTTCACAAGGATGCTGGGCAAAGGATAAAGGTGAGAGCGTAATCTTAACATTGCACGCAATGCATGGCAATTCAGCAGAGCTACCACTGGAACTCCGTGACCTTCCCCTCATGGGCCGCATTGCAGAATTTGTCTGGACATATTCATGTCAGCGAATTATGGTCCCTTGGTTTCGAATCTGGCTGGATCGCCCTGTCAATATTAATCAAAGGCTAGAGGAGGTTTTTCGCAATCGCGAAAATTCAGAGTTCCACTTAAGATCGTTGGGGGCCCTTGTTACAGTTGCAATAGTTATGCGAGATGTCTCAGCCGTCAAGTCCCTGTGGAAGATGCTCTTGTTGCTCGTCCCGGGAGACGGGGCGTTTGTCTCGCAACTGACGGGTTGTCCGACGAGAATTCTTGGGGAGCTTGAAGGTACTGACATCCTTCTATATGATGGGTTATATTTTGTTCCTTTTCTGATATGACAGCGTGAGAAGGTACACTATGTGCGAAGCGCCAGACTGTCCTTTCTGAAGTGACATCTATCCTCCAGCATATCTATGATGTCTTCGTTGGAAAAGCCAAACCACATCCACCTCCAGAATACCTTGTCGGTGTCCTACCTAACAACATACAATCGCTAGGGCCGTGTAGACATCCACAGCTGGCATGGTTTCTATGTGCACTTGAGGAACGACTTCCTTCTACAGGCTTTCTGTTGTCAGACCCGAAACAAACATCTCTGGCAAAAGTCTTCACCAGCCTGTATCAGGTAGCTGGTGATCTTGAGAGTCACCACTTACGAGTTGCAAACCAGAACAGCAAACATGATTCTACGGCCGGGACGTCTCATATATTTTGCGAGCGGTTGGGGCGCAGTTTATCACGTGCTATCAAACGTGTGCATTCCAAAATTGAATTTACTGATTGCCTCGAGCTCCTCGACAGGTCTATGGTGTCTAGAGATTCCCACCCATTGACTCCGCTCGTGGTTCCATCACCTCCGTTGAAAGACGTGATTACCAGGTATGACACCTTATTCCGAGAGCATAATGACCAGCTTCATTCATCCGCCAAACCGGACAACAATGGCTGGATTTTCCGCTGGTGCGCTGAATGGTTAGCCGAGGTGCAAGGGATCACGGATAACTTCAATTGGGATTGGTACGTCCCTAGAAATAACACTGGAAATGCATTATTCGGAATGCCCACAAGCAGGTCAGCCCCCGAGGTGTAGCAGGCCCTCCGGGCCATGAGAGTTCGAAGAATAGCTGACCGGTTTTCCATTCAGTACTAGTAGTGTTTCCATAGTTAAGTCGGGTACAGGCTCCATAACCAGCCCCATGCCAGCCAGCCCGGTGACCCAACCAACATCTCAACCAAATAGTGCCTCCACAATTAATCTAGCTACGCATTCCACAATCAACCCTATTCAAGCCGGCCAAGTGGCCCAGTCAGCACCAAAAGCCTTCACATTTAGTCGGACATCTGCATGCTCCACAGTTAATCCTATTGCCGCCAGCACAGTGGACTCGCCAGCACCTCAACCAGCTAGTGCCCCCACAACTAGTCTGTTTCACGCCTCACTGTTCCAAGCCAGTATAGTGAGCCCAGCCAGCCAGCACCACCAGCTAGTGCGAAGAAACCGACACCTCAACCCATGACTCCACTACGGGCCCCGAGTCCTACAGGCGCCACCCCACCACGACGGCGCAAGGCTCAAGGCGAGCATGAGAGCCGTTACCAGAACGAAGAACAAGCAGCAGTAAGCAAGCGCGAGGAGTCATTTGAGGAGAAACGGTTGAGGCATTATTGGCACCGCTCTTAGCTACCTGATATCTGCACATGCATTACTACAGATACTGTTATACACATCGCTGAACTTGCTTTAGATTGGGGTCGGCTTAGCTTACCTGCAAACCATATGTTCACGTTAATGTTTTTCAACTTTAAATTGAGACCCTTGTGGTGACCGATCTGTGCTCTGTGATATAAGTGTAGCGTTCTTACCTGTATTTCATACGTTTTACTTCTATATTTATGCCAGTATGAGAACAGTTTATATCAATAAACTGACAGCGGGTTGAGTGATAAGTATTTCAATGCCTCTCTATATAAGCTCGCAACTAGAATGAGTTTGCACTTAAGTACGTGATTTTGTTTCCACAGGTGTCATCTCAAGTAAAACATGTCATGATCATATTTTCTATAATTGCTGGCGAAGCACTTCATAAATACACGCACTCGCTAATTTCTCAAAAAACACGTGCAAACCCATATGCATGTCCTTGCGCAACATACACCCGACTGCCTAAAGCTTGCAAAATATTAGTCCATATCCTACGGGATTGGAATAGAATGCCGGAAGTATTTCCAGCTTCTCGAAGAGGCAAGTACACTTGATTTATTCGGCAACCATTCCAGTTTTATACCACAATCATGCTAGAATAATTATAATGGACCCTTTGCACCAGATACTAAGTGCTGCTGCTATTAAAACTATAAGGAGAGGGAAAGGTAAACATACAGCTGTAGAGCTACAGGTTCACTTGACTGTCCCTTAAATCCACCCGGGTTTCCAGGTGGCTCGTCATACGACCCCTAAGGTTGTGCATACGAGTATTAAGTTAATAATAAAAAATAAAATAAAATAAAATAAAAGAGCTGCAGGTTCAACGGCTTTCCCGCTTTATGTAGCAGGAAATTCGACAGAACTTTTGTCCCCGCGATATACATATATCCCGTCTGCTATATTGAAAACATTACCTTGATCACTGGGTCCCATGAAGTTGAGGGAAGGCACAGTTTTGGTAATATTGCATGAATAGTCTCCTGCACCTGACATCGCAGGTTCTTGGTCGAGTGAAGACCCAAGTACTGCCTGCTTACTTAAGCTACCAACTTCGCCTCTTCAACCAGCCGCAGACTACAGTGGCATTCTTCCCACTCAGCGGTCTTGAACCCTCAGACAAGGATCATATGATGAAGGACTGTACGGTTGGGTGGAAACCTTCAATGGATACTAAGAGAAAGGGAAGGGCAAGGTCAAGAAGGTGTCTGCGGTTTCGGCGGCTGTAGAGGTAGCTCCAGCACCAATTTCCTATGGTCGAATTGTTTCTGAGGACGAGTTGGATTATGGGGAGACGACTGAATGAGGATACAGGCTGTCTTATATGATCTGGTTTTGATAAGTTCTGTTTTGCAATTTGTCTTCCGTTGCTATTTTAAAATAACAGAAAAAGAGATAAAATGGATTCGAAAGCTGATGACGAGATGGCCACTGTAGTCAGCGCTCACCAAAAAAAACCAACGTATGGTGGCCGTGTCGCATATATTTTTTGACAGAGATCTGGATCTTTTTTTGGCTGGAAAATCTAAGGCGAAGGTAGGGATTTAAGCTTCTTGTTTGTGATAAGTTATCTTGGAAATTTCTATTAATGCCTTGGTGGATCGAAACTGGTGCCGAAGCCACAATATTTGATACAGATTATGTGGAACAGATGATGTTGCCTTGGGTGAAGAGAGACAGCAGACTAAGATTAGAGAGCGCCGACGGATCAATTCTCAAGAGGTCTGGCGCAGTGCGAGTTAAAAACATACAGACACGCAAGATCGGGACAATAAAACGTTGACTTGGTAGCAGATGTTATGTGCCTCGAACCCGGTTGCCTATTCATTTTTGGATTCGATTGGATTACTGACAATTATGATAAGCTACGAGTTACATTCCCCCCTATGGGCTCAAACCAAAAAGAGCATCGGTGGTCGAGGAGGTTACAGATTTCACTGACTTTGACGAGATACCTGACCAGAGTCGATATGTCAGCCTAATTGAGATTGGGGAATAGGATTGTCAGAAGTTGAGAGGTGGGAAGTATGTAAAATAATGAAGCCGAAAATCTCAAAGAACTTATAAATACCAGCTCATGGACCTCAAGACATTGTAATTGATCTCGAACAAGAAAACTCCTAGTCCCAGTAACGTCTCTTGGTAAGTACAATGTAGACATGATATGCCCTCCAGTTTCACATCTTGTTCCTCAGACCTGCAGCTCCGATCTCCCTCAAGGCTCCTGCCGGAAGGGGCTCAGGCAGAAAGCGCTAATGATTTCACTATCCTTATAAAGGAAAAGCAGCAGCTTTAGGATGCAGACAGGGGGCTCGTCATGCATGCAAAAACCCATATCCTATTTACAATTCCCATAGTCTGTCTATTTACAATATCTTCAGCACGAACACTCGTCAGACTACCCAACGTGACCTGTACATGATTAGCTCATTCTTCCATTCGCTGACTTCTCCGCCGGTGTTTAATAACCTTGCCATCGATATCTGCAACTCGAGCTGTGCTTGACTTCCTGCTTTTTCGAAGTCTACACTCATATTTCTGAACACGTACTGTACCATGAGCTTGCAGCAGCTCTTGCTGAAGCTTTGAAGAAACCGAATCCACATACGACCACATCTCGTTAAATATTTGGGGTGATATATACTAACTGGTTTGCTGGGCTCGAACAACATAGTATACATATCTGTACAGAGTATATCTACTAAGTTAGTAGTAAGTACCAGCAAAGTTAGCCATACCTACAATACTGCTAGTAAACGCCATTACACAATCTTGCATTGATATTGCTGTCTAAGATGGAATTTTTTTCTAGAATTACATATGAAAGCATTAGCTTGCATTACGAAACCTGGTATATAACATCACACAGAAAACTAAGACTTCCAAGCTAAATTAACAATAAACAATAAAAAGCTACTCTGCAGCATCTGCAGCATCCCTTGTAAGCTAATTCTTGTTCTAACATCATGTCTCAAAATTATAAACTAAAAAGCAATCACACGGGTAACTAGTAGGGGAACAATATAAGAATAGTGAGAATATTCGTACTCTCACGGAGAGGTCAAGCTGCTATGCAGCTGAGAAGACAGAAACATATTCAGTTGGATGATGTCCCTAACTACATGATCACGACTTCCTCTTATATACACTTCTTGCGCACGTAGCTCATCACGCAATTGATCACGCAATTCATTCAATTGATCTACATGATTGCGCAAGGTGATTAATCCCTTTTTTTTTTTTTGAACTCAGTACTCGTGTGCGCAACCTTAAGGGTCGCATGACGAAGGTGATTAATCCCATCTGGCCTCCAGATATCGCATTCCTTAGAATTGCCATCTTCCAAAAAAACTTCAGAACGGCTTTGGGACCAGTCCTGTGCAATGTTGAGGTTGCCCAATTGGAGAGGGAGCTGAAAGGGGGATAAGTTGTCACTGCAGAAAAGTTCCTAGAAGAAGAACCGGATTTTGCCTCTGGGATCTGTGTGAATAGTCTGGTAACGAAGGGCCTGAACCGCGAAAGTCATCCCGAGAAATATGTGCTAGTCTGTCCCACTTTCGCGTCTCGACGAATCTGAGGTTTTATTATGAACTTCAGTCTTCAGAATCCCCAAAGGTGACTTCCCCGATCCAGCTGTACAGCTGGACCAAGAATGACCTGGTCGCCCAATCCGAACATTTCTGTTTTTCCCCCTTTGTAACAGATATTGGATATTCGTATACAAGCTGCTGTGTATCTATCTAGGATATGATGAGGCAGCGCATCGCCAGGTGGATTATCACCTCAGTCCAATTACAGAGCCGCACAGCGTAGACAATTAACTCTCAGAACTGTCCAATCCGAGTTAAGATTCTTCTAGCTCGCATGGGCTCTTCTGACATTCGGATAATCAGTGACAGATGTTCTGTTTAGACACCTAGACTTGCTGATGGAAGCCAGAGTGCAGCCTAATACTCACGGGAGTGGTAGAAAGTGACAGATGTATTTAGGACTTAGTAAAGTCAGGGGCAGGACACGCTATCCTATAAGAGAAAAGCAGCAGCTTGGATACCTAGCTGCTTTAGGATGCAGACAAGGGGCTCGTCATGACGAGTTGTCACCACAAACACCATATCACCGTGAACACTATCAAAAAGTCTGCCAAAGCGATGATGCCAATTTCTGCTGATGCTCTGCACTACCGCATTCTGGTTGGCATAAGGCCTAGAGAGTGTACTGATGGGTGTTTTAGTGAAGTATCAGTGGACTATTCTCAGGCTAACATCACGGCACAGCTTAGAGTTCTGGTGGATGGTTTATCACATACAAACCCCTATGATCCTTTCTATATTCTAGATTAATGGTAGTTGATTGGTAAGATATCAATTTTATATGTTGCTCCTATCTCCTTAATGAGTGATGTTTATTGTCAGCGCTGTAACTTAACCTGCTCTCTCTCAGCATTTCATAAAGGAAGGGGCCAGCTTAGAATGAAAATGAAGTTTTCGTAGGAGCGAGCTATGGAGTGAGTTTTCCTTGCTAAGTTAGAACTCGATAGCGTGAGAAGAAAAGACTGCCTACAGTACAAGAAGGACTCTCTCTTGAGTATTTTGCATTTAATTTGTAAAAAAAAAGATGCTTACAAGCCTGTATCTTGGGATTTCCTCCATTACAGTCAGTCCTCCGTACATTCCCCCTACATCCCTCAGTGAATTTTAGGTACTGATATAGATATAAGAATCATAGTAATCCAATGAGTTTTATTGTTATCACATACGTTAGTGAAACTATGGTGCCGGTGTCAATGCATAAGAATTACTTGTACTACCTGGCATCTGTATGAGTCAGTCGCTTGGTTGGCATTTGGAGGGGTAATTTTAAGACTACGATGTACATATCAAGTTGTCAGATACCTTTTGACCCCTTTCACTTATTCAGTTTCAGAGTTATACGATACCACCGGCTGCAAACTGCTCCCACTGCATCGCTCCAAGCTTAACACTACTACGCTATCTAAGTCGTCCCGTAATTTATTGCAACAAGATCTATTGCAAGATAAAGCCTTCAAGCTGATGATGACCTGAAGATGCTGTTTCGTCCCGTTTCTAATAACAGCCTCCAAAAGTTCAAAGCATGGGGATCTCCTACGTTTTTACCGCAAGGGATGGCGAATACAATAAGCTCTGAAGAAAACTCAAGAGCAAGAAAAGATGGGCTGAGTCAACCCTCACCTGCTAGCTTTACCCATGCCGGATATGCGTTGTTGTAAGCATTACTTACCCTGAATAATTCTATCAAAATTCTTCCTCCTTGCATGCCTGGCTCATTTTACACGGCCTATCAGCTCAGACTAATTCTTTTCTCACCTTCCTGTTAATCAGGAGGCTCAGTGGGCTTGCAAAAGAATAAGAAGGGAACTCAGAAGGGGAAGAGGATCAAATATATAGGAATATCATGCAGTTACAAACGGCTACATAAGGGGTCAACGAGAACCTACCAATCTTACAATGTAATTTATTTAGGCAGTCGTAGTTCTTTCTGTGTACATATGCTACATATATGAAGAAAGGGAGGAGAACTTGGCGATGGTCATCCCTGGGTTGCATAACGCAATGCCAGAATGCCAGTATGCCCGTATACAGGAAAAAGGTGATGGATTTTGCTCCCATTGGCTCTTCCCTTACTGCCGTTTCTGTGGTACTTTCCTCAACGATTGCCAGATGAATCTCACATCAAGCTTGCAAGCTGTACTGTACAGGGAGGTTCCCCACTTCTCCAGATCTGAGACAACTCAATGTCAAAGCGGCATTAATGCTTTTTGCTAGCTACTGTATTCAGTTCCATCCCAAACTCCCATGCATGGAAGGTTTGTGCTGGCAGTACTGACTTTCTTCCTGCTGATCATGAGTTTACGTGGGCCGAAGTGGGAATATGGATAATCATACACTGGACACATGGCACCGCTAGCTCGTTTATAGCTGCGATCTGTTTGCTTCATCTGATAGCAGAAGAATTTGGGATGCCACAGCAAAGACTGACCAGTAACGGTAGAGTACGTGCGCTACTAGCAGGCAATCACCTCTCGATATTTTTTCTATCAATAGGTAGCTGCCAGAGTTGCTAACCAATATCGGTACCTCTCACGAAAACCATCGAGATGTTGCCACCAGTTCGCCGAATCACTCCCTCCAAAAGCAAAGAGTGCTTAATAGCTCCACAGTAGCTCATGCTACTGCACGCCGTTTCTCAACCCAGAGCTCCTGGTTCTATTTTATATCCACACCCACGGAAGTCTAATTGTTTCTGCGGACTCCCAACACGGGTTCGACAGCTTACCATGGCGCCCAAACATTCCCCACATATCGGACGAACTTAACATCAGAGCGTATGCATGCATTAGCGTTCACGCAAGATCAACGAATGACTAGAACATACCCAATCGATCTACTGTAGCTCCCCTCGTCTGCTTCGGGGCCCTTCATTCTCAGTTACGCAGTATCGTGATGTGCTCTACTCGGCACACTGATCAATTATCACATGAGATATCGGCAATTAATGGCATTAGGATCATTTGCCTGAAAATTCCATAGGAGGGATATTCTCCACCTCGAATAGCTTTTGTACCTCAATGGCATTGTTACGCCTGGATCCACAGTTAGATGTCTTGCGGATCTCATTCTGCATGAAGGATCAACATACCAGCCTATAGCCAATGGCCCCTCATTCACGCCATCCCACAAACATTGCGCGGTGGAGTGAAATACAGTGCCATGTCAGGTGAACAGCTTGGTGAAACAGATGTGTACCATGGTTTGTTAGTCAGGTGAGTTAAACTCGTGCATGAGTTTCGGGGGTTTTCGTCTGATTCGCTCTAGCATTTTCCATGACATATCAGAAATAGCGAAATACCGATGGATCTGCCGAGCAAGAATGAATGTCCGCTAATCCACTTTAACAAGCCAGACTACACCTTAAGACACTATATTCTCACACGTTATCCTTCAAGCTGAATTGACAACAGGGCCAATTGCGAGCTGGGCTGTCCACCTGCAGTCCTAATACCGCCTAGAGCCACTTTAATTCTTCCCTCTCTGCCGACCTCTGTGCTTGCGAAAAGAAACTCGAGTTCGAAAGGGGAAGCGCCTGCATCGACATGTGCATTAGCTTTTTAAATTCTGCAATGCCATGTCACCATTTATACACCTCTGGCAAAGGAAACATGCTCTACGCACGTAGCCCCAGCTTGGTTCGCTGTGAACGCACGTGATTGGAGGTTGTGAACATGTACGAGGATAATAGACGTAGAGTTCGTTTTGGTAATCAAGATTCGTATATGGAAGCCTGGAGGATCTGCTAGAGTTTTCTATTTAGTACTCTGTTACATATGAGAACAAGATACCTCAGTAACAATGCGTTACGATTGGTTGACATACTCACAAGACTTCTTCATATACACCCCATAGTGCCTCAAGCCAGAAGCACAAATTATTCATTCAGAATTATTAACACTCACAGCTGTCAACTCAGCAATGACTGATTTCATTGCTTGTATGTAGTGGACCAGAAGTTAAGACCTCCGTCGGAGTCGTCCCGCACGGCTGGTATGGCTGCTAGAGTAAACGAATTAAGGCTCTCTACCCTCGAGGAACCCCCGCGCCTCTTTGCCCTCGCCACTCGCGCACAGTGATGAAACTTGAGCAGATTACCCTCTATTTTCTTACCATACCCTTTGACACCTCATCGCGGGGGTCAACGTACGATGTATTAGCCACTGCCAGATTTCCTATCAAACTCATTAGACAAACTTGGCCATCTCAACTAAGCCTATAACAGGACACTTCTCATTCTTAGTTAGAAGGATTGGCTACAGTCATGGAGGCACGTACGGAGGAATGCTCACGACAAAAAAACCACAGGCGAGTAGAGTATCAATTAGCAAGGCGTGAAATTTGAGCGTTTGGTCCGATCCCACGATTCTGTGCTTTTGTTGCGGGATTTTGATAAACAGTGGCCAATATGGCTACGCTGATATCACTTTGACAAAAGATTACTTCTGTGGACGACCTATAGTAAAAGTAAAGGGACGTGGGAGTGTGGCAATGGGGATCTTGTGATGAGGTCAAACATCGGGATTTGAATCGAAACGGGATGCGAAATCGAAGGAGGTTGGGTTTACCTCCAATTTTCACATGCAAATATATAATTAGTAAATAATAGCTAGTCGAGAACAAGTGTATTTCCGCCCTCCAATGTAGAATCTCAGTTGCCGGCCACAATTACTGCCGGCTTCACATGAATACCAACCACAGTTGACCGAGTAATCCGAAGAGACTACAGAAATACACCATAACACTGTCAGCTCTCGTCCTTCTCCATGGACAAATTTGGAGATTCACCACCAAATCTCACCCAGCTAACGTCATTCTCGCCGCCACCATGGCTACCGAGCGCTGTATGATGTAGTTTTCATCTATCGCCAATTAAAACCGATGACTTAGTCATGTTGAAAATAATACCGCAGAATTAGAGGTACTATTATTATATATCAGGCGGTGGGCTGTACATCTAAGGATTAAGCAACAATATAATGGGTCTAAAGAGTATAGAGGAAGGCAGTACGCAATTATCTTGTTTCCATTGCCTTGTTTAATGATGCAGTCCAACTTTCACATGGGATAATATTCAACTCCCTTGCATGGTAACTAGTACTTTCGTTCCATGATTGTGTTCCAAAACGTCAATCGAGAAACAAAAATAAACCTCGGATCTCTTCGTTCATCCCATCTTTTCTCCCCTGGATACCGCAGACATATTTTTTCTATACCAGTACACCATAACGTGGAGCGGCTCCCAATATAAGCATAGAAACCACTCCCTGGACCGGAGGTATATTTTCTTTTCTGATAACCACACATCTCACGATCGATATTTTATGCATGATATCGATATAAATGACTTCACCCCCTCCCGGCTCCATTCACATTGATATCTCACACACACTCTTCAGACGTTCCCTCGATGCACCTTGCAGGAGTTTCGTCTTAACGTCTAGTCGTAAACAAACAAGCCGGTATGCGTCATATGTAACTGCCTACCTCCAAAGAAGCGCTCTATACGCACAGCAATTAAACATCCAACTTTTACCATCACTGAGTTTATCAATTTGTTCCTGTGTAGCAGCAGCCGAGGCTCTCCTACCCACCTAGTATGCATTAAATTTAGGCCCCTGCGTGCCTTTGATCGACGTCACCGCGATAACGCTATCACGAACAGTGTTATATCGATACCGATATCGATTTGAGATTTGGAAATCTCGATGCGATACATGACATGCATGCGAGGCATGCAATCACGGGCAGACAGGGAAATGTTGTTGTAGCCGTAGGAGCCTACCTAAACCAGACTATACATAGTGTTTGCCTTAGAAGCTCCTTTTTTGTTGCAGGTATACCTAAGGTAAGGCGCACTGCAGTAAGTTGTACTCACTGTACTTAGTACGTAGTACCTCTACATCCATCGCCTGGAAAGGCAACAGAAGTATTGTACATCTCCGAAGAATCCAAGCCGAGGCACTGTGGTCAACACACCCGGTATACACGCGGCCTATCCGCACTCACGTGTACAGGTCTGGATGAACCACGATCACATGCCCAGAATTGCGAACTCGTACGTCCGTCTAGGTTCATGCAAGATTCACGTGAGGTCAATAAGTTAAGTATGTGTGTACTAGGATATATCATATAGGTATGCTATATGTCATAACCCACACAGCAACTACCGTACAGGGGAACACCAACAGATCGTAAAGTAAGAATGAAAAGCAGACAACGGCCCTCCGCATCATCCTTCCAGCCCTGCAACTCAGCCTCTGCGCACACATACGTATATATGCATGCCCTCCGCCTTGCCCCTTTTTCTCCGCTTCCCGTAAACTCGGCCCCCGCTTCCCTTCCCGAGCACTCCACTATAATTTCATATCACATCAATTCATAATCAAGCACAGAGGAAAGGGTTTTGACGTATAAGGATCATTCAAATCCATGACCTCGATGGGCTTTGCTAGTCAAGATTGCATTCACATAAACATAAGCATTCGTACAAGCATCCGCACGAAGCAAACCAAACAAATCGTATATGCCAACAAGAGCGATGGGAGATGGTTAATCGTAACAGTGTAAGCCAAGGGGAATCTTGTGATGTTGCGCAGTCGGTACCCTTGGTGCAGTTGTAAATTCAAAACAAGTGCCCACAAAAACGCGCATTGTAGCTAATAATTGATAAAGAAAAAAGGATCAACATACAAAGGAGAGAAAGTTCTGTAAGTATATCTGGTGAGCCGTGAAGAGAGGGAGTCTGGTACAGAAATAATCCAACATATTGTAACCAAGAAGGAAGGAATGGTAAAAGCCAAACCAAGGCATGTGGGTGAAATATAATGTAGCAAGACAATATCGTGAAATTCCAAAAAAAAAAAAAAAAAAAGCAGACGCAGGCAGCCCCATAAATATGTCAAAACCCCGCGAACTCCTGAAGCTTAAGCTTATATCCCCGTAATTCTTTGTATGACACCCTGATAATCAAGCCGAACCGTCCATCGAAGTATGTCAACCAAAGACCTACAGAGTATGCCGGCTCTGCAAAACCGGTGGCGGTGTAAAGTACTCAGTACGGCCATAGTGGTACGAAGGAGTCTGATGCACCGTCGACGCACCACTAATGCTTGGGCTCCTCACTCCATGGGCATTCATTGACACAAATCCATCCTGAGGAACCTTGGGCGAACTATGTGGCGATGCCGAATGATGATGGTTTGAGCTAGAGGTATGGCGCGATGAGTGGCTTCTGGATGGGGATTGTTGTGGGTGGACAGAAGATGCTCCAGAAGAATGTGAAAAGTGATGCGACAGAGTTGGCGAGGCGTAGTATGCAGAGGTTGTAGAGGGGTAGTGGCTATAGGCGGGCGATCCAGATGAGGTGGAAATTCCTGCCTTCCTGAATTCTCCTGAGGGGAGTGGTGGTGAGCTGGTCATGTTCGCTGTTTCTAGCGGATGATTGGAGGTGGTTTTTCGGCGAGGAAGATGCCCCGGCATCGGCATTGTATACGCATAACTTCCTGCAGCAGCTGCTACTGCCGCTGCATGAGCCTCGGCAACGGCTGCGGCGTTAGAATCATCGCGAACGTAAACTGTGAACGCGACCTCCTTCCAGCCAGGACCGCGGTCACTACGATATAGACCACATCGTTAGTAAAAGAAAAAAAAATTGGTACTCAAGTGTTCTCACCATTCAGTAGAACTCCTCATGAGAGGGGGGATCTTTCCATCAGGCCCCATTGGCGTTCCGGGGTAATTTGGACTAGAATATCCAGAGTCTTCCCGTGGGTATAAGCGTGACGCCTTCATTGGATCTTGGCTAGAGACGCTGTGTCGTCGTCGGGGTGACGCAGAGGAGCTTGCAAATGCTGAGCCCGCAGGCGGAGGTGGTGCACTTCCGTAATGAGTGCGGATTGGAATTGGTCGACCAGAAGACGAGTGGAGAGGCTCGCCTCTGACCGGGGAGACTGACTCCTTACGATGAGAGGGGCTATGTGATGATTTTCGCTCTCGCGATGATGTTGGAGAATCCTTCGGTGACGTTTCTCGTTTCTGAGTGCTACCCCGTCGACTTTCGGTGCCCTTCGGGTGAATATCGTCCATATTGAACCCATCTAGTTCTTCTGAATCTTGTGCACGAATGTGTTCTCGAGCTTCTTTATTTTTCCTGAGCTTTTTCTGCATTTCATACTCGTAGCGTAAGTGATCCCTTTCCAAATTTTCTCTCTCTAGCCCTCCGCGTTGTTCCCTTTCCATTATTCCATTAGGATCCCCATACCTCCTCGCATTTCTTACCCGTTGAAGCTTCTCCTCTTCGGCTCGCTTCTCTTCTTCATATTTCTGCTGGTGAAGCTTGTAGGCGTCCGAAACAGGTGGAGGACTTGTTTCTGGTCTAATACTATGTCTCCTTTCTTTATCCTTTGACGAATCCCGGCTATGACTATGCTCCTTTGAGTCTCGGGCCTCTTTATGCTCCTTATATTCCTTGTGTATCCTCTCCCTATCTCGGGAGGATTCCTTGTCACGGGGCAATTCTCGATCTCGATGAAAGTCGCTTCCACGAGGAGGCATTTCTCGAGGAATGTCCCTCTCTTTAGACACCTCATGCTCATAAGGAACTTCTCTTTCCCTTGGCACTTCACGGTCCCGGAGAACTTCCTTTTCTCGAGGTATTTCTTTCTCTCGAGGAATTTCCGCTTCTCGAGGAATTTCCTTTTCCTTAGGCACTTCTCTCTGCTTGTGATACTCTTCATGCTCATATTCCCGCCTTGAGGGTCTACTGCTCTCATGCCGTTGTGCCCTCTCCCTCGACTTCTCCTTCCGACCTTCTTCAGACGTATCCCTCGTCTCCGCCTTTGCCGCAGGATCCGCTGCTGGGGTTGCACTTGTCGGTCGGCTTTCTGACCCTGCTTGCCTTTGCATGTCCAGATCGTACTTTCGCTTCTTCTTTGGATCAGAAAGTAATTCGTATGCCTCCATTACCTTTTGAAACTGCTGTGCCTTCTCTTCCTTTTGGGACTCGTCATGTACCTTGTCGGGATGACATTTAAGCATCAGCCTCTTGTATGCAAGGCGAATCTCCGCAGCTGTGGCCTCCAAGGTGAGTCCTAACGCCTTGTATGGATCTGGAATGGATGAGATAGCCATGAATGTGCTTTTGGGATATATAGTCTAGACCTAAAATAAATAAAAAAAACCACCGACTCCGCTCAAGTGGAGAGGGGAAAGTGATTTGAAGAATGCAGCTTGTCAGGTTTCCTGAGGGAACTCGGCAGCTAAGTCGTGTTTCTAGGCTGATACTCTCCTCCAGCCACTAGGTTGAGAAGTTTATTGGAAGGTTTGGGAATATTTGATACTGTCAGTGGATCAAAGAGAAGAAAATGGCAGATAATCAAACCCCAAAGCTAATATTGGGATTCAAATGAGAGTCGGTCCGCGCGTACGTTGGATGGTATCCGAGTAGCGGTGGACAAGAACCGAGTTAATAAAGGCTGGTGCCTTGGTCTCCACACTCCGTTTAAGACGAAAAAGCGTTATTTTTCCAACGAACAGCAGATACAGATAATGCAGATTGGAGCAGATTGGAACAGATTGCAGTTGTAAACACCGAATAGAGAGAGAGCGTTCGAGTTAAGCGAATAAATCGAACGGTTCGCTGTGTTTACCCAGGCGTTGAGTTGGGGTTACCAGGACAGAAAACTCTGTTTGTGGGGCCTTCGAGGGCACGACAAATACGAACGAAAGTTCTGGAAGAGACCAACGTTGTCGCAATCGTAATGCCTTTCGTTGGGGACACCCAAATTAACTGACACAAGATTCAGCTGCTGTGGCAGTGGCAAAGCGGACGACGACGGCGGCGGGTCATCATAGCTACCGCGGGGAAGTTGCTCACCTTGAACTCTACTCCACCAACAGCAACAAGGCGGCAGGACTATGTCAGCAGAGTTGGTCAAGTTGCAAAGAATAGGCTACCGCAAATTCGCTGCTGCTGCTCGCCTTGGGAGCGTTTGACTGTACAAGGCGGTTAATTGCGAGAGTCGTTATGATCGTGCTTGCTGTTACAGCCTACTTTCCCTGCTGCTACTGCTAATGCTAGGTAATGATGAAGGGGAAGGGACGAGTGAGCGAAGGATGGATGAGCGGGAGGGCGAGGGTTGATGTGAAGGATTACAGTGCAGAGGATTGGTGGAGCGGAGGCGAAGGTGGTGGGCGGTGTGAGTGTGAGTGTGCGTGTGAGGGATAGGTTGTATGTATGAGTACGGGTGATCAAGGTAGAGAGGTCTCGTATGGGTGTGCACTGCGAGTTTAGGCCCAGGGCTGTGGAAAAACGGATATTTCTACACACGATCTTCGAAGGTACTCGCGAGGTGTCGCCGGCCTGCTTGACTGGCCCTCCTGCGTCGGATCACAGGGTCTGAACTCTGTTCAGACCAGGTACCCAGCCTGACTTCTGTCCTTCCGACTGTGCGAGTGAGTGCAGCTAAGCAGCCTGCGACCCAGTTGGCTCGACGTCTGATAGGATACGGCGGTAATAGATAGACGGTGTGGGGAGGGTTTGGGGGCGTTCAGGTCTTCGGGAAGAAATACCCCCGCATCTACCGTATTCACATTCGTCGCGGACGGCTTCTTCACTGAACAAACAAAAAAAAAATAAAACAATCAGGAGCCTCGTCGCACTCGCACAAAAGGGCGCAGAACTGCAGCTGTCCCTCGCACCCAAACACCGTGAATTTGGGTCCGATCAGGGCAACATGTCGAAAAATAAAGGCATTCAAATGACCATACCTACATGCCTGCTTCTTCACTCCGCTTCCAAGAAAGGGACCACGGCATACATGACGCCTTAGTGAAGTAGCTTGGGTACACCGATATACTTGTACCTGTGTCATGTGCAAGTCCTGTGTTCAGGAAAAAGGAAAGCTTCTAGACATGGGCACCTGAGGATCGTTTCCTTACACTATTTTGTTTCCCACATGGAATTAATTTGATCTCAGTCGATGTCTACAAACAAAGTGTGCAGAGGAGGGTTTTGGATTTGAAGGGGTTGAGAAGGAGACGAACGTCAAACACTATTGGTTGGACATTTTGTGCGTGTGCGGTGTGCACGCCAGATGCAGTGGGGGAACATGCTTCAAAGCCTTTTAGTTGGCTGCAACGAAAGCAAGGAAGGTTTCTAACACCCACAAACATTCCACTTTTCTCTTGCTACATGCATATGCTTAACTCTACACGGACAACGCATCACTACTGGCCATCGAGATCTTGGGGAATTAGCAAATGTAAGGTTAGAATATAGGTGTCATGCAATAACCTTCGCTTTGGATATCCCCCTCTTGGAGTTAGCGGTAATACAACAATTCTTTAAAACTCCAGATTGAGAATTTACGGATACCAACACCGATTGAGCAACGGAATGACTCCCTGACACCATGACCCCTCGTCGGTATCAGGAAAAATCATGTTCGCTGAGATGGAGCACAATAGAACCATCGAAAAAATGATGTATGCAGGTTCTCAACCCACTGGTACCCTGTACCATACTAGTTTTTGAATATGTCCCTAGGTCTCTTACGGTATGTATATCATGCACACTGCCAACACAGCGAATCCACTAAACTCTCCCGAAGCCATTATATAAGGCGATTGGTTCGATAGCCTGAACTTGCGGGGATATTAGTAAATGTAGGAACTTTACATACTTACAGTTATGTACGTGGAGTTAGCATTGTTCCCAAGGGGACGGGACTTGGCAACAACCATCTTGTACGTACCTATGTAAATAGTTCAGCTGTACGTCTATATCTCGCTGATCCACCTTGCTGTTCGTGACGGAAAGACCCTGGATTCGAATCGATGATTGATAATGCCTAGCCATGCATGAAACCCACCGAATCTGGAAGAAACCTCGATGTTAGACCACGGAAATAAGAAAATACGAGCTCATAGACATTAATACGACAGCGGACCGTTAAGTGTAATTGACGTAGGTATTGCGGATAACACAGTGCAGGGCTCATGTCCTGAAACAGGGAAAACCTCAGAGATCGGAAGCGTCGCAACGAAACTTTCGACGTTAATCCTCAACCTCGGATAAGCGCACGTGTGCGCTATGAGAAGATGGCAAATCTTGTAGAGTACACCGCTGGATAACAGTGTACGTACTCTTGAAAGATGCTGTACCATATTTCGACTTTCTGATCTGCTTTTGGGTATCACATTATGTAGCTATTCGCCTCAGTGATGGTGCTTATCTCCTTGGTCCAACCATCTCCGGTCCCCTGCGTGCCACTAACCGAAAATGCCACCAGATGCCTCATCGCTGATACCAAACCCATGGCTGACGCCTTGAGACTGTTCTCTTGGTAATTGGGCTGTAAGCGTGGCTCGAACTTGGCGAATTGGAAGTCAATGTCCCTTTGCATTGTCCCTTATGCAGTTCAGTCATGAATTACAACATCGCGCTAACTATCATGAGCCTATCACCACGGGCTCAGCACAGACCCGTCGAATAGCAATTGTATTGTATGTTGGCGAGTTGTGGATCACACTCCCGGTGGGGGCGGGACCTGATGGCCTTGTGCGCGGGATTAGCTCACGCAGGGGCTCGAGTGATCAGGCTCAAACCACCACAGGGGTCTAATCCTAGGGAAGAGAAAGCCGCCAAGTCCTACTGGTGATACATATCATGTACCAGTATCACAATGCATTTTAAGGCTTAAGTATGTATTGACTGACCAAATCCACGAAACAAGAACGAAGAAAATCGGCAAGGAAACCCTGACAATACATCCCAGAGCTGTGTGATGCCGCGTTCTCGAGATCGGCACCTTTGGCAGGCTCTATGATTTGCGGACCGGGGAAGGCGAACACTTTTACGAATTGTTTCACACGCCATCCCGAACCCCAGCTATCCCCCCGTGTTGAACCCGTGCTCCGTGTCATGTTTCTCCCGAAAGGCCACAGGCGTTCTCCCTCCTGGCTATGTTCTGGCTGCAAGGCTGGTGCATATGCGAATGCATGAAAAACATTGAGTGAAACAAACGAAAATCACAAAAACAAATGTTTTTCAATAAAATGAAACAAAAAAAGGAACATAAACAGCGCATGCACGAGCAGGACCAGCGCATTTGAAATTAAATATTATTTAGATTATCATAAGCTCTACGTTTCCGCTTGCCTGCAGCTGGCATCTCCTCAACCAATCGTCAACATTGAATCCATAGAGATGCACGTCTGTGAGTTTTTAGTCTCGAACCTACCCGTATCCAGGGCAAGCTTTCAGCTCGTTAACCGGCGTGTCAATCACTACTATTAGTGGTGTGCAAAGCGGGGATGGTGGGGATGGGGCGGCTGATGTAGCTAGTCTGGCGGGCACCAAGGCAACGGCTTGTTACTTCAAGGCATGATAGCGTGAGCTAATGTTCATCTTGTACTGCATTCGTAGGATCCTCACCAGAGCATTCCGCATCGGTGTGTACCACAAGAAATGTAATCTAACATGTATATTTGGGATGCCTCCCTGGTTGTGGCAAGAAGTAAAGAGGCTGTGTATCACGTAAGCCTTAACAAGATGGATGGTTGTGCTGAGTCTGCGCTTGGTCTTAGTCTGGTTGGCACGCTTGGTCTTGGCATGAGAGGTACCTACGACTGAGGTGGCACAAGCCTATCGTAGCGAATGAGGGATCAAGATAGGTACTTAGCTTAAGCGGGGTGATCGGCTGTTGTCTGGGAATAAACTGCGGACCAAACAAAACCATTCCAACATGAGGCTTGTTGAGGAAATCAGGCTGGAAAGAAATGCATATGAGGTTAATTTGGGCGGCTAGTTCTTAGGTGCATCACTTACCATATCATAGCTACTTATGTAACCATAGATTTTCCCACTTCGCCTAGGCATTCCTAGAGTTGTTAATTAGATGAAATATTTTGACTGGTAATAAATCCTCAAATACATGAGGCTATATGGAAATTTCAAACTATTGCCGGTCACGAGTTCCCCATGGCCACGAAAGCATCACATCTACGGGCTCGAATAGCCGCAACAAGGAATCAACAGGCAGTCATGTGCCGCGCTTACTTATACCGCTTTAAAATATAAGGAGCTCGAAAGGGGGATGCAGGACATGTCATGAAGCATTGCGTGACATTATATTTACACATTATACCTACATACATTCTTACATGTATGCAAGTAATGCCGGACGACTGAGGAGAATTTCATCCAATCAAGTTACTCTCCTTCCTGACCGGTTGATGAGTTGTGAAGTAGAGTAAAGTTCTTTGACCTCTTACTCTACTTCCATAGCTCGTTTGAGTATGTATGTACAGTAATATCTACAGTAGACATATATACGCGACTGGGAGGCACAGAATCAAAGCGAGATGCGCGGACCGCATTGCAGTGGGCAGCTCTGACCGGCTATCGGGAAGAATATCTATTGGACGTTATCGGGTGAAGCATCACGACCGGAGAAGCTTCGCGGCTCAAAAGGGAGATTTTAAGAGGACCTTCGGGAAAATTATTTATCACCGATCTGCAAGACAACTTGAACTGATGTCGCTGCAACTCAACTGCATTTGTGATAAGTACACTACCCACCGCTTAATCTGCCACCTACTCTATATTCTTGCAGCAGACTTCATTCCATTCGACAATTTGAAACCGGGGCTTCGAGATAATTTTTTGGGAATGCAATTGTCGAGCTCATCATCATCACAACACAGCCTAGCCTACTCCCGCAGGCTCACCTGATACAGGCAAACTCCTCATGGTACTGTGCCAACCAAACGATATGGAATTGAACCTCAACGTCAAAACCCTCTGGAGTTTTCTGTGACCCTTATCGGTGATGACCTGCGCGCATCGATTCACCATTACGCCAGACAAGCTAAACGCACAGCCGAGAGCGATCCCCGCTTTTACCAATACCCATAATAGGAATCAAGGATTCAAGCATAACTCAATTAAGCGTGAGGCACGACTTGATGAGGGGAACACTGCAAGTTTAGTACGTTGGTGGACGAGCGGCGTATCAGATGAAAACGTTCAAACATTCTAAAGCTGCCATGGCCACGGCGAGGGCGTCATTGTTTTCTGTTTCCGGGTACGCAGGGTCCTGGGAGTGGGCCCTGTGGTGGGCTTGGGTCAGGTGGACGGATTGACTCCAGAGGATGTGTAGGGAACCATGTAGCTTAATCCCTTTGTATGTGTTGATGGGAACAGTTATGTCATACTCTTCAGTAGATCTGTATGGCGTGGACTCCATGCTTGAGGAAACCCCGCATCTGACCTGATATCACTCGCGTATCTACCAGTAACAGCGCTAGAACACTGAAGTAGTCCATGGCAATGAGGTAATAGTATAGATTCTAAAGAGTTTGGTTTGTAACGCATTCTTCGAGAGTTTGGAATTTCCCGGGAGCCAAGCGAATGCTAGTACGTGGGGGATTCACGTTGCGCCAGTGTGAAACGATTTTAATTGGTACTGATCGTGGCGGCCATTATGTGGTCGATAACGTTATTGATATTAATTCTCTGCATTGGCGCATGCTGGGAATAGGACGCTATGGGGACAGCGCACCCGGCCCATGGAATTTAATGTATATATTCTACATGAATAGTGTCCATGAGGGCCTATGGTTTTTTTGCCAGTTGGTTGTGAGCTGTTAAAAATTAATTATTTACCCTCTCTGTCTGGCCATGTATCGAGATACAAATAAAGTGTTACAAATGTATAGATCTTGCATGTAGACTCAATCTAGAATTACTTAAGTTCCAGCATCTCAAACGACCTCAATGTTCATGTGCAGCATATGGTTTCCAATGAGTCTGGCACTAAGTGTCTCCTTTGAATAGTTCTAGTTCCTCTATGGCATGATTTGAAGACTATTCTGCTCATGCAGTATTCATTACAAGCTTCCGGGGTTGTAGTTGGGATATCTGTAGGTTTTGGCCATATACATGTATACATGCAAAGATTAGCTGCTTGATCGAATATTCCGTACTCTAATGTGAAGGTTACTTACTATTGATCAATAAATATGTATTTACTTGCCCTTGGAACGACCTTAACTTGAAATCTTCTCCGTTGTAACATTCCACATATACCTAGATACTAAGTATGTTTGTTATTTATTATTCTCTCGTTTTATACCAATGGATTGATATACTCTAGGTATATCAACTGTGGAGATAAGAGGATCTACAAGGGTGCTATATGCAATAATGTTGGTACAGTATAACCATAGGAAATCTGTATTTATTACAAGACTGTGTAGAGCAGAGCGATATCTCAATAAGTAGGTATCAGTTAGGAGTTAAGTCAATTATAGCTGTTATAATGAATTTAGTCGTCCTAAACCTATTCACACCTATTTTCTGCTCCTGGTAACACTCCGAATTTGAGCATTTCGAGCTTGCAGTCCATCAAACATGCACGGCAAGAGAACAAAATTCGGATAATTCCTTGTTACGTGCATGTGAATGGATTGATTACAACCGGACCCAAGTCAGAAAATGGCACTGTATGGGGCTCCAAGAATGCTCGAGCGCGGGGCGGGTGTCGGATCTGTAGATGTGTTGAACGAGACGGGGAATTTCATCGCTGAAATCATCATGGTAGGACTTAAGGCAGGTTCGGCAGATGCTCGGAACTGCATACAGCGTTACTACTAGAATAGCGTGCATTTTCGAGATGATAGTTCATATGTACTGCCCAGAAGTGCCGTATCACTTCAAGTTGCTTGCCATGTGATGCGCATTCAATTTGGTGAGACATAAATGAGGGTATACGTGATCACAAGAATGGGTCACTGGTAACTAGGACTCGGTCATACATTTCTAATATCAGGTGGCGATTATATAGGCTTACGTATATCTGGGATTGGTATCACGAGGCTAATCACTCTATATATATATTCAGGCAACCTCCGTTCCTTCGAATTTCGCGAGTCAGTGGAATGTACACCATGACAAACATTCATCTTTCACCCTGGGCTATGGTTTTCAATTGCAGGCTATTGGAGACCCGGATGTAGAATATATGCTAATAGGGTGTATGGTTATTCCTGGAGGAGGTCAGGCAAATATATTACAGCACTATAACTTGAAAGCTGTAGTATTAATTACATGGGGTACGAGGCCACTTGTTACAAGGAATTGATCGACGTTTGCAAGGTTTTCATTTTTGAGAAGTTGGATCGAGGTCGGCTATTTGCCTGGTTGATGAAGGGAAGATGGATACATATACAGCTCGCAACAGGTATTGTATTTCCTCTCTCTACGACAAACGCATAAGCAACGATATTTTTGCTGCGGGATCAGTAGGCGGTAGTTTAATCCGCTTTGTCGTATGTTATCAATCGATATATAACTTGATTGTGATGGGGTCCGTGACGCGTCATAAGGGTTGATCGCTCATGACGGTTCCACAATAAGCCAAGTCTCCGCAGCCTTGAACCTGGCACATACCTTGCCTTGCATCACCGCTTCATTCCAAACTCGAAATAGTCATTGGCTCGCAGTCTGAAGAGTGCGAAACTCGAGCCCGACCTTCTGCTCTATCTGCTATCGCACCCTGACGAGACTTCCCAGCAGGCGAGAAGCCTCTGCAGAAACGAGGGAATTGTGACTTCGATACGAGGAGTTTACAGTACCCCGTTATTGAACGAGTTCAAACCGTGAAGATCAGTCGCTAACGGATTGACCCTTGATTTGAGATCAAGTTGCTATTGGGAGGTATCTTGCTCCTGTTCGGCAGCGTTGGCGATACCGTACGGCACGCAGCTTCATCTCTTACTTGGCCGCCTTGTCAAAGCTCGAGGATTCGGAACCCCCGGCTACGAGCAGGATAACCCGGAATAACACCCCACGGCTCCTCCATCCGCCGGATCCGTGAGCAGGTAGTCCTCGAAACAGGACCTCCGGAAGCCTCATACCCTAAGCCTACCGTTTCACGGCAGGCTCGAACACACCCGTTCAAGATGCGGTCGCAGCCATTCCCATTCACACCCATCCCTACAACCCTCCTCGCTTTAACGACGTACACTATCATCACTACTGTCCTCCTCGTAATACACTTTGTACCTCCGCGGAATATCCCACCTGAGTCGAGGCAGGATGATATGAG
The DNA here is from genome assembly GCA_015179035.1 of Tirmania nivea. Taxonomy (NCBI): domain Eukaryota; kingdom Fungi; phylum Ascomycota; class Pezizomycetes; order Pezizales; family Pezizaceae; genus Tirmania; species Tirmania nivea. Next base: position 153,384 of record WHUY01000050.1, on the reverse strand, counting down.
AATATCGATTGTGGAAGCATGGCATGATTTACAACATATCACGGGAGATTGGGGGTATCACCCCTATAATTCCCACGCAAATGATAGGGTTAAGGAGTATCTCATTGCGAGAATTCATGAGATACTGCGGAATAATAAGATTGGACTGGAAGCAGAGAATGGAGAGTGGGAAGGGAGTGGCGTCAAAGTCCAAGTAGTGGACGATACAGTTTCAAATGTCACATTCGCGGCTGAGTCGAAAGGGGTAACTGTGTACTATGAGGGGACGAATTTGATGGTCATTGTCAAGGGAACGGGGTCTGCCCCAGTATTGATTGCGAATGATAAAAAAGAGGGAGAGAAGGAGAGACTGGGTGCGGTGTTGGTTAATTCGCATTATGATAGTGTGTCGACGGGTTATGGTGCCACGGATGATGGCACTGCGGTGGTTACGCTGTTGCAGTTGATTTCGTATTTCACGAATCCAAATACCCCCCCGGAGAAGAGACCGGAGAGGGATATAATATTTTTGTTTAACAATGGTGAGGAGGATTACTTGGTGAGTAGATGCTGATAGGAACGCTTGTGGGGAAAATACCGCTGATAATTGATACAGAACGGTGCCAGGGCTTTTGCAGTAAGCCCATGGGGCAAGATGCCAAGTGGGTCCCTTCAACCTTCCCCCAACACATCACTTAAAACTGACTCTACAATCGTCAGAAATATTTTACAATCTGGAAGGTGCTGGAGCCGGCGGTCGTGCCACGCTTTTCCGAAGCACAGACACCGAGGTAACAGAATTCTATAGGAGAAATGTCCGTAGACCATTCGGAAGTAGTGTCAGTGCCGATGGCTTCAAGAAGGGCCTGGTCAAGAGTCAGACGGACTACAAGGTCTTCACGGAAGATTTGGGATTGCGAGGGTTGGACGTGGCTTTCTGGAGGCCGAGAAGCAGGTATCATACAGAGGATGACGATGTTAAGCACAGTAGGTAACAATAGTCCCTATCCGTGTTTGTGACGAGGTTGACGTGATTACGGTCGGTTATAGCAAGTCGAGAGTCAGTATGGCATATGCTGTCGGGTGCGATTGGGACTGTGGAAGGAATGGCAAGGGATACAAAGAAGAGCTTTGAGGAGCCCTTCGAGGTTGGTGGAACTGACAGCGTGTGGTTTGATAGTCAGTGTTCATTCCTGCTCTGCAAACTTCAGTACTAATTTGTGGTCAGTGTTTGGCCGTGCATTCGTCCTTCTCCGACTCCATATCCTCTTTGCCATTAGCGTCACAATCGCAACCGTCACCCCTCTCGTATTAATTTTGACAATGTACCTCCTGCACAGCAAAAATAAGCTCTACATGTTTTCCAACTCAACCCTGCGCGGGAAATGCGTAAGTGGCTGGAAGGGGTTCTTTGCATATCCTATTGCATTCACTCTCGCCACATCCGCTGTCATTGGCACTGCATTTCTATTTGTCAAAGTCAACCCTATGATTGTATATGGGAGTTTGTATTTGGTCTGGGCCTGCTTCCTGAGCGAATGGTTCCTAGTCGCATGGATAGTGTGCAAGATTGGACAATGGTGGAGGGGAAGTGCATTGACTAGGGGGTATACCTTTGGGTGGATGTGGCTTGGGTGGTGGGGGCTACTGATATATATGTGTTATCTGGAGGACAGGAAGGGAATATCATCTGGGTATTTCGTTTTATTCAATTACATCGGAGCATTCCTTGGATTTTGGATTTCACTCCTGGAACAGCTCGCCTTACCGCCGAAGGATGCAGAGTCTCCTGCAGCTGCAAACTACCAGCCGCTCTCACCGCCGCGGGAGAATTCGGGTAATTATCTTGATGGTGGAAGGATATTCTCAAACACCTCGCATGACTATAATCCGAATGCCCATCTTCCGGACTCGGACGAGCCGTGTTCTCCACCAACCGAGCACTCACCACTTCTCAATCCATCCCGCCGCGGGTCTGCAAGTTCCTCTATTGCTATACGGGGGCGCAGGCCGTGGCGCCCCTCTTTCAGGAGATATGTGGATACAGATGATGGGGCATCGAGTCATCTTACGGAGCCTGACTCCGAGGCGAGCGAAGGGGATCAGGCCACCTTGAGGAAAGGGGTGTACAAGTACGAGCAGCGGTGGAGCCGGGAACTACCGGCAGGTTGGGGCACCTGGGTAGTGCAGTGGCTCGTCAGTGTACCGGTGCAGATAATATTAGTCGGACAGATTGGGTTGTTTTTGGGCGAGGCGTTGGGGATGACCGGAGCGGACGGCAGTGATATTCTGACTGGTTAGTCTTAATTTTATCTTTTTGATTGGTGGATGCTTTGCGCATTCCACTTCATCCGATAATTTTTCAAGGCGGGGTGTCGGTCGTTTTCGGGCGTCGGTCGGGCGGTAGTCGGTCGTTTGTGCATGAGGATGCATGCGGGCTTCCTGATTCGTATATTCCACACAACAAAGCTTATTAAGCCTTTCCCCATTATATATACCCTCTTCACCCCGCTTCCCACTCCTCTTTGGCCCCCCTCCAACTTTCTCCGAATCAGTAATACTAACTACACCGCCATTTACAGTATACCTCGGCATAGCAACATTCTCAATCCTCTACCTCCTCCCCCTCGCTCCGTACCTACACCGCATTACTCACCACCTCGCTTACGCTTGCATTGTCCTCTTTCCCACGACCCTAATCTACAACCTCTCCGCATTCCCTTTCACAGACGAAGCTCGGCTGAAGGTTTATTTCCAACAAGACTACTCCCTCAGCAATGGAACGAATATCGTTAGTTTAGTTGGGTTAGAGGAGTATATCAAGTTGATTATTGAGAATGAGCTTCCGAGCGCGAGGGGGAAGGAGGTTATCTGTAGAGAGGACTGGCTTAGAGGCGGGTTAAGTAGGTGTAGTTGGGAGGGATTACCGCCGCATGTGGCGCCGGGGAGAAGGGAGGAGTTGGTAGAGGTTACGAAAGTGAGGGCGGCGGGGAAGAGACAGGCTACGTTTGAGGTAAGGGGGAGGGAGACGAGGGCGTGTAAGATGTTGTTTGATAAACCGGTTGTGGAGTTGAAGGTCGATGGGTTGAAAGTCGACCTTGACGCTGGGATTTCTACTGTGGAGAAAACAGAACGCCCCCACCCCCTCTCGGACTCCACACCCCACCACTATCCAGGCCACTACCGCGGGCGACCCCCGGCCGCAATCTCCCCGCGGAAGCCTCCATACGAGGACCGCTCTCCAATATACCCCGGCGGGACAACAGAGCTACGGCTATGGAGCCGTGACTGGGACAGAGGGTGGAAAGTGGAGATTTCGTGGGAGGAGAATACTACGAGTGCATCTACGGAGGATAACAAGTTGAGAGGGAAGGTCATGTGCCTGTGGGCGGACGTTAATGAGAAGGGGACAGTGCCGGCGTGGGATGAGCTTTCTGCGTTTGTGCCGAAGTGGGCGGTGGGAAGTAAGTTGAGTGATGGGTTGGTGGAGGGGTGGTGGGCGTTTGAGATTTAGGTTGTACGTGGTTGGGAAGGCGTTGGCATAGAGTGAGAGAGAGGGAGAGTGAGACCGCTAAGGGAGGTTAATGAGAAGGATATAATGGCGGATGGGAGGGAGTGGCCAAGGGAGCGCTGTACGTTATCGGCTTATGCTGGTTTGGATCGAGATGGTAATGGCTTTATCGTTATAATCACTAACATCGTTTACATGACATTGTTGTCTGTATGCGCAAGCAGGAATAATGGTGTATATCATGCTAGCACTCTTGCATCGCAACCAACCTGCTACACATTTTTGCGAGAGCGTTGATACTACTTGGAATTGTAGTCTACTGCGGCTTCTTTGTTGAGAACATGTCTAACTTTTATTTATTTATTTTTGTGTATTCTTTTCACAGAAATGCAATACAATTTTTTTCTATCCAAGGTGGTGAATTGAGAAATTTACATTTTATTTGTTGGAAACTACGTACGAGAACCTTCGGGCTTCATGTTGAAATGTCTACGTGACGGAGGGGGATACCAGGAAGGAAAGTTCCTCAGATGGATTATCTTTTAGATAGGGGGTGCAGGAGATATTTCCAGTAGGCAATACGCTTTACTAAGGAGATAGATTGGTGGGATTGAGCGGGAATCTAGTACGTTCGGTCTAGATATGTACGCATATTTGTTTGTAGACTTTGATGACTTCTTTATACGGTGGAAATTGCACATGGCTGCTAACAAAGTAGAATAGGATCGAAGCAAGTGGTTCTAGGTTGGGAAATCATCCGTATGTGAGGAATTTGGTATATTTTTGCTCTAGGTAATTCTCGTACTGGGATACTTGAGGAGGAAGCGAGAAGTACCTACCTACATTGCTGATTTCATGATAAATTGTCTAGCTATATAGAGAAAACGTATTCGACCGCTGGGGGTGAGGAGGGATCTATCGAATAGTTTTATCTATACACAGATAGAATTTGCCCTTGTGCGTGTGCTCTAGGTCTATAAGGAAGCTGTTGAAAGCACTTTGAGTTTTATTTGATTGGAAAGTGGGAAGAGAGGGTTCGTCTGATAGCCGTCGGTGCCAGTAGCTGTACCAACACAAATACCGATCCTAGATGTATTGTATCTAATTCTGCTCTTGTTGAATCTTCTTGTGGAATGTTTTATAGGTTTGATGGTCAACAGTATAATTCGCTAATTCGCATGAATTTTCAAGAGAATATCTTCGTTGGAAATCAAATAAACAAAAAGTAGTTCCCATGTGATAATTGGATATTTGCACCTGACAGTTAGACCTAGAAAGGAGAAAGACCAGACAACAAGAAAAGTGGGAGAGTTCAAAATCGGGCAAACAGTTGCAATTTTATATATATGTCATGCTCTCAGCGCTATGTGTGAATGAAACTAAAAACAGGTCAATCAATCCCTCAACAGTCCTTGAGTTCTGGAAATTCACGCTCTGTAACTTTCAATTTATCACACCTACATGCTGTCCCCTGATCGTAGCAGACAACAAAACAGGGTAATCACCCGGCATAAAAGTCGAAGTTGAAAATTCGTAAACGTCGGTTTACTAACTGTTTTACTTCGACTCTTGGATGGTAAACTCAGTAATAGCTGCATGCAATCAACGTCTTCACCACTAATGGGCCCAGGTGAATCTCACTGGCAGCATTGTTGATGTCAACCGCCACGAGTTTTTGTTTCTTCGGCCCTTGGTGAATATCCTCCATTGTTCGAGGGGCGGTTCAGAGTACATCTTGCGGAACAGTCGTAGCTGTTCATTTTCCGCTTGAGCGCGGTCGGCGTCGGTTAGGCATCCTGAGTAGTCCACCCATCTACGGCCCACGATCATCTAAGCTAGTCACGGTCCGAGCTCCCGCACGACACGGTGGCCATTGCTGGATGCTTGTGATGCATTGAGTGTAATATCTAGGGGATGGTCGCCAGGCGGGCGCGGGATATACAGGGTCCGGGCATGGGATCAGGTCGGACTCGTCTGCATTTTTCTGCGCGGGCCCAGTCAGGGAAGTTTCTATATCAAATTCAGTTGCTTTCTCTTCCCGTTTCGGTTTTTTTCATGGTATGTTTAGGAATAGGTTTGGACTTCGGTACCAAAACAGGTCGTACGGTCTGCAACTGTCTCAAGGCCCCATCCCCGCCATCGCTTTCTAGGATCATTCCAGCTTACCTGGCTCACGATGACCATTTAATATTATTCCGTACTCGTAGAGGAACTTCGTCTGTTCCAGGACCGGAAGGGTTTTATCAAGCTCTTCTTCTACGGACTTAATCATCACTGGCTTCCTCCCTTATCCCCCCATAGTAAGTTGTTCTTCACGGCGCTTGCTGTTGTTGGGATTGCAGGCTCGCCAAATCAGTTCCTTGTCTAGCTCAGTGCTGCTATGTCTTACCTCTATCTTAATTGACCGTCATGCATACTACAGTAGAGGTCATTATTGAAAGCCCCAAGCTAGTTCTCGAGGAGCGCTAACTAGGACAATACTCGTGCTGCTCACCAGAAAGCTTGTTGGTGTGCATAGAGGTACAGTACCTTGCCACCCTGATTCGCACAGGAACGCAAATCATACCAAAAATGGTGAAAAGTGCCCTATTTACCAATTCCAAGACAAATCGAAGCTTAAGGACTTTAACCCAAGAAGTTGGGAATGTCCTATAATAGATGAAAATTTAGATATAAGTTTTTTTAAATTTTGCTAAGTGAGCAACTGCAGTTCATATCATGCGAGAAATCCAAAGTGATGGTACAGCACCTAGTCTCCTCATACAAATTTGTATGTAAAGGTACAAAGCAACCATAACTCCTACATTGAGGAGCTTTATTATCTCAACCATCCATTTTCTGTATTTACAGTAATATTATGTAATAGTTCTAGGTAGTCCCCTTCTGCTAAATTCTACAGCCGCATTGGAGGTAATTGCGTGGTTAATTTGGACGCATGTATGAATATGGGCAGTTTTAGTGTAAAATGGGCGGTGTGTGAACAGGGATGGCCTAGAACTATATCCCATTCTATTACAACTCAGCTGGGAAGTTAGCTACATCGTTATGCAGAGCTTTGTAATTACTATACTATAGTAGTTTAGGTATATAATGCCGAAAGAGCCTTGGATTACTCTGAGATAGAATTAGGTGTCCCGCCGGGTTATTTACCATACTGTTGAGTAGACACAAGGTGCCAGTAGTTGAAAGTAGGCTGGGTTATAAGATGCAAGAGACCCTAGAGCAGTATAATATGAAGGAGAGGAGTGGATTTAGGGTAACTCACACTAGGTAACTTAGCTCTCATATGACTGACTTTTTGAAGATCTGGAGCTGATAATTTACGTAAAGAGGAAATTCCGCGGATACATAGCCACCGATTGTAATAGACAGGGTGTTAACCAGGGATAAGGGAAGAGATAAAGAACATCGACACTTGGTACAATCCTCACATATACTGCAGCACCCTCAGGAAAGAACAATGGATATGAGTGTATCATTACCTTTACATAGACCTAGAAATGTAATGAAGATGGAATCATTGAGAATCGTGTTGACTTGGTGATAGTTCAATTCTGAGTAACTTGCTTTCCTCTATAGCTATCTTGGTAGCTCAGCCACATGAAATTTACAATCAAATTACAGTTGGATTTTAACTAGTTTATTACCTGTATTCTGGAAGTGTGCTAAACTCCAGTCAAAAATATCTACAGTAGGAAGTAACAGCTGTCACTAAATTAGAGTCGTATTAATTCTCAAGGGCTCCGATTTCGCCATAGCTAAAGGGTATAATTTACACTCAGCAGATGTAGCTAGCACTCTAACAGAGAATATAGACAGGAATTACACACATAGTTTCATTACACAGGAGTGGCGGTAAAACCACTTTGGGTCCACATACACAGCGTACAGGTCGTGGGTTACATACTGATGTTGGCCTCTTGGGTTGGAAGGGCAGCACTGCTATTCAGTGCAATATGAAGTACGCTGCTCACAAATACTTCTACTTGCTTGACATCTTTATCTTCTAAAGCCAGTGCTCGAAGAAAGCTTACGGCCATGGCAAAAGGGATTATGGGACTAGTATTATAATAGAAAACCCTTGCTTGGCTTATACAAGATGTCAACGCATACTCCACAGGCATTTATGTTGTCGTCTATACTAATTATAAAGTAAAATTGATGGAAGTCAACCAGAATTCTAACTAAAAGTTGATACCTATTCTCTCCATCAAACATTATCTTCCCCTATAACGAGCTTTGCAAATCTAAATAGTAGTGTAAAGGAGAAGTTCCGTGATTTGGAGGTTTTACAGTCAAAGTGGCACCTTCCACCCCACATTTATAATTCTTAAAAAAACTCCAAAAGTCCTCTTGGTAGCCTTGGGGTTCCTAAACAAATAGATCTGTTTCACTAGAACCTCAGTTAAAGCTTTCATATTTAACAGAGTTATGGGCGTTATTTTCCCATCGAGGTTTAAAAATTATATTATATTGTCCCACTTTAGACTACCAATAGAGATGATATGCTATTGTTACGCTTGAAAGATTGAAGTTGTATTCGACTTGTACAATGACGCACGCACTTTTGGTGAGAAAACTTGACTGATGGTTATACATACATAACCATATATTGTTACTATAACAAGTGTTGGGAATTGGTTGAGATGGGTTATGCATAAAAGTAGTGGGTAGGAACAGTACATAGCATAAATCGTGACCGATAATGATACAATTTTATAATTGCTTTTTTGGGGGGCTCGTTTCTGCGTGACAGTTTTTTTTTTGGAGTATCAAGAGTGATTTCCACGGTTTAAATTTCTAGTTACCAGATAACTCTATATATATTAGACCTTCATTAATGAGGCCAATACTCGACCACTTTATGCGGTGGATAGAAGCCGACTACGAGTTTCCTGCTCGATGGGAAAATGCGCTGGACTCGTCTTTTTTTTTTGAACTCAGTACTCGTGTGCGCAACCTTAAGGGTCACATGACGAGCCACACTAGAATTCCGGGTGGATTCAAGAGTCGGTCAAGTTAATCTGTCCGCCCTGCGCGAGCTACGTACAAAATTTGCTATTACCGCTACACCTTACCTGGATGGAATAGCGTGATTTCCTCTTAGGGGCACTCTCTTAGAGACGTGCCTTGTCGAGGGCGACGCGCTGGACTCATACTACTGGGAGACGACTCTCGAACAAGCCCTCTAGGACCAAAACGTAAGGCGTATGATCGTATCGACCGTGCAAGTGAAGATGAGTTAGAAACCCATATTGGATGGTACACTGTGCACGCAGGTGGAAAGCTTCCTTCGGTATATTCTGATATTTTTCGTTACAATGTTACCTGGCAAAGAAAAGTTATTCTCAGCGCGAAAGAGGCTTTGGGATGGCTGAGTCCACATATGCAGGGATCCACTTCAGGCCCCGGTGAAGACTCCCATGGAGTGGTTGCAGCAGGCGCTTTTGCCTTCCCTAGCATCACAGGACATTGAAAAAAGTCGTATTGTCTGCAGCGATGGAACAAAATTTGACATGCTAGATTACCTTCGTGGGTGTCGGGATGTTGAGGTTTGTACAGCGAAATACCAATTACTCTGTTCGACGGCGTGCAATGCTCCCACGGCCTGCAGGCTTTATCCGCAAGCAAGGTGAACACTTTCCGTCCCCGAGTCTACTTCTCCACCAGTCATCGAAAACCCCTATATACTCCCACACGGCCTGTGGGACTTAGTGCACAACAGAGTTGTCGATGTAATGTTTTCGTGGAGCGTGGGAAGAATGGTCAAATCGTTGCCGTTCGTATGTCCGCTGGAGGATATTGGGCCATTACCCACGGCTGGGTAGAAAAAATGGAAGGATGCATGACACCTATCCACAACTATCGATGGCCCGTGCCACTCCCTCCGGGCATTAAGCTTGAAGAAATTCGTCGCGAAACACTGCGTGTGGGGGTGGTGTACTGCTGGCTGGATGTTCTTTGCCTTCGTCAACGAATGGAACAAGAGGATGTGCCAGTGGAAATAAATGAGAAACGGCTGCTTGAGGAGTGTCCATCTATATCCTAACCATTGGAACATCTACCACCAAGCCACCCATGTCCTATGATATTCTAATGGCCTGAGGCGGCGCATGCAGCTGACTGGGTGGGATAAGCCAAATATTTGGATTAATCGTGCCTGGACCCTGCAAGAGACACGCTCTGAGGCCATGATGGTGAACAAAAGGCTATGCGATACGCTTGTCACTAGGGGAATTTGTGGAGTTTGATGGCAGGAAGCGGGTAATCCGGGTGTGCTACAGCCTTTAGTAAAACTGGTCTCGGAGGCTGAGGGGGATTATACAGGGACCACTGCCACTCTGGACTATATGGGGGTTTGTGGGGCCAGAGACCATACACTAGACCAGAAGCGTCATGATATCCTTTTCTTTCATATTAGGACTCTCGCTCCTGGGTTTATGAACAATGGTACGCCTTGCATAGACCGCTGAGGATCAACGTCGGTGGCGTGCTATAGCAATGGGCCTCTCCTGGATAGCTGTAGCCCTTTGGACTTCACATGCATACACTTGGAGCGTTTATGTTAGTCACCTTCTTGTGGCCAAGTAGCTTTCGGCCCTCATGGTCGATACTCAAATGGAAAGCATACTCGGCTGTAGTGAGCTTTGTGCTTGTTGAGGTGACGCGCGGATTAGGGCTCCTGCTAAGGATACTGAGGTTGCTGCAGCGCCTCTGGCTGGTGATCTGGGAAGGCTACGTGGGACTGAACGCACGTATCGGCGAGTTCACGGGAATTGAGGACACCAAAAAATTAGGTATTGCTAGGCCACAGTTTATATCATCACATGTATTATTGTTAAAGTGCGCCTACAGATTGGCAACTTTCAACGCACAACTGAGGGCAGCGTCATACTGAAGTATTCTTGACCTGGTCAGGGGCAAGTCAAGCAACAAGATGATAAGATTGCAGGCTTGGCTTATCCAATGAAGTGTAAAACAATTCCAGTGTACGCAGAGATTGGCGTCGTGGAAGTTGCCTGGCTTCGTCTTGTTTTCCATTTGCCCTATGCAGCCCAGTTGGAGCTACTTTTTTGCTTTCCAGATCTCCGCAACTGTCCTTATGAGCCCACACAGTAAGCTCGGCCAGGGACTATGGATTCCTGCATGGAAACAGGTCAATCGTTTACCTCCGGTCGTATTCTGCTCCAAAATCACGCGAGAAGCTGATTTGTACCAGACTAAGATCCCAGCGCTGGGGAGTCTGTCTGAATACACATACTTCTACTGCCCACATAGTGGTGAAGTACAGGGCCCCAGATAGCAGTAATCAGGCTGGTGCCGGCCGAGAAGATACTTGAGGATGGGTGCTCATTTCTTACGAGCGGGATGCTGAGGCTGGGTCATTGCCCTGGGTTGTGGGAAAGTTGTTGCATCCATCGCCTGCTCTTGTACTAAAGGATGAGGGCTACTGGGTACGATTTGGTGACTTTTACTACTTTGAATTGGCGAAGGTAGACATTTGTATGCCGGAAATCTTTGGCCTCATTAAAAGGGCACTAGGATATACTAGGCCTATTGATATTGTGGAAACCCGAAAGACGCTCGGGGTGGAAAAAGAGGTGTATTGGTTGCTATTGACCTGAGGGATATCACTATTCCGGATGCGAGGGCGAGGCAAAATATGTATTTAAGCACCTGTAGTGTTCGTGTAGCAGGTTAGTGTAGTGGAGTTCGTTTTAGTGGCTTAGTCTAGTATTTTTTAGGGAAAAATCTAAATACCAGGAGCTACGTTCCGAACAAACGCACGCGTAGACATGTACACGGGCTCCAAGTAAGCTATATGGAACACTTAAGTGGTGATACACATGAACAGGACTCCTGCTTTCTATAATTGCTATTTCACTATAATTAATATTTCAGGTCGATATCTGCTGCGCTCTAATTAAGCTACTCATCCCTCTAGTACCCGAGTACTTTATATATGTGGATTGCATGATGGTCAGCTGCGAGATCTTGTTGCTGCGTGGTACAAATCAGGCGCTGTAAATAAGTATAAATTCAGCCGTGGGTCTTTATTTAGAAGAATCCATCACACCTCTGTGTCTATCAATCTCTGTAGTGGTAATACAATTATGGATCCAACCCTTATGTTAGAGATATCACCGTGATATTTTCAACAAGCTTCAATTGAGTGATTCTCTATGTAGGTATGATGTGGGGCCTAACGCTCGTCTGGCTGAAGAACTAACATGTAGCCGACACGATTGAATAATTAGTAGGTGGCGCTAGTTAGCTAGAAGAAAATAAAGTCCTTTTCGCGTTGGTAGCATAGCTTACGTACGCTTCAGCAGGAGGATAAAACTGAATCAGACTATCGGCACGGTTGTCCCTCTTGGAGCTGGATTTGTTAGCACCGTCGTCCCCGACGTATGCAAGTCGCTCGCCGTGGTTCAGGGACGCAATTATGGGAAGTGATAATTAGTATCCCCAGCGGTAGAAGTTCTGCACAAAGGAATTAGTGGACGAGGGCTGGACTGCGAGCAATATTGAAGCTGAAACAGATACCTAGCGAGATATGCACTCAAATCGTATCTCAATCACTTCCATAGGACTACAAAATTGAAGACTGAAAGCAACATGCAATGCCGTCGACCCTGGACAATTGGAATTTGGAGAAACTTCCCTTCCATTTGGTTGAAATGCATCTACTTTGACCAAGAAACTTCTCAATTTGGCCTGTACTGGTGGCTACTCACCACCTATCTCATGTACTATTTCTTCAAAATATATGTTCAAAAGTTCAATCTCAAAACCCCAAATTGTGTATTAAGATCTTGATGATGGCTATTTCTTAGAGCATGAAAGTGAACATCCAGAAGGTATTTATCCTTGCTCGTCTAATCATTGGGCACGAGTGCCACCTGATAGTTGTAAAATGTTTCCCGAAGCGCGCTTATCTCTTGCTTGAGCTGCTTCCTCCACCAACTGAGGGTAATCAATATATCTTGCTCATCAGCCTCCCAAGAAGGTGGGAAATTTATGGCCCGTGGTTCACCACTCTGTACCCAAATTTCCTCTCTCCAAAGTTTCCTCATCTGTTGAGGCGGCCGGGTCATCGAGTCTAGCCAGCCGGGGTACTTAAGCCTCTCAAGAAACGTCTTCAATGCTTCATCAATTCCCTCAAAGCAGTCTGCAATGTTGTTGAGGAATTCTTTAGCTTTGGATGGGATGACAGATAAGTTGAATATAGGGGGAAGATCCGTGTGTATCAGATAAGTACAGATGGTGAAGAATTTCTCGACTTTGCGCGTGATGTCGTTGAAGTGTTCGTAGCCAAAACCTTTCAGAATGGACACCTCGGAAAGTATTGCGTTGCCCGTGGCTTCAACATCTTGCTTGAAGAGAGCAAAATGAATATCTACTTTCCTAAGAATATGTAGGAGGGACAGTTTCATACCTTTGATGGAACGTTTGACACGAGCAGTGATCTTACCCATCAGCGAAAAACCCTGAAGATGTAGAAGATAGAACTAGAAGGCTCTGTAATGTATGTGCACGGTGGGAAAAGGGGTGGAATCGCCAAAGGTAGTAATAGTAGTAATGGTGGTGAATATTGATTGTAAGACTGCCAGAAAGCTTACTGGTCCTCAGAGTCTGTCAGAGAGTGCCTCTGCTTCTAATATACATATGTGTATATTCCAGGGGTAAAGAAGTACAATCTTAACGTCATTTTCAGGCCAGGTGCGAGTCCTGTGCGTAGCACACCTCGTCACCAACAGCCAGCACTATTTGTGATACGCTCTGTATATATGGTTCGGGTAACACTCAAAGACCACATGATATAAGATTGAATGAAACTTGATTGTTGCATTTAGTCATCACACCACATCAAATGAATTAAAAATAGTAACATAAATCACTGTAGTTAGGCTAAGAATACAATTGCAACTGCGTGCAATCACACACTCACCAGTAACACCAAGACAGCTCAGACATTCATTGCAAGCAGTAGTAACTGTGCCACTATTATCTTGAGGGTTTAGGTTAGATCCATGGATCATAAATAAAGGTTATTAGTATTCACAGCTCACCCAACCATTTAGGACTGAGGTGGACAGCATCTCTTCTATGATTGCTATACTATCCTTCACACTCTTTGCCCCAGGTGGGCGCACCTTCCAAGATTGAATATGCCATATTGTACATATATATGAGTTATATTTAATTAGGCTACAGAAGCATATCCGGTACTATAACCCAGGTTCCCTCACGTCTTCTCTACTGGTACAGCCTGAGCTCCTAGAACAAAGATGCATGTGCATGCATATGGCCCGAACCTTGTAATACTACACTCCCCTAGAGGTAACATTGGATAGTTTTACTGGCAGTAATAATATGCGACAGTTTACATCATATAGGGAATTCAGATTAGAAATTATACGCTATTTGCATGTCCGGTATGACGCCTGATCAGAATCGGGATTGTCTTGAGTACCCAATTTGGGTTGAGTGAATTTGCACCAACGAAATCTATCCATCATAGGCGTGAGATCCCCGGGCTTCATGGTCCATCCGACTTGCGCATGTCGTAGTATGCCTAAACTCCAATTCACAATTGAAAATAATTATACAATGAATTCGGAATGTCCGCCAAATAAATTCTGATTTGAATACCATTATCCCAACTGATTGATACTCATTTTCGGTCTCGGTTTAAATTTGACTTAGATATGCATTAATAGGTTCTCATGAGTTTCCTTACAACACTTTCAGTTTCGCCCTGAAGGCCAACCTATACTCAAATCAAATTCCTCTTTGAGGATTAGTACTAGAATTGAGTCTCGCATATTCCGCTGAAAAAGCCCCAACTTGTACTGTCACGCACCCGTTCTAGACTTGAGCATGAGGTGAAAGAAATGTCGGGGTGGATGTATGTTAGTTCCTTAGCAACTCGCATAACGTCGAGATTCTCCGGGGGTGTGTTGAATTCGATCTAGTCGGATAGGTTCTCATTATGCTACCACTTCTTAATGCCAATCCGCATTATTCAACGCAAAGAGAATATAATTAACGGCGGTGACACATGTTCCATCCACACCGTTTTCTATTCTTTATAGCCGCAAGCAATACTAGGAAACCTTCCATGTCCTGAAATTTAGTCTCATCAAAGTCAATAAACAGTTCCCATCTGTTTGGTATCAGCAACCTAGTATTCTTAAGTGCCAGGAAGCACTGCTTCTGGGCCCCGCAAGCATGGGCTTCGCTCTCTCCACGATGAAGACATTCGAATACATTATATCGGAAACGCCAAACTCCTCACATCTGCTAAATGCGCTGTCCAATGTAACTATCTCTTTCTCTCTCTTGAGCCTGGTTTCTCGTCCCGTATATGGCACAAAAGTCAGAGAGAATAGGGACTCAGAGAATTTTGTAGATAAGATCGTGTAAATTAGGCTCCTGCACGACCGTCAGTAATTATTTAGGTTGTGTAGCTACCAGCTATACTGGCGAACAAGAAATTGCGACAATTGACAGGAGTATTGCCCGCCAGTAAAGACAGTTGCCTAAGGTGACAACTCTCGGTGCCGGATCGCACAACATATATATATGGGCAGCCATCACTAGGAAACCGTTTGATTCGTATATAACGGGCAATCAGGTCATATACAGCCTCTTTGACCTTCCCGATTGCTTCCGGTGCCAGCTCTGTCCCCACTTGCCAACATCGTTTCCACTCCAATGCCATCCGGGTGCAACTCAAAGTGACTCCCAACCTTTTCTCCGCACCAGGGATTGTCATTTTGGAATAATGCGTTCACCATTCCCTTCTCCGTACTAGTACTTCTTGCATTGGATGCTTCTCAGAAGCGTCCGAGGTGTTACTAGTGATAGTATCAAGGGTGCCTACGTTGATAGGATCTGCATTATACATGTTATTTTACAAGATGTTGACGTTCGGTGGTGATGCCTATATGCTTGTAAGTTCTCCTATTCAATGGAACTACATATGAGATGTAATTCCCCACACCATGTGGCTGTCGGTTCGCGTTGGTGCACAGCAATAATCACCAAGTGAGGCATTTTTCTGACTACCTCAGTGTCAGCAACTGGCAAATTTGACATCCTGTAATAACTGCAAAAGCTACGAGCATATTAAACAGTATACGATCTGTAACCTTTCTGTAACTGTTATATATATTCATTAGGACTGGTACTATATCTATAGTAGCTTTACATTGTAAGCATCTAGTATTATCTATTGGAAATTGATGCGTAGAATATAATATTGGAATTTTAGGGTTTTGCAAGAAAGTTGAGGATTAGGTTCCACTGTAAAAAAAAGCAGAAATAGCTAGTTCAGGGTAACAAAAATATTACTGTGCAGATCAACGCGGAAACAAAACAGTAAATTGGAACCATTTTCAATTAGCTTCTAGTAATGCATCCCAGTAATCTTTTACTTTCTATAGCGATTCCTTAAGGGGAAGAAGGTCCAGCCTCTTGGCTGCTATCCTATTTTATTAACAAAAACAAACGAGTATATTCTACGACTAGGTAGTGATGCATAACGATTTATGTCGTGTCTACTTGTAACCCAAGGACATAAATGATAGGAATCTAAAAAAGACATGTACTGGGGATGGCCAGGTTCACACCCACTGTAAGTTAAGTCATCTTCCTGTAATGCAATGAGTAGTAAGAAGCATCGTCCTTAAAATCAAGCATAAGCCTACTTCTAACAGCCATCCTAAATCCTGGATGGAATCCTGTTACATTCCATTATTGCAAATCTAGCGATCGTCATCGTCCCAAATAACCCCACCTTCCCTCAGCAATTTTTCCACCCTAGCACACTCTCTTTTGTGCAGTTCTGGCTCCCTTTCCTCCAAAGCGCACTCCCTCATTTCCTCGTATTCCTCCACACCGGGATACCAACTTGCTGTGTTCCATGCGGGATCCTCTGTGCAGGAAATCTCCGAGCCTGTAGAGAGGAAAATTGAGTACTAGCCGCAGAGATTAATTATAGTTCGGAGATACATACCTAACCCCGGGTACGCCCCTTTCCAGACCGCCATCTGAGAGATATTTGGTTTCCCTTTTCCTTTCGACTTTAATCTTTCATTCGATCGCTGTGGTGCTGCGTGACCCTTTACAATTGCACCGCTTCGAACAACGCCATGGCCCCTTCGACCACGAGCACGGCCACGACTACGACCACGATCGCGACCATGTCCACGACCACGGCCACTACTGCCATTCTCACTGCCTCCACTGTCGTTACCACCTGGTAGTGACTGGACAGAAGTGGGTTTGTGTTTGGCAACAAAGGCGCCATGTAATTGAAATATTGCCCAAGCAAACCTTGCATGTAAGAACTCAGCACGCACGCCGAGCTCCCATGCCTCACAGTTGTGGTATAGGCGCCCGAGATTCGTAGTTGGCTGTAAGAAGTGGGAGACATACTTCCCATTTTTAGGAGAAATAACAAATATTGCCTCGTCAAAGACACAGTGTATGTCTTCACGCAAAAGGAGGCAGTTGGATACATCCGATGTGATATTTTCTGAGCTTAGCCTCTGGTTGAGGTTGAAGGTGTTCATCTTTTGAGAAACAAACCGAGTGGAAATTAGCACGTTACAAGGTAACGGAGGCCCGCGCAGGCCTGATATGGCAACAATCCCTAGGAATAAGAACAAAAAACTAATTGAATCACCTGGGAATTGAACCTCAGACCAGCACCTAGATCATTTAATCACTTGTTCCAAACGCTTTATATATAGTTGTTGGTGAGGAAGGCAGGGAGGAGAAGAAGGTCGGGAAGGCGGAAGGGAACCAATGTTTGGAGAAGGTGCCCTGTTCTGTGCCCGGCTCCGTACCCCGCTCTGTACTCGGCTCCGATGCTGATTTCGATGCTGGCTGTCTATAGAAGCTACTCTATCACGTGGGGACCTCCTGGGTGAAAAACTCCGTCCACGGGGAGCTGTCAGAGATCTTGACCTCCAAGTATTTTGCCCCATCTGCCCTTGTATTGCTGACATATGGGAATCAGTACCATGCTCCGCCCTTAACTGCTCTTCTCGCTTTCACTACAATAGGATATTGATCAGTTAAACTGCTATACTACAGATACTATACAGAGTTCTCACTATTATCTTGACAATCCTTTTACTCCTACACGCGTTGCAGATCTTCATACGTATGCCATCCTGAGTCAACGTCCATAGTGCTGGATCATAGTTACGATAGCAGCGAGCATAGCAAATAGGATTCATGAATGTAGTAGGAGTTGATAACGTGGTTGAGGGTTTGACGGTTTAGAGGTTGATGATGCGGTTGAAGGGTTCACGGTTGAGGGGTTCACGGTTGAGGGGTTGATGGTTGAGGGGTTGACGGTTGAGAGGTTGATATAATTCAGTACAGTAGTGTAGAACAACGTATTAGGACGAGCGAGAAGGTCACGTGTTGCTAACACCTTCACTTAGCAAGCAACGCCAAGCCAAGCATTGGTTATTCAAGCCAACCTATGAATTATGTCAACAAAGAACTAATTTCAATGCTATTGTATCAGGTTATATTTGGGAGTGCATAATATAATAATAATAAGTTAAGCAAAGAGCCAAACCAACCGGTTGATGCCACTCGGGTGGGATTTGTAATGGCCACACCCAGTCCCGAAAACCCCAACAAATAGGGTACGGCATATTCGTTGGTGGATCGGTGATGTAAAAGTAGTATATGCCTGGAGCTAGTAGACTGCTGAGATCCCGATTGGACTACGACCGAATCCCAGTCAAGATTTGGATCTCCATTTGATAAGATATTTCTGCTTCGTGGTCAAAAATCCCTGGGCATTACATGCAAGAATCTCACATGCCCGTAATGCGAGGCCATGGTGCAAACCACATTGACTGCTGCTACTGCCACTACTTGAACCAGCTGCACCGGGTTGAAGAATCTGGTCATAGGCAGGAAACTGCACAATAATATGTTCTTGATGTCCCCTTTCACTATATCCCGGATGGCATATTGTAATGTACTCAGTTCCCAACATATCTGGCAGCTGAACTGCCGAGGCTGCATTCCATGCATGCGGGGGCCGTACAAGGCTCATTAGAATGAATGGAGAGGCAAGTATAGTACCCCAGTTTGTGCTTAACCGGTCTCGATTCTTGCATATGAGTCCAGTGGTAAGGACAACTTCAATGTGACTTCATAGAGTAAATTAGCCTTCCGGTTGCTTTGTCAGCCACTGGACACAGCACCACCCCGAGCTTGATGCAAGTTTTGAAAGTTAGTCCATGCGCCTGCTCCTATCAAGATTTGACTACTATTCCATGATTTGGTTATGTTCAGTACCTGAGCTGTGTATTGTTGAGATGAGTTACCCTGAAGCATACAGTGCATCATCAAATGTACCTATGCTTTTTTGACCAGGTAGTGTCGAGACTATTTACCAGACTGTTTTTTTATATATTAGATCTGGCCTAAATTAGGTAAAATTTGTATAGTCAACAATATGGGCATTGATCCTTTTTCGAGGTTAGACACCGAAGACACTTGACTGGAACTGTGCTGTTAGGCCAATTTTGCTAAGACGCTAATCTTATTGTGCAAAGCAAACACTTATATAAGCAGAATGTACTTACTACATATGTAGTCTGTTGCACCTATTTACATGAATACTACACCTTACCAAACTCTACGATACTTAAAGCTGCACCACATTGTGGTAGCCTTCGCACTGATATACTTATATTCATAGTCTGCGATGTGTACTAAACAGGTCCTGGATGCGTACCGTGCGGAGCCAGTTTCACCTCCGCCTCCTGCAATCGCTTCAACAGTAGCAGCAGCAACAGAAGGCCTTCACAGATTCAGGCCACCGCCACGCAATAATGAACGGCGGTCGAGAAGTGGGGATTATTCTCAACTCATACCCAGGGCCTATACAGAGTGTCCGGGTCTACAGAAATCGGGGCAATCCAGAGCAGCTCCTGGCCCTTCATGTCTCTCTCGTCCTCCGCTAACATCAGCGACTCTGTCAACTTTCTCAACGCCTGCCTCAGCCCCCGCCACCAATAACGAATTTGAAGACTACCTCCGCAGCATTCACACAAAAACCGAGCTTTTCAAGAATGAAGTAGAAGAATACGAAGGCGAACACGAATACAGAAGGATGCCAACCTCTACCCGCCAATCTCCCCTTCCGAGTTTCCCGGGCCTCTCTAAGCAAACATCACCAATCCACACCACTCAGGCAACGCACACCCCTAGCTCGCCAGTGCTTCCCAGTCCGCGAACACCCCGACTCGGGATCATCGACGAAGTACCGAGCCTTGAGTTTCCTGTTTCACCTACATCCCCCAGAATAGTGCTCACAACACTCGACGGGCTGACCTTGAGACCTGTCAGACGTGCCAGAGCCGCTTCAGATGCACCACCAGCAGTTATTCTAAAGGCGAAACTGAAAGAACAACAACGGAAGGAGCACTTAGCCCATGGGACATGGCAGCAGGGGAGGTTCAGACCACCCTGGGATGACCTTACGGTTATTAGTAGTGGTAGCAGCGGGATTGAAGATAACCCAGTCCCAAAAAGACATTCGGTGGATGTCATTTCCCCTACATTTTCGTATAGAGCACTCGAGTCCCCTCGGCCCGGAAGCATCGAACTCAGCCGATTGGATTGCAACCAGGGAAGCCTTGACATGAATCATAGAGGGAGCTTTGACAAGTATAATGATCCTAGAGCCCAGCGCGAGGTGCAAGAGTTCCTTGGACAGCAACTCCGCGAGGAAGAAGATTTCCCAGATATGACTGAGTTGCAAACACTTCTACCGCGTGGGTTCCCTGGCACACTGAAATTATATTACCAATTAGAAGTCCTTGCAGAGCACTACTTTGATACGCTGCAACCAGACATGGCTATATATATATATACAACTTACTTTACTCCGCCACCTGGGACTCCTGGAATTACATATCCCCCCAGGGCAGCTACTTGGTTCACACTAGGACAGATTTACCTCTCGACGCATTCCTTCCTTTCGGCTCTTCGCTCCTTCGAACTAGCAGTACAGTGCGATCCATTTGAAGTTGCCTCGCAAATACAGGTCGGCTATGTCAGATTCCTACTTGAGCGATACCGAGAGGCAAAAAATGCTTATAACGCAGCTCTGAAAGGTTTCAGGGATGCTGATAAAATAAACTACCAAGTTTTGGGCTTGGATGCAGTAATCCGAAAAGAAGACGTTACCTGGAGCATCAAAAGTTGCGAACAAGTGGGGCTAGGAACGGGAGTTTGGGGGATTGGTTCAGGGAAAATATATAGGGTTCCCGAAGAAAAGAAGAGGAATATCGCACGCCGGAAATATTTTGACCAAGGAAAAGTTGTTGGGAGGGCGGTGGAAATTAGTAAAATTGGGTGGGATGGGAAGAGAAAGGTTGTGCAAATCAAGGAAGATGACTTTGATCCTGATGGAGGGGGGCTAGAGAAGTTCAAGACTCATAACTCGAGTGTGTGGAATTGGCGCTCTCCGGTCCCAACTACCAGCGGTCGTGCACGGGGATCGTTGGATTGTGCTCGACTAGAAGATCTCGAGAGATTTCCAACTCTAGATAGAGCAACGACGCGAAGATCCTTGGACACCGCCCGATTAGAGGAGCTTGCTAGAGTTTCAACTCTGGATAGAGCAACGATGCGAGGATCCTTTGACTCCGCTCGATTGGAAAGTACTAAGTCTTCAACCGAGCTCGTGGGAGGTGGAAGAGAGAAGAGTAATAGGCCTAGCTCAGGCTTACATTACTTTCTGGGAGTATTGGGCTGGCGATGACCGTATACGTGACAAATGACTTCATTGATAGTTAAAATATGGAAATGGCCGTGGGCTGGTCCAGATTAGTGCCATCTAAATCAAGACTCACCATATGCAGCAACTACAGTTCAAGCTGAAAGGCTGAAAGTGATTATAAGTCCCTAGAAAGGCGATGAGTAACTTCTGTAGGAACTAGAGAGTTCCGAGTGAGCTGTATGATCGGAAATAGTTGCTAGGGCTCAGATACACCAGCAGGAGATAATATCGTGACACAGTACGTATACTATAGCCATGGGATAAGGATACCAGCTAGTTCCTAGTATTCAGCCTTGGTCTAGAGTGTGGTACACTTATATTCCTCAAATAGTCTCCATAGGTACTATACCTTTAATGAAGACCATATCTACGTAAATTAGCAAAACCCGAATCTAGGTATTTTAACACCAGCCGGTTTCGTCCCAACTGTCTCGGGGTGTTTGACCATGGGCAATACCACTGCCATGGCTGGTGAACGAAACTTCAGAAGTGGTTGATATAAAAATCTCTATTGTGTATTGTAGGGCTGGTGAGAACCGCATGAAGTTATATGTGCGTGACATACGAATTAGCTAGTGATTGAATTAGAATTTGTATGTTAGGTATCTTTCTCGATACTAAAACGTGAGGGATTTGACGGTAAGAGCGTAGAGTGTGTAGTTTCCCTCGAAGTGACCCTTCAATAGTTTGCCAATCTTAAGTTTTGTGCGGAGAGAAACTCATTCTTAATATGACAACAGAAGTGCCATCATTTAAAATTTAAATTTTAAATCATAACCCAAACCAAGTCGGCTAATATCAATTTAGGGTAGTTAAATCGCTTTGACTGTGATGCAGTTGCCCCTTCGATACAATTTTGTATGGCAACGGTACTCATGCCTTTGCTCACTTTACACCAGGCTCCAAGAACTGAAGTTGTAGTTAGCCAGAGGCTTAATTGGTTATGCTTACATCATAGAGCACTTGATGATCTGATGTAAAAACGGTGCGGTGCGGTGCAGAGACTAATGGTGCAGAGTGTCTTCCCTTGCATTAGTGTTTTCAAGGCAATCTAGCTAGCTGGATGTGGATGCGCCAGAATTGCCAGAAAAAAAAAGAACATATGATGTTAAAGAAAACAAAGGAAATATAGATGAATGGTGGTACAGTGCGTATGGCGGGATTCGAACACGCATATTCATCCTACACACATCCAATAATAACCACTAACATGGCTTTATTTGTAACTAGATCAATAAGTCACATATGCTGTACGCAGCTAAAGAGCTAATCGGAGTCTGCCTTTATTTTACTGGCTCCTCGATACCAGCTTAGTGAATAGCTATACTTTGTACAAGTTGTATGATAGCTCAATCACTCATAAACAATTTCAGCTAACTATATTAACTATGCTAATACAAGAAGGATACGAGAGGCTGTGCCTGCCAGAAGGCAGAGCTTTAGATCAACAGATCTCTTGTAATCAACATTGGTGAAGTATAACTCTCCACACAGAAAAATACAACGGGGATATATTTGCATCCGTATCATGTGGCAACTACATCCCGGGGCTACGGTATCATTCCGAGTGGCCTAGTTGCTGCACGCTGCGCCTGAGCGCAGGGTCCTACCCGAAGCACCTCTCACGTCCGTCTGATATGCAGGAAAAGAAAAAAAGCCCCAGCCTTGTGTTACATGACGATGGTCATCACACAATAATATCCAATGCACAAGTGTAATCCAGGCCCAGTACCCGATTCGAAGGCAGAGGTGTACGTATGTCTCACTGCTTAATATACTCTTTTTGTCGGGCGATGGAACAGACCTTGTGGTATGCGTGCCTCAATGAAGTAATGTAACCCTGGATTGTGGCATCCCACAAGGAACCGGGCATTCTCGATCCTGTTAGGCTAGAATACGGTTCTGTTGTGTTACTATCGGGTTATTTCCTCCAGGCTGTCGGCAATAAGATACCAGTATGATACATGCTTATTCGATACTTCTAAGGGACAGGTGAGACGCACGAGGTTCCTTATTTGCACCATAGGCCAGGTATTCATTGGTGCTTAGCATATATAAATCATAATCGTTAATCATTTATCATAAGTCATAAAGTCGAACTGAACATATGGTATTAAAGGAAATCCAAAATTTTCCATCGCTTTCGATCGATAGCATCATCCGTAGATTGATGTTGGCCCCGTGAGACTTTGCTTCTGATAGCCCCAGAGCCCTATCTACTCCGCGCGCAACACAGCAAATGCAATGCAGTCCTCCCAAACCTGTACCTCATCCCGCAGTGCCCAGAGCTGCGCCTAGAACTAATGCGCATACCCGCCCTTGAATAATAACAAACTCCCATACACACGCTAGAAGAGATGCCCTAAAATAAACTCCGAAAATTTCCGCCGCAAAAAAGTAATGTGTGATGGAAGGAGAAGCGAGAAAACACTCCTATCAGCTGCAGGCAATGATAATCCGACCAAATTGGACCCACAATTAACGTCCAAGTATAAGGGCCATAAGGGCGATATATTTCGTCGAATTGAATGTGAATTTGCCGTGCCGCTGCATCCTCATATCAAAGCGCAAAACCCAAGACACCCTCTCCGGTGCTTCTTCTTCCCCTGCGCTTTTTCACCACTTGACGTTGAATCTGCTGCTTTGCCCTTCCCCTTCTTGTGCTGAGTGTCGCCGACATGGATAATCTTATCCGGCCCCCGGATGCCATAGAAAATTCTTGAATACCCATTGGCTTGCTTCCTCGGTCTGGGCAAGGTGTCTCGCTTCTTCTTCGAGTTTTCCGTGCTTGTAGATGCTCTTCTGCCAGTGAGATCCACCTCCGGAACTTTCAACATGTTCGACTCATTCCTCATCACCAGCTTTGCCATCATCCCTACTTCAGTCTTCACTGGTACTAGGACTTGTAGATTTGAATCCAACTCGATTCCGAGTTTTGTAGCCACTAGCCCCATTATCTCCTGAAATAGCAGCTCCAGAACCTCATCTTGCCGTTGTCTTACCGTGTCAACACTCTGTTGAAGTTGCTCTTCAGTCATGTCCGACGAGATCACAACATCAAGGTGGACACTTTGTCGACGTACTGAGAGCATGGAAGCTCGGAGTTCAGACATATCCTCCGGACCAAGTGCAGATTCAAGGTGATATATCGTAAGGGCAACCTCGTCGGTTGGTCGTTCCGGAGCATCCGCTGGCGATGTGCTTGAGGTTGATACAGAGCACCCAGAATCGGACGCTGGCTGTCGGAGGGCGGGTGGTGAGTTTTCAGCGTTTTTCACTGCTATTAGAGAACGGATCTTTGCCATCTTTTCTGAACCCAAGGCCTGTATCATCGCCCGTAGAGATTCCGAAGCGCTTTGGAGGTCGGATATTGGTGCATTCCCTTTTACTTCTAGGGTCCCTGGCCAGGTGACTTCATTGAGCGTGGATATATCAGTTTCGACTGAAGAAATGGAGTTCGAGCTCTGAGTTTCCGTCATCGCGAGTATCTCCAGAAATAATGGTATCGTTTCGACCTTTCCACCGAAATGCCAGTACCCTGCGCCCTCGGCGTCGACCCCGCCCCGTATATGAATCTTTTCATAAATCGTCCCGCCAACACGGCATTGGGGCGAGGCGAGAAAAAAAAAAAAAATTGCCGGGGGCGGCATCCACGCAGCCCCAGCGCCTTCATGTGCTCATCAAGCTTAAGCTTGTTGATGTTCGAAAGACTGTTCCCCCAAGCGCTGCACGGCCGGTATGCATGGATCAGGTAGAAGTTCACTCTGCAGGCCCTATCAGCGATGCCACGCCGCCATGTCTAGGATGTTCCGTACTCGACATTAACGTTAACATGCATGACGTGGTTTATCACCAACCAACCTTCGACGATGGGAGTTTTATGTTTCGCAGATGACTGCTCTTCCAAGTACTTCCAAGCACAACGCAATATTGGTAAGTGGATTGAGAACCATCGGTATTAGAGGCTATCATAGAACGATGATGGTGCAGGTGTGCAATTTTTCTCTTGCCTTTTTTCAATGCATACAGGATGTTGGGGTAGGTATGTATGTATCATCGGCCGCGCGCGATCACCGCGTTGGTGATTTCCACTTCGGCTGGACCGTGTCATAAATGATCCCCAATAGGAAAAGTATTTATATCTCGTGCAACAGCCTAGTTGAATCTTACAATTTTCGGTCTCTGGTGGTAGGTAGACCTGAGACCAGTGCCAACGTGATCTTGACAACTTTATTATCATGTTATAATGATCAGGGCCATGGCCGGTGCTGAAAATGCACAAATCTCTGACGGGAAAGACATCGATAATAACTTCCCTCGCGTCTCGGAGACGTACGGAGCAATGAATACCACAAGAAGAAGTGGTCCCAGCGCCGGCTGAGGGTCTCGCAATCTATATCTATGTGGCTGGCTGACTGTTTGTCAATAATTGACCAGTACAGAGTACAGAGCTCCCCCGAGAGCTGCGGATGTGTTATCGCATCTTCTTCACAGAGAATCAACGAAGATAACCAGGTTGCACAGCTCTGATACGGATGCGACATTCTAAATGCGGATGATGCTTGCCTCCATACTGTATCTCCCACACGGGTCCCCTCCGAATGGTAGTAGGTCAGGTTGTTTATCTGAGACCGTGTACCGATATTATAAGAGTTGATCAAAGCAAGACATTACAGCTGCTGCGTGGGGGTGTCAATTTGTAAACATGTACCAAATACAATCATGGCGCCAAAATTATCTGGACATCCTAGTCCGCCAAGGTTGCGATGACTCGCACTGCATAACAACATAATGGGATGAGGTAAAAAGGTTTCTGTTTAAGAAAGGGCAGAGATTATTGAGTGCACAAAGTCCGCATCCACTGCGAGGGATCACATGTCTAGTGGGGGTCCTAAGTCAACAGTCGCATATACTATCAAAAGGTGGAAAACCTCTAGTGAACTCAAATTCTCCTGAGATCTGGTTGCCCCCGGTAAGGCCAGTGTGCGGATTAATCGTGCCATCCAAAAAGCTGCCCAAGTTGACCGGAAAATATTATGCATATCTTCGAGCTACAATTGCCCCATGGATTAGTTGAAGTACCTTTACCACCATCTTGTGTAAGTTGGTATGAAAATATTGTAAGACTAACAGACAATACCTTGTTAGTGTCGAGCACATCATTGGACTGCTGAAGGATAGATAAAGTGATCTGGAGTGATGAGTGTTCTGTTGAAAAGGGTGGTGACCCTCGAACACAATGGGTGTTTAGAACAAGGGAAGAAAAGTTTCATCCAAATTGTATACAAGGCAAGAAGAAAGGCAACGGAGTCAAGACTATGGTCTGGGGATGCTATATAGGGGTTATATAAATAGTGTATGGCCAGTAGGAAGAAAGGTGGAGATAGAAAAGGGAATAAGGCAGCTGATATTCAAATGTTGGAAAAAGAATTACCATTTTCATGGAGTATTTTTTCAAGGAGGAGGCCAAACTACCTACGGAGGATGTTCAAATTCATGCAAGATAATGCTCCCATATATACCTCTGGCCAGGCTTTGGCCTGGTTCGCAGCCAAAGGGTATACACTCCTCAAGGAGCCGCCACCCTACTGACCGGTGACCTCCACCCCATTGAACATGCCTGGTACTAGCTCAAAATTCACCTGGCTCGTTACTATCCACATCTTGCACATCTCACGGACTCTGCGAAGGTCATTAAGCCTATTTAATTGATATACCTATTCATTACTGGGAGATGATCAATCCGGCACATCTTCGAAATTTAGCTGCTAGTACGGCACGTCAGATTGAGGCAGTTATTCGTGCAAAGAGGTGGTATATCAAGTGTTAAATTTTTCTCCATGTATCTAGCTTTCATTTCCTGCTCTCTGTCTATTATTACCATTTATTTTGGTTCTGCAATGTGAAGTGGAAGTTTCGCTTTAGCTCGGTGTTGCCGTTGTACCCAAATACATTGCATGATTGTATGCAATCGATCAAAACCCACCAAAAGTTTGAACATGATAAAGGTAGCCACTACGTTTGATCTGATATAGCGAGAC
Organism: Tirmania nivea; assembly: GCA_015179035.1. Classification (NCBI taxonomy): domain Eukaryota; kingdom Fungi; phylum Ascomycota; class Pezizomycetes; order Pezizales; family Pezizaceae; genus Tirmania; species Tirmania nivea. The sequence goes on along the minus strand of WHUY01000050.1, from coordinate 126,020 downwards.
ATCTTAACTAAATTATGTAGCTAAATTCATACATACAAAAGCTCAATGCTCCATATAAATCCCCGAGTCCAGTAGTTGACCGTTTCATAGTAGCTCTAGCCATGGCTTCGAAATCGTTGTGGAAGTGCGGTTCCAATGCACTGTTGATGGGACCATCTCATGTAATATCGCACCCTCCCTCGAAGCCCCAAACAAATCTAGATTTTAAAATGGAACTTTACTTTTGCGTTTAGATGGCTTATTTCCAGTGGCTTTGCACACACTTCATCGTTTATATGTAATAGAGTAACTGTTGCATAGTTACATATCTCTATTGCAGGAGTACATTAGTGCTCATGTGGTATTGGTTAGGCAAGAGATTTCAATGCCTGATTACAGAAATAGAAACGCAATGAGCTCCATCTTCGTCAATATACCCATGCCTCTAACTATGCGCGTCCTCTGTATATGTACTCTATAAATTACGTAAAGATTATTGACTTTGGAAGTTTACATATCTGTATGTACTGGTATGTCATTCTTTATTCTATCTCTTCTTCAAACAGGATATTAGGAGGCCTGGTTAAACAGAGTGCTATGTATATATGTGTAATATATCCAATGTGCAAGTGATAAAAAACCAATCAACCCCTGCCACAGTTCCCAATGATCTTTGTCAATACAAGGGCAAGAGACTTATACTTCATAGAAGCAGATTAAGCTAACTTTCAACTGTGAAGCTTCCTATTTAGACAGGGTATAGTTGTTTAACTCTTATGGGTTTTGGGACCTCAAATTCAGTTTTTTATGACTAAAAAGTTTTAATGATCAAAAATATGATCTGGTCTTTAGGTGTGGCTCATTATCAGTCCAACCGATTAACTGGGATATTTGTCCCTAGCATTGGCAGTAGGTAGCCAATCTTTAAGAACTTTACTGATAGAAGTAATGTTGGAAGGCGGCAATCATTCGGCTAGAGGAATGCGCGATCCGAAGGCCGAATAGGTTAACCAGACAATCAGATTGATCAGTTGCTTTAAAGGAGTATAGCTCAAGGTTAATGAGAGAGTTCCCGGTACTTCGTAGGCCTAATTATGGATTTTCCTAACAAAAAAAAAAAAATCAGAACCCTGGTAAATTCAAATTCATGCTATACACAAGTTTACAAAGGAGATTCATGAAACAAACCCCCTCTTCTAGCGAACTTTTCTCATTCCCAAGTCCTACTTCTGCGCGTCTTTAACCGCCCTCTCTCTGTCCCGCAAGGGACTGGTGGAGGTAGATGAAGTACGCTTCCCACCACGTCTTAGACGCCTTCTCCCTCCTCGATCTCCCAAAGGGGCTGGTCGAGTTGTTCCCAGGTGTTAACCAGGCCGATGAGCTCCCCTTCGTTTTGGTGGTGCCGCGGACACTCGAAGGGTATGTTAGCTGATCCTAGCTTACGTGGAATGCTGGTAAGTGTAGCTTCCAAGTGTTGAATGGATGTTCATAGGGCAGCATGCTAACTCTTATCCTGTGTATGTAGTATAACCCGTTAGAACAGTGTTGCGGAGGCAAACCGAATTAGAGTACACTCTCGAATAAGCATAAGAGTAGACTGCCCAGATACAAATTAACGAATACCCCTGATAAAGGAATATTCTTATTTATGGAGGTTGGTTCCTAATATACAAAAGGAAAGCTAAACAGATAAAGATTACTGCTTTTCTCACCTTCCCCGGAACTATTCCTGCCCATCAATTCCTCCTGTATCTAGTTTTTCCACCACTTCATCCTGATTCCAAGTTTTCTGTAGCAAGTTGGACAAGACTAGTATTTGCTTCTTAATATAAGACTATTACTCCCCTCCACCAGACAATGTTCTTACATTGAGAGTGTCAGAAAATTTACATAGATGACTCTAACCCTAGGTATCGAAGTGTATAATCCTGCTGCTATATCTACCTCAATGAATGTAAACCAGTATAAATTAGGTACATTACATGAAAGGGTTGGGCTGGGTATAACGGGGTGCGACTTGTAAAACTCAATACTCGGGGAATCATTTCGATAACATAAGCAACATGAATCGGTCGTACTATGCGATGGACTGTGAGACCCGCTACAGAAAAATGGACGCTAAATATTCCGAAATTCTTCAACTAAGCTAAAACTAAAAATAGGTCATGTAGACATGTAGGTGAACCTATTCCACCGCCGCTTAGCTGATTGTAGATCATCAATTTAGAGCTTAATATAAGGTGATTTACCGAAGAAACAAAAAACTCATTGAATATGATATCCGAGAATCTCAATACCTAGGTAACTGAAACAGTGGTTGCAAGGTGAAGATAGTTCAGGGCGAACCTGAAAGCATTATAGAAACAGCTGACAGTTCATAGTCTGATTGACACTTCATAGGTGGCATTGCAATATCCACAATGGTAGTGTGGGACTGAGTAAAGGCTTTCAGAATCGAAAACAATCTCAAACCCTTCTTTGCTGAGTTACGTGCAATGCGGCCCGTTTTTATTACGATCATGGGGGTTGAAAATAAAAGGAGCTGGTACATTTCTCTTGCTCTTTTGGGGGATTCTCTATTGCCTATGCGTTTCAGCTGCCTTCATTCCCCCCACCCAACTGGCTGCTGTCAGTCACTCTATTCCTGTCTCCGTGATTACCTGCACTCTCAGCAATCGCTGACCTTATGGCTTGCCTGTAGGCTTCCTTGTGCGCAGCTTTGTGTTGACTCCTAGCCTTAGAGTCGGCACCTACGTTCCCCAAATCTGGAAGCTTAATTTTATTAGAGCAATAGCAAAATTTCAGCCGAAAGCCTGTTAATTGCCGCCAACGGGTAATAAATCCAGTTCAGGGTAATGCCAACGATTGAGCGAAAAAGAATTTAAGTCCCTATAGTTTTGGGATAGGCAACTTTACTACAATATGGGATTGCTTGTGGAATTATACTAGAATAATTGCCGAATGTAAAACAAGTGGTACTTGCCTCTTCTGGGAGGTGGAAATACTTGCGGAATTTTACCCAAAGCTTTGTCCATACCCCAAGACATCGCCTAATACGTTGTGCTATGTCAGAAGCATCCCTGTTTCTTAGGCGGTCGGGGGTATGACCCGATATCACAATCTCACACTACGCTAGAATTTCCCTTTCAAGTCTCACACCGCCAATCTCTGAATTTAGGCCCACATCCGGAAGATAGAAACCTTTCCCCGGATATATGTGTTTAACATATATGTCCCAAGGGGGGGAAAGAAGGGGGGAGCAAATTGGGGTTGAACAAGTGGGAAAGGGTGACAGGAAGTCACCCGTTCCCTTCCCTTTCCCCCCCTCATACATGTGTGCGATACGCACACATATTTTTCTCCCCTTGTACATGTACTTCATTCCCCCCTCGGATATACGCGTTTAGCGTATATGTATAAGAGGGGGGAGGAAAGGTGAGCAAAACATGTGTGCTGGTTGCCTACCCCCTGTGGGGGGGTAGGCTAAACGCACACATTTGGGGGGGGGGGGGGGAAGAAAGAGGAGAGAGCGAAATTGTGCGGGGGGTGCAGGCTTACTACACAAGTTAGTTTTTGCTGACCTTCGGTAAAGCACGACCCGGCTTACACAAGTTAGAGTCTATAGCCGACCTCACACAGGCTCACGGTCACCCTAGGCTATATGTTAACCGCTCTTGGGCTTCACCAAGTGAGCCACGGCAAGGTGCTCTGGATCCTGGGCCTCATCCGCAAATCTCCAGTAACTCTTACCTGCGTGCAAAAGACTCTCCGCATTAAACGCCATCTATAGACTACATGACATTTAGGCATGTCATAATACGTACGTAGCGCAATATTAGTAAAAAACTTCACATAAATACACGCTCTCATCGTCAAATATCGATGAGAAAGAAGAACGGTACTTTTAAAAGGCAAATACTGAGTGTATGTGGCCTCCTGCAATGCCCTTTGGGTAGGGCTATATATTGACACTATTATGCAATGAGAGTATTCCGTCATCCCCGGCAGGACAAAGTACCAATCACATCCGCGAATGGTTCAAACAGCACGGGCCAAATTCCTTATTGGTACACGGAAATTTAGGCCCGGGATGCTGTTACACATATTGAAGAATCCCTGTTAGAATCATATGTGCATACAGTACATATGTTGCAAGAAAAACCACATCGATCGCCTGCTTCCCTCCTGCAGTCAGGGATAGGACGGACATGTGGAGACTAAGCAGTAGTCACTAGCTGGCCATTGTCGCCAGACTAGATTATTAACCTGTGTAGGCCATGACTGCAACTCAACCATCGGATTGACTTATACAGGTTACCATGAGAAAATTACCCTGAACTAAGGACACAGAAGTATTTTAAACAGTAATAACCTTAACTTCAATATCAGTAGTATATTCAGCGCTGTCGTACATGACTTCTTCCATACATTCAACTCTTAATCCAGTCCAATGCTTTTCAAGAAGAGTCTCTAAAAAATGAATGTATATAATGGTTAAATAGTGGCCTGTCCGTTGGTCAACTCTGGTTCCATTGTAATAGTAACCCATTTTTATGTTTGATCAATTATAAATTGACCATAGTCCTTCCACCTTCTCCTTCCTAGCACAAGCTACCTCCCTCCAATATTCACCCCAGCATAGCAGCCCCTAACCTTAGGGATGCTTCGCTATGGCAAATGTGGGAACTGAAACCTGTAATCAACTAGGGTACTCAATTCTAAGTCGCCGTTACGATAATTACTCAAGTTCTGGTCGAGTAGTATATATGAGTTGTAAGAATGGGACATCTGAGTCCGGCAGTAGAGAACTGCAACCGAAAACACAGTATATGCCTTACTTAGTCTGACTGCATATGCCTAGCATTGGCATCGTCATCAGAAATAGGGGACAATTAACCTATCCTGTGATGCTAGCGTGGCGCGGCATCCCTAGTTCCTCGGATGCATTGAGGGTTCTGCTACCAAGAGTTGCGGTTTGGGGGTGGCGATGGACGAATGAACAAGATTTACCATCTAGGATATATATAGTTTCATTAAATTTTTTGAGCTGTTGCATTTTGAATAGCTTGTACAGTGTATATTGCTGCTATTGAGGCTAGGATCTGCACACAGAACAGGCCTGATGCTCTTTGCATGGACATGCACTGTACTTGTTTACCACCCCAATTTAAAAGCATTACTTCTATTCGACCTAGGGATTTCTCCCCGGCCGATCCACCTACCCCCTCGCAGAAGGGTAGGCATGTCGAGTCAGGAAGACTGAAGACAGGAGTACCAGAGGAGAGTGGGAGGATATTAACTTTCACGGGTACATAGTTTGCGGGGGTACGGCAGATTAACTTGTCTTTCCCTTCGGCAGCTCGTCATATTGACCGCATACGAGTTGCCAAGTTGAATAACAAGAGTAGAACAATATTATAAATAGTTAAAGCAAAATTTTCTTTTTTAAAATAATCATTACTCGCGTTCAACCTCAGGTCATAGTTAGGCCCGAGCTTGTGTTTTCGAGACAAGAAAACAAAAAACCAAATTGTCGACATGTCACACCTCTAACCCACCCCATGCTGGCCCCATTTCCCGACAAAACCGCCCTCCCCTCCCAAGCGTCTTCACCCTCACAGCACCAATTTACCAAACAAGGTTTCCACGAGATCTACCGAGACCAGCCGACCGTCCTCTTTAACCTTTTAGAAAGCCTCCCTGGGTCGTCCATCTCCGCCCAGCTATCCCACCTCCTTCCTAGACGTTCCACATCGGGGCACACTAGGGCTACATGATTCCCTGTTTTCACCTCCGCCGCGCACCGCACCCAGCCGACTGGAAAGCATCTATTACATGTCTCCAGGACTGGAGGTTGCCCTTGCCAGTCCTGCAGTTATAGTTATAGTAAGCGGTATAGATAGAGCAGAAAAAGTGTCTTCTTCTACTTATATTACCCAAACATCTATCTACTTAATTGGGAATTAAATTCCCCATGATATCAATGTGAGGCACCGAGGTATACCAAACCTAAAAATACTTCAAATTGTAAACGGCAATCCTACAACTAGGGAAGTGCAATATCCGGAGGCCGGGTGAAGTTTAACCGCCTCGCGCAATCATATTGAAGGAATTGCGTGATCGAATGTAATTGATAAGCTGCGTGCGCAGGAAGTGTATAAATAAGGAGGTCGTGGTCATGTAGTTAGAATTACTTCATTTCGAACTATATACACTTCTGTCTTTCCCTCTGCATAACAGCTTGACCTCTGCTTGAGAATACGACTATTCTCACTATTCTTACACTGTCACGACAATTGGAGCAACCACCTGCAAAACACGCCAATATAACCATCCACCTGCCTTTACCATCCCAGATCAGACTCACTATCAGTACCTTCCTCCCTCGAACAAACCTTATGCCCTTCACATAAGATAGCAGCCCAAGGTGGATGCGAGATATGTGACGCCAAGAGCTGACCCATCCTCAAATCAGTTCCTGTACAGAGTCAAATTCAAGTTGCGTCAAGGAAACTCACCAACAGGGCAGCATAAAACGCGGTCATTGTGTCCCGGAGGACATGTTGGTGGGCCTTGATCTAGAGGATATGACGGACGACCTACCACCGTGATTTGTATAACGTTAGCACTTAGCAATAGAACATCAAATCTGAAAAACTTCAACTCACAGGTGGCCGGCCTGGGGTCAAAACAACACCAAACTAAATTTGGCAATTTGCATTCCGCTTGCCTCACTACAATACTAGCCGGCTCCACATTGGGCGCTGGGTAGCGTTTGTCCAGATCTGTTGGCATCGTAGCAGCAAGGCCCACAACTGAGAGCAGTAACAGAGCGTTGCAAAAGTTAAAGCGTGCCATCTGTCCGACTCCGATTTTGTATAACAAAAAATGAGGTTTGGGAATTTCGATAGAGCTAATAGGAATCTAACAACACAGTGTAGTACTGTTGCTTATCCGACATATAAATTGCAGCTCCAACATCTATATATAAGAGAGTCCTCCCATCTAAACTGCCTGCGTACTTGAGTGAAGCCACCAGCATAGATCTCAAAATGGAAAATACTCCGAATGGCCCTCACTCACAGTGCATGTTGTATCAAAATCAACGACTGACAATTAGCTTCACATCGCGAATAGAAATGAGACATTCTGCGAACAGGCAGCCCCGGCCCTAAGAAACATTCAATCCACTTGTGATGTTGATCACAATGTAATCTATCAACAAATTAGGTTGCCCTTGACTTGCAATACGATATGTTTTGCTGTAACTTACCAAGTCTCGTCGGTGTTGGCCTTCCATCAGGAAAGAATAAACTGAAATCAAACTTACAACGCCGCGTGATGTAGAGAAGGTCTAGTGAATCAGCTACGTCGCCCTTTGTGATTAGAGAAATAATCAGCTGCTGGACAGTTCCTCCGGACCGGGCTAATTGAAATCTGAGTTTTAGGAATTTAATTCATCATTGTTATGTAAGAGCTCATCGGGAGGGAAAACTACAGTACTAGCACCGTTGAAATGCACTGACCGGGACGGTGTGCGGGAGCCGGGTATTTAGAGTTCGGAAGGAGTTTTTGGGTTAGATAGTGTCATATACTGCTCAGGGGACAGGGAGCATAGGGCCTTAGGCCCACCTGAACCTCGCCATGGGAACACCTATATGCGAGTACTGAATAAAAAAAAAAAAAAAAAAAAAAAAAAAATGCACTTATCCGCCCGCACCTTCCTCAAGCGCTTCCATATCACAGCCTGAGACCATTTAAATGCCATTACTTCACCTTACTAAGGCACTGAGTTTCAAGCTTTATAAATATTCGAAATTATGCGGTAGTTCGACGTTACTCGGTGCAGATACAGTTCCATGACAAGTAGTGAAATCCCTGGGACCGCTAAGACATGGACAGATCGTGCATCACCAGCGAACAAAGGTAGGTCTGCGGAGATCAATAGAGACACGCTCGCTGCTATGAGCACTTCTCAACTGATCAATCAAATTATCAATGCCACCAAAATGCAAAGCCCTTAGTAAGGTTGACCTCAATACTATTCCTTGGAGTCGTGAGCACGTCTTCCCTTGCATTAGTATGTCTTACAATGAAAGTAGCACTACGGAGGTCTGCAACAAAAGTGTTTGCACCTTCCTATTTGGGAAATATCTTGGCAGCATGATTATGCATGTGCATATGCAGAATCAAAGTGCATAAATAATATAAACTAGCTAAGGTCTACCCCTCCTCGACCCCTCTCTCGACCGGTCATATCGGTCGGTATCAATGGCGCCAGAATCTCACGTTGAACTTTGGAGGCCCTGGTGGCCTTCCACGCTTGCGTACACCATCGTTTGGAGGTTGTCGTACCTGATGCCGACCCCTTCCTCCAGCTCCGCCCCTCCCCCGGCCCCTCCCCCTTCCCCTCCCAACTGCAGTTGGCGGTGGATCAATATGGACAACCTGATCATTTGCTGGAATATTATTCCATACATGATCTTCAAGCTCCTCCACATCAGGAGCAGCTACTCCAAGGAGAGTCTGGTAGTAGGTAACATATGCAGAAGGTAATCCAGCCGCAGCACACTGGAATTGAGACCATGCCTCTCGGTGAGTTTCTCGGTTTGTGCGAATGCGGAATTTTTGTTCCCGCCGCCGTGCAATCCAGTATGCCTTGTCTCTAACAGTAGTGTTGTTTTTCTTTAGGATTCGAAGAACATTTTGTGTAGAGATGCTAAATTGAAGGCTTAACTGAACAAGTGTTTTCTCATGCCCATACCGATCATTAGTAACAGCATCTACCACAGACTGTTCAACATGTTTTGTGATCTTTACTGGTCGCCCACTTCTGGGTTTATCACCAACATGCGCTGAAGTTAATGGGGTACCAGGTTGCCATCCTCGAGCTTTTGTATTATTATGCAAATTTCGAATTTGTCCTTGAGAGATCCCAGTTTGCTGTTGGACAATAGCTAAAGCCTCTCCTAAAGACCGTAGTAATACTGCTTGAGCGCGAGTCACAATATCGAACATTGTGTATATGTGTAGATGTTTATGAGAATTTCTCCAAAAATTCCATATATTATATGCTTACATATGCCGAGGTTATGCCTGCATGACCCGGAATATGCCGATAAATATGCTGCCAAGACCAATTTCCCAAATAGGAAGGTGCAAAGACTTTTGTTGCAAGCCTCCATATACAGGGGATTTTACTTATTTAGCTATACATGCGTATCCAACACAAAATTAATGATTACACTTAAAACACATATTTCGGCTTTACATCCAAAAGCTTTACATCGCCGTTGTATCTTCCTGTCCGGAGAGATATACTTCAGCTAGTGTTGATTACAAGAGATCTGTAGTCTGGTTGGCACAACACCCTCCTTTGGAGGAGAGATCTGTTAATTTAAAGCTTCTTGTATTAGCATAGTTAATATAGTTAGCTGAAATTGTTTACAAGTGATTTTTTTTTTTTTTTTTTTTTTTTTTTAAATTCAATACTCGCATAAGGCATGACCACGGCGAGGTATTTACAAGTGATTGAGCTATCATAGAATTTGTACAAATATAGCTATTCATATTTCGGCAGTTCTTCACTGAAGATATTAGGGAGACTGTGTGTGAAAATACAACTTTCTGTTTGAGCTGTATATACGGTAGATAGATCAATATTGAGTTTTACGTTGAATTGCCTCATCCTCGCCGTGCCTGACCATGTCGATGTCTCAGCAGTCCAAGGGATAACCTTATCATAAACTGGAGCCCACTTTAGTACCAATTCAGGAAGTGCACCGACAACGCCCGTGCAGGATGAGCCTGCTTGGTCGATCTCGACAGCCAGAGGGTTTCCGACACCTGATTCGCTAGACTTTGCGGCGGATTCATTGAGAAGGCCGGTCGCAACACCAATCGGCAAAAGTTACGGCCAATATGCCTAGATTGGGAGAGGAAAACGTCAATAGCTGGAAAAGGTCAGTTGCGTATGCCATGCTTTTCCAATGCCCGTGTGCAAAAGACACACCTGCTGCAACTCTAGCAAGGCATAAGGAGCTCATGGAGTGTCAAGGATAACGCTCAAGTAGGGGATGGAGAAAATGGAGTTAGATGGGTTAGAAGACATGGAAAGACTGAGGTCAACAGATGTACAGGTGTGTTCTGGACCGTGGACATGGAATGCCAGGATAGTTAGATTTAGTATCCGTAGATGAAGTAGTATTGAAGACACAGTTTAGAGAGACGATGGCAAATAGTGCAGAGTAGGGATGTATAGTTAATTTCTTTGGCAGAACTTAATAATAGATAAAAATGAAATCATTGATACAATCATAGAGAAAGGTAGGAGTCTGAGAAAGGAGTATTTGGAAAAACTAACAAAGAAATGGAGTATTACCAGTAGTCAAATAATTTCATTTTTATTGTTATTCAATACTTGCATATAACTTAAGGCCATGGCGAGGTAAATAATTTCATTGATGAACTAAATAATCTGTCCGCTGGAGGTGTTGTCAGCATGAAGGATTTGTGTGCACGTGGAGCACCCGGCCATTAGCAGGAACAAAACAGGGTGTCGGGGCTACATTGGGTCCTGGGAGGTATTGGAAGAATTACCACCTCGGTAGTTGATCATACATATGAAGGTGGTTTGAGAATGCCTTATACTGATAGAAGCATATGATTAGAAGTGTGGTAATTTTTGCCGTTCTACGGTTTTTCTTTCGAAGGCACAGCGGAACCTTTTAAGAAAATTTCGGGGCCTCGCCATTATCTCAGATCAAATGCGAGTAATGAAAAAAAAAAAAAGAAAAAGAAAAAAGAAAAAAAAATGCAGGAAGTATTTTCAACAGCATGTAGCCAGTGGGGTGTTATTGGGTCGCTCGAGTAATCACTTGCTAAAACTAGGTATAGGAATACGAATATATACGGAGGCCTCCCGTCCGGCCTCCCAACATGCCCTCCATCTAAGTCGTCCGAAGACCCACCATCATGAATTGGATAATGTTAGTATGTGGTAATAATCTCATGAGCCGTCAGCTTACATGCAATCGACTCGATATCTGGACAATACACGTTAAACTTGGTACTTTGCATTTTGTAGCCTGGTTGGCACGCACTCCGAATCGCGCTGGCGTGGTAGTAGAGTCCCGTCCCGATATCGATGCGGAGTTAACAAAAGTGGGATATCTATATCTATAAGTGTAATGCTATGTAGTATGTGGACGCCTTTTCAACTAACCATGAGGGATTGTTCAAATTCACTCGCCAAGCAGGATACCTCGTGAAGTTGCCATTGTACAGGCTCTCGTGTGGTGTACACTAAATGTAAGGATAGTCTGGTCGCAGCCCTGGCTACCTCAGCCCTATCAGGCTTCACGATGTGCTGAGTAACCATCGCATCCCGAGATGATTTGCCTCACGCGGTTTCGGCTACCACCGGCCTCGATCAGCCAACGGCAAACGTCATTTCGCAGACGGCCAGTCCGGCTGCGTGGGCCTGTTTGCTGCGGAATTTGATATCCTCACGCTCCTTACGACATGTACGGCACTCACGACTATACACATCAGTACTTTGCACCCCTCTCCAGTACTCCGATCGAGCACCTCCCTCCTCGAAGAACAAACCCATGGCCTCCGACCTCCATCCCCGCACTCCCCCACAAATCCAATCCCCCGCCAACCCCCTCGGCCTCCCCTCAAAGGAGCCACATGCCCTAACAACCCACGACTCCAACATCCTCTCCCTCATCTTCTCCGACTCCGACTCCGCCCTCCCCTCTTCCGGATCCTCCTCCTCGACCCAACCCACAATCCTCATCGACCCCACGCTCCCTCCCGATCCACACATCCCCGCAGATATCCTCCCGCAGCTTAAACAGCGGGAAATCCACGCCATCCTCGAGGCCGAACGATCTATCCAACAGCCTTCGAAACCTGGCACCACCACCGACGAAGACCACCAGTTCCGCAGCCTCGATAATGCACTTGCGACCCTCGATGAGCTGATCAAAGATTTCCCAAACTACGCATCGGCATATGCAAACCGAGCCCAGCTACGGAGGCTTATCCTCCAATCCCAACCCAACACCACTCCCGTCCTTCCTTCCCACCCCACCTGCGCCCTCATCGAACACGACCTCCAAACCTCCCTCGCCCTCTCCACCCCTACACCCCCAACCAATCCCATCTCCACTGCCACCGCCACCCTCCTCCGCACAACCTACACACACCTCGCGACGCTCTACCTCCTCTACAGCAAATCCTTCTCCGCCTGCACCTCCTCCGACCGCGGTCTTTCCGGCGGAACTGCAGTAGCCGAGCATTGGGAGGAGAAGGCGTCTAGGGCGTTCGAGCTAGCGGGGAAGTATGGGAGTGAGATTGGGAAGAAGATGTCTGTGTGGACAAACCCGTGGGCGAAGGCGTGTGGGGGGATGGTGAAGGAGGTGTTGATGAGGGAGATGGAGGGGGGAGAGGAGATGGGGGAGAGGTTGGAGTAAGGTTTGGGGAGTCGAGTGGGTGCTGTGGATGGATGGATGACTGTTTAGTCAAATGCATGCATGCCTTACAACATATTTATTTTCCTTCGTTTATTCACTTTACGCCGACTATTAATTGTATAGTATTAACACCATAAAAATATTCTATTCTCATCATCACCACCACCGCCACCACCACCACCACCACCACCATCATCATCGTCATCGTCATCATCATAATCATCATCATCATATCTCTCACACTGTACTCATACACCGTCGCTAGATCTATCTCATCAATCATAGAGTACTATTTCAAGTTCAAAGCTTCAATCCAAACCCAAAACTCCCCTCAAGACAAAGAAAGGCAACAAGAAATAACCAAAAAGGAATAATTGCACCAGCACCAGCTTCCACACAATGTCATGTTGAAAAAGCAAAACGGGAAAACAAGAGCCGTGTAACCAACCCGTAATAACCCCAAAAGACAACAAAAGCCATAAATTGCCCCCTCCCTAAAACCAAAACCAAAAACCAAAAACCAAAAAACTGGATAGTAAAAAAGAAAAATCAAACGATAAGCTACAACTGCGGATGATCTAGTTAGGGAAGTCAAATTCAGGAAGGAATGAAGTCAAACTACGACAGCCCCACACCCCCCATCGAATAATCCCACAAGAAATCCATCACCCCCTCCTCCTCATTCCCCATGCCCCCAGGGATCCCATACACACCCAAATCCGCCGTCCCATCTACCACTCCATCAACTACAACCTGGATGCCGCTATCACTGCCCATACCAAATACCTCATCTAAACTCATGTCAGGAAAATTCCAATCAGCCTCGCTAGACTGTTTGCCCGCGTCGGCTAGTGGTATCGCATGTACTGAATCGGGCGGGAAAGAGGAGGTACTTGGGGTGAGGGAAAAGTCTAGAGGGTGATTCCCCGTGGTGAATGCCCACATTGAGTTCTGGGGAGTGGTGGGGAAGGGGGAGGTGTAAGCTGGGGTTTGTCCAGCCAGGGTGGCAGTAGAAGCAATTGTTGTGGGGCTGTTACTGGGAGCGGGGAGTTGGGAAAGGAGGTTGGGGGATGTTGATGGGATGCTGTTGCTTTGGGACATGGAGAGGGTGGCGGAGCCAGCGATGGGGCTGTTGATGGGGTTGGAGTTGAGGGTGCATCCGGCGGTTTGGTAGGTTTCAGGGTTGGTGAGTTCAAGGGGAACGCTATTTGCGGTTGTTGAGGGCTCACTGGGGCCGGGATCCTCGTGGTAGTCACCACCATGCATCCCCGTAGGTGCTGGGGGGAAGACGACTACAGCCTCTTTCTTGTTTTCTGGCTTTGGGGTTGTAGTGGTGTTGGCTCTAGAAGGTGCTTGTATTGAAGGGTCCACCACAGAAGGTACACTTCTGGAAATTGCGTCCACTGCCCCACCTCCTCGCCCTAAACCCGCGCCTCGCCCTACCCCGCAGCTTCGACCTCCTCTTGCGTGGTCCCTCCCACCTCCACGAGGATATACCCTCCACTTCAATACCTCGATATGCATTCCCAGTAATTCCGCAAAGGTATTAGCCAGGTGGACATCATCCACTGCACACCTTCTTAGTACTTCTATCGTGCGACTCAACAGGTGCAAACACTTCTTGCTCTGTGCTAGAATTGCCATGCGTGTAGTTTGCGGTGCAGCCCCAGGACCCAGACTAAGAAGCAATGCTGTAGCTTTGAGCAAGAAGATAGCAGCAAAGATGATGCGCACGTATACCCTCACAGGAGCGAACCGGAGCCATGGGATATTTGATGGTGCGATAGGGTTTATTTGTTCCGCGCCGCCCGTCGCTACTTCTCCATTGGTAGTGACAATGCTAAGAATCTCAAGCCCGGAGCTGAATGCCATTTGGATAAAATCCCAATCCACATCTTCCTCACCGAATACACCACTGAGAAAACTGCCTCCAAACATCCCGGGACCGGCGCCCCGCAACGGTTCTTTCTCCATAACCACTTCTCCGACAACTTTCTCCTTCCCCTTTTCTTTCCCCTTCTCCCTCTCCTGTATTTGCTGCTCCTTTCGTCTCTCGCCTACTGCCTCCAGGGAGATACAGTAGACAAAGATTCTGGCATAACAATACTCTATTCTCAACACCTTCCAAAACGGCTTCGGAATCAGCACCCCTTCTTCCTCCAACTCCTTTTCCAAATAACCCCCTTGCACGCCTTTGTGCTTATTCAGCTCTTCACTTCCCCTCTCCCATGCAGATAATACCTGACCAAAATGCTCTACCAACCCAACATACTTCCCCGTCCGCACAATATCTTTCGTAAACCGTTTACTAGGAAACAGCATCTCTGTAGCGTTCCTAACGAGCACGGTGAGGTCTAGATATAGAGCCATAACTTTGTGCCACTTCTGCTCATATTTAGTAAGCACAACTTGCCCAGGAATGTAAGCAGTCTCGGTGTGATTTGTGATTATGGTTAGCAGTTTTCGGTTATTGTCGAGCGGGGAAGACCAGTTTAATCGTGTGGAGAGGGAGTGAAGGTAGATGTAGCAGAGTTTTCGGAGACGGAAGATGCGGCGGGGAGTTTCAGTATCAACTGGTAAGTCGGTAGGGGCGGGTGTAACGTCGTCGGCGGAAGAGGTGTCGAATATGCCGAGTTCGTGAGCAAGATTTAGAGCGGTTCCGAGGAGCATCCTGCAAGTGAGGTCAGTATGTGGGAAAGAAACATACGAGATCTGAGAAGTCGCTTACCAAGATAGTCGATCCGACCGTCGGGTAGGTTCAACGACCTCCTCGAGCCATCGATCCGCTATATGACAAGATTAGCAAATAACATACAGTAGAAAGTAATGGGGAGCCTACGCTTGACCTCCTTCTCTTCTCCATTACCCATCTCACTCTCCCCGTCCTCATCCGAGCTCTTTTCCAACATTGGGACGACCAAACTCACATCCCACCCCCTTCCCCCCTTGGGGCCATCTGCACACTCTGTTAGCCCCACTCCCATTCCCATACCACCAATTAATTCCTCCTCCCCTCCAACGTCCACTGGAGGAAAATGTATCTCCCGAGGATGCCACTCTGTCCATAACACCAACGCCTCAACTGTACCTAGTCCCCGTAACCCTTTTGTCTCCTTCCCCCGCCTTTTTCCAGTTCCTCGGTCTTGTCCCCAGATCACCCTCCCCACCAGTCCTTGAGTAAATTGCCAGAGTTTGCCATGCAAATAGACGCCTCTACTAGCTGCTCCAAGGGGACAATACCTCGCGGCAATGGTTAATATCGTGACTGCGAGTAAGGGTTCATTAGTAAGTAAATCGTGCTGTGCACTCGGAAGAGCGAAATGACTCGACAGAATCGGCGACAGTGGGAGTAGATGTGTGTGAAAGTAGTTGACATATGTAAAAGCTTCAAATGGTGTCACCCACTTAAGTTGGCAAAATTTGAAGGTCTGCCATACTTTTAGCGCTCGAGAGAGAGATTCTTCTGCCGGGTTGGGTGACAGAGAAGGTTGCACTTCAAAAAGCCATGGGGTTTCGCTTGCCGGGGGAAGATTCAGTGGAGCAGAGATAGGACCGGGTAGATGTGTGGATGAAGACGGCCCAAAGGATACCGAGGGACGGCAGGATTGAGGGGTGGTGTTTCCAGACTGGATCTGGTGTAATGCCTGTCGGCGGGTTGGATGACCGTGGGTGTCGGAGGTTTTTCTCTTCCGATGGGCCAGTGGCGATTTGGATTTCCTCCGCAATCCGGAATAACTTGCTTCTCCTATTCTCTCCTCTGGGGTTCGTGAGTCCCCATCGCCAAAACCGCCAAATGGGACTTCACCTGGCTGCTCTGCCTGCTTCATGCCTTTTGTTGTCCCTTCTTGATCAGCCCCTCCACTTTCAGAGCCTGAACCCGAGCTTCCATTGCCCCCACCATCATCCTCGGATGGATTGTCTAGAACTGGGCTTAGCCGACTGGCCCGCTCAGCAGCTTGGAATAGTAAATTCATAGCATCATTGGTACTGTGAATTTTTGTCGTCACCAATATGTCCTCCTCACCCTCCTCCTCCTCCGGCTCATCACGGGCATGATCATATTCGTCATCTAGGCTGCTACTCCTCTGCCCATGATATCCTGACGGCCTGCAGTCCCGACCAGCTGGTGGTGACCTGTAGGCATGATCTCTAATACTATCAGGATCACACCTTCTCCCCTTTCCTCGCCGTACAAAAAGCGGTTCGTCCTCAGACCAAGTTGATATCCGTCGATTCTGTACTGCTTGTGACTCTGATGATACGCATGTGCCAACCAGATCCACCCTCCGATAAGTAGCAGTTTGTTCATCCCACCTCCGCAATGGATACGAATTATTTCCCTTTTTCCGTTTCGTTGCCCGTGTTCCGGCTCCCGGTGTGGCAGCACTTCCACCTCCACTCCCACTCCCATCATTCAGTCCACCATCTGCTCCTTCAGATGAACTCCGGCTCCGGCCAATGCTATTTCCTTCACTTCCTCTGGCTCCGTCCTCACCTACATCCTGCCTCCTCTTGGTGCTCGCTCTTGGCCCACTGAAGACACACTCTTTGCCCTCCCGCCTGCACCGAGCACACGGAGGTGCATTCGGAGCATCGGGATTGCCGAGGTCACACTTCACCTTGCGAGATCGACATGGCATGCATGCTTGATATGAACGCTTGAAGTGGGGAGTCATGGGGCCTCTCGATGCCGGGGTATTCAAGAGTGGTGGGGTGGGGTGATCATGTGCATAGGCCTGTGCTGGATAAACATGCGGAGAATGAATCTCATGCGGGGGGTATACCGGCTGATGCTGATGCTGTTGCAGCTGGTGATGATGGTGATGGCTAAATGGTCCAGGAAGGGGAAGAGCAGGCCCATGGAGTGGTTGATTCGGCATCATGGGAGGGAAGAAGTATGTGCCCTCCCCTGTAGTAGTTGGCACTGGTACTGTCCCTGGTGCGCCGGGATGGCTCATTCCAGCACCGGCACCCAGACCACAGCCACCACCCCCGGGAGAAGCCTCGGAGTACATCTCCCTGTCCAATACCCTTTGAGCCCCAACTAGAACAAATACAGGATCCTACTAAGAAGGGATCAATCGCCGAGGGTACAGCGTTGTGCCGAGACACTTCCGTTTCGCAGGGTGCCGGTGCCTCCCCTCAGCTTGCTGCCGACTGCTGTGTGTTTGCTGCCGAGTCCCGGGGCCCCGGAAGTGCGTCGATGGCCGGAACAGTCGCAGGGCAAAGACGCTGCAGGTGTGCGCGTACGGGGGACGTACGGGGAGGCCTATCGAGCCGAGTGTGTCTGGGCAACGTCGGGGTATGTCGGGGGGTATGTCGGGGGGTATGTCGGGGTGCGTCTGGCTCGAGCGATGGTCGGCGTAGAGTTTCGCTTCGGCAGGCCGCCTCGCTCGGCTCCGCCGTGCTAGCTAGCCGCGCTCGGTCTAGCCAGCTGCAGCGCTGACCAGCAAATTGAAGGTCGTGGATGATGAGGTAGCGATGCCGTCTGGCCTGGGAAAATGTTGTTTTTGTCTCAGTGCGTAAACGGGCCTAAAAGCCGGCAAATGTCGGCTCTGCTGTTGCGTCAGGCTCTGTACCTAACTGGGCACGCGGATCGACGCTGGGGATAAACAAACAAATACCCTAGACAGCTGCAATGCATCTTATCATGGAATGAAAATAAAAGCAATGACTCGGGCAGGGAGCGCGCCACAGCAGCATGTCATAGGCTCCGCTGCTCACCGGGCGAGGCTCTAGGGCCGATTGCAGTCCTTAGATGCACACGGTTTGGGCACGGTGTGAGCCGTGGGCCTGTGAGAAGACACTGGGGCTTTGGGAATGAATGCTCCAGTGGGCTCCAGAGGAATATTTTCTGGGAAATGTACGGAGTATGTACAGGGCCCATCCCCTGCACTATTTTCCCCACTCAAAAGCACGACCGTTGGATCATTCCGTAAGTACCGCGTGGGAGGAGACCAAGCGGTAGATACTGCTTATCAACCACCAGGGGCAAATCGCACTCATAATGATTGACAAAATATCCATATCGTATGCTTCTGATGAAAGAAGAATCTCTCTACAGATCTACTAGGGGACGGTGGCCGGGAACGGAGTCTAATGGCTAGTTGAAGAGACATCAAATTTCCAGGCACAGCATATAGGGCCACAGGTCCCATCGTCGGCCCATGCTCTAGTCCATGCCGGAGGCAAACATAGCAAGACAATAGTGCTCGTTTTGGTGAGGCAAGGAACCTGAATTCCGATCGGTACGTTCATGATGTTAGATGCTTTATTGTAGTCTACACCTTTCAATGGACCCGAATAGATGTGCCAACCAGACCCGAATAGATGTGCCAACCAGACTCAAATAGATGTACCTACCAGATTTGGTCACCGATATCGAGATATCAGATAGTAACCTCCGAAGCACTTGCTAATATATTACTGACGTAGGGGAATGTCGATGAGCTGCGTGGGGGTCGCCTGACTTCATCCATGTTACCTGCGAGTAACCAAAGATTATTTATAATTGAGTAACTTATTAGTCTCGGTTATCATTCATTAATATCGTACAGGTTTTTATATAATTTAAACTTACAGTCCACAAAGCATGGAATATCCTAGAACACTTTCCCATCGATATATTAGTCGCCACACTGCAATGCACATGGTTTGCAGCGTGCGTTAAAAGATATCAAGTACCGGTAGGTCGACTCAGTCTTCAAGCTCCAGTAGTCTGGTTTAGTCTGGTTGGAAGCTCCAGGCTGCAAAGTACATCTTAGATGAGCTTCTACGATAGGTTCCTAGATTTTTACAACAAAAGGCGATCTGTGATCTACTGACTAAGCGACATCAGATGACAACGATCGCCTTTGTCATTTGAAAGTGAGAAAAAGAAGTAATCAAAAAACTGGTCACGGTGAGACTCGAACTCACAACCCTCGCGTTATTAGCACGATGCTCTGCCGATTGAGCCACGCGACCTGACATTAGCTAGATTTTCAACAATTTGCCTTACTAAGTAAAGATCGGCTATATAGTAAAGATCGATAGCAACCAGTTATGGGTTCATCCATTACAGAGAACGAAGTCTTCACAATATGGTTCTGTATTATAAAACGGCAATGCCTATAGGGTAATTGCAGTCGCTGAATTCGATTATCAGGTCGACAGCTCTCTCAGTGTGGCCCTGAACTCGCTATAGCACTCACAATCTCAGCAGCGCCTGCAACGCCTCTGCTACGGTAGAGCTCCCAGCCCATGACCACTCTCCACCATATATGGCTGTTCACATTATGAATAGACTTCCTATGGGGCTCTTATATAACTGTCATAAGCATAGAGCCTAAGCCACTTTCATGGATTTGTTATATGTATTTCAAAGAGTCAAAAATAATAGAACATGCTTAAGCAGCTTCCTCGGAATGGTATTTGCTGTATTAAAAGAGCTCCAACTGTGCTATTTTCATGCGATAACGTCCTTGAGGCCCTCTAAGTATACCTTCGCATGTTTTCGGAGGCCTTAGCAGCCCCAACAGTCTCTACCGCCCTCAGCTCTTTGGCGAACCTATATGGGAGCCCCCCCCAGCTTCCGCAACTCCAGCCCATGCAATTCAACCTTTCTTATGGCCAACATGGGCTTGATTGAGAGCTTAGGATGCCTTTTAAAAGTTCCGCAAGTGCGGTTTCTAGCATTATGGGCATACCCACTTCTTCGATCCCTTCCTTTCCCGTCAAAACCTTCTTGATACTTCCCCACCTTTTGGTTGGCTCAGCTCAAGCTTCCAAAAGCGATTAAATTCGGGTAGCTATACCATGCTTAAGGCCATTTTAACTATACTTAAAGCTAGCCCTGATCATGCTTAACTATGCTTATAGGTCACCTTGTCCTCGACGGGAGGGGCTTTTGGCGAGTTTTTTTGGGGGAGGGAGGGGTCAAAGTAGGGTTACCCGACAAGTCCTTGCAAACAAATACTGTGAAATCTATGGAAGGTACCTTAAGCTCCCAATCAAGCCCATATTGGCCATAAGAAAGGTTGAATTGCATGGGCTGGAGTTGCGGAAGCTGGGGGGAGCTCCCATATAGGTTCGCCAAAGAGCTGAGGGCGGTAGAGACTGTTGGGGCTGCTAAGGCCTCCGAAAACATGCGAAGGTATACTTAGAGGGCCTCAAGGACGTTATCGCATGAAAATAGCACAGTTGGAGCTCTTTTAATACAGCAAATACCATTCCGAGGAAGCTGCTTAAGCATGTTCTATTATTTTTGACTCTTTGAAATACATATAACAAATCCATGAAAGTGGCTTAGGCTCTATGCTTATGACAGTTATATAAGAGCCCCATAGGAAGTCTATTCATAATGTGAACAGCCATATATGGTGGAGAGTGGTCATGGGCTGGGAGCTCTACCGTAGCAGAGGCGTTGCAGGCGCTGCTGAGATTGTGAGTGCTATAGCGAGTTCAGGGCCACACTGAGAGAGCTGTCGACCTGATAATCGAATTCAGCGACTGCAATTACCCTATAGGCATTGCCGTTTTATAATACAGAACCATATTGTGAAGACTTCGTTCTCTGTAATGGATGAACCCATAACTGGTTGCTATCGATCTTTACTATATAGCCGATCTTTACTTAGTAAGTGATAGTATAACTCTCTAACTCCCGTAAATAATTTGCCCCATACTATATTCACTCATGTCACGTGTGCCTATGTACTATAAAAAATAAAGTACCTTTGATTTCAAAGCTATTTCGAACCATGCAGTTGCTCCATACAACCGGCTGCTTTCAGCTTCTTTGGTTTTCCGTTATTGGCATAATCCCCCTCACAATGTAGGGGACAAAAACAGCCCTGATGAAACAGGTCCCATTACAGAAACAAAGAAAGAAAATCCACCAATACAAGCAATACGTTAGAAAGATATCTGGCGGCTAGTGTCACCATGCTTCCAAGGAATATCTGGGACCACATCCTACTTAGGAGAAAATCAGAGACACTGGCCAAGCTGAAAGGTAAATAAATTCAAGAGATACATGACCTGCAAGACTACAAAACGAAAATTCGAGCCTCATACTTTGCTGGGAGTCTGGCGACCCACTTTACCGATCCTTTGACTGCCATGGACTTGACTGCCGCTTTCGGTTTTCGGGGATTGGGGGCTGCAGAGCTGATTTGGCTTTGCACAAGTACGGGTGCGCATGCTACCTTGGATGAGAGAATTGGCAGTGTGTTTGACAACAGTGGTTGTGGCTCAGTGAGGGTGATAGATGGTGAATGGGCTGTAGTTAGGCTTGCATTCAAATCGATATTGCCGTGACAAAGTGGTGATGACAGTATGGGGATCTTTGTAATATACCTTGGATCACCTCCCTCTCGGATTTCAGAGTTGGAAGAGGCTAGGGTAAAAGTGCAAGTTGGAATAATAACAGAGTTGGACACAGGAGCGCCGTATTCTGTGGATGCCAAAGTTGGGGTGCTCTTCGACTTTGGGTCTCCTCCCTTTCGGGGTTCAGAGTTGGAAGAGGTCTGGGTAAAAGTATTAGTTGGAATAATACGGGAATTGGATGCGTGAGTGCCGGATTCTGTGAATGCCACAGCTGGGGTGCTCTTCGACTTTGGGTCACCTCCCTTTCGGATTTCAGACTTGGAAGAGGTCTGGGTAAAAGTATTAGCTGGAATAATACGGGAGGTGGATACGTGAGTGCCGGATTCTGTGAATGCCAAAGCTGGAGTGCTCTTCGACTTTGGGTCACCTCCCTTTCGGGTTTCAGACTTGGAAGAGGTCTGGGTAAAAGTATTAGTTGGAATAATACGGGAGCTGGATACGCGAGCGCCGGGTTCTGTGAATGCCAAAGCTGGAGTGCTCTTCGACTTTGGGTCACCTCCCTTTCGGATTTCAGACTTGGAAGAGGCCTGAGTAAAAGTATTAGTTGGAATAATACGGGAGCGGGATACGTGAGCGCCGGATTCTGTGAATGCCACAGCTGGGGTGCTCTTCGACTTTGGGTCACCTCCCTTTCGGGTTTCAGACTTGGAAGAGGTCTGGGTAAAAGTACTAGTTGGAGTAATAACAGAGCTGGATACGTGAGCGCCGGATTCTGTGGTACCCAGATTTGGAGTGCTCTTTGGTTTCCCGATGATGGTCGTTGACCCACCCTTCGTACCTGGCGAGCGAGCGGTACTAACCATAGGCACTGCTTGGGCTGGCAGCTTGGTTGTTGGCGGGTTAAGTAGTGTCGTTGTAGCCACATTCACCTTTAGCTTCGCACCAACTGCGCCCATGGTCTTGTTGACGCTACCGTTCTTCGAAGCTGTAGATGTCTCACAATTTGTAGATGGTCCAGCAGAGTTGTTAGTGACTGCTTCAACCTCGAGTTGTGCACGTGCTTTTGCTAGCTTCTTCAGCACAATATCACTCCGCTTCTTTACGACAGAAGCAGGACCTGAGGAGGGTCCGGAAGAGTTGGCCACGGAAGCTTGACCTGAGGAGGGTGCGGAAGAGCTGGCCGCGGAAGCAGGACCTGAGGAGGGTGCGGAAGAGCTGGCCATGGCCTGTGCACATGCCTTCTGTATATTCTTCAGTACGGTGTCGATATCTTTCTGCTTGCTCACGACAGGAGAGCCTTGCTGGGGTCCGAACTGTGTTGGCTTTGATTGCTCACAAACCCCATCCTCGAGATGCTGGATCATCCCTGAGTGGCGATTAAATGATTTCTCGCAAACAGGACACTTGATAGACTGGGTTGAGTGAAATGGTGAGGCCAAATGGGCGGTAAGGGCATCTTTATCCTTGAAGACAGTGCTGCAAGGGTTGCACTGATATACGGTATTTTGCTTTTGGTGAATAGGTGAGCTAAGTTGATGTTGAAATAGATCAGCTTTGCAGCCGAATGCTCTATTGCATAAACCACAATAGCAGTGCCCCGACTCTCTCTGATGCACCGCTAAAACGTTTTGAGAAGGGAAACGGTCGGTACAAGAAGCCGTAGGGCAAGAGATACCATGTCTACTGCTGTTGTGTTCTTCATGGGTTACTACAGAAGTGAACGCAAGTTCACACTCATAGCAGTAACAATGCCCTAGTGCGCGTTGATGTTGGTGCATTGCCTGCTCGTTACCAAACGAACGGGCACAATCACCACCGCAAACTACCGGCATTGTGGGAAGTGACCCTTCGCAATCACAGGAATCGGCCAAGTTGCTTAGGGTGGGTAGTCTAGCTTACGGTGGTAATCTGACTGTTAAGATGGGTGAACGGTAATAAAGCTCAACGATGCCTGCCGTGCCAGTGGTTGTATCTCCCAGTTAACGATCAGAGTACAAGCCTGAAACCATCAGCCCTATATCCTCACGATGTTTTTCAAGGACACGTTGTTTTTGTACTTACTACAGCAGACTTCGAATTCAATAATAACTAGAACCAAAGAGGTATTCCGGTTTGGGGTTGTTGCTTAGTCTGGTTGTTATTGTTTCACCTGAGGTGCCTGTTGGTGAGAAGGGTGGTGAGTACTTAATGTGTGATGAAGAAAGTTCTAGAGACTGGGCACGGCAACCAGGCTAGTAACCAATACCGCTTAGTAATTACTAAGATACCGGCCTGGGAGCAAGTGGACCGACGAAGGAAGAGGGGGAGGAAGCACACTGACTTTTCACCTAGCTCTACCGTGTCCTCACAGGAAGATGGTACAGGAAGACAGCACGAGAAAGGCACTTACGAGTCTCCTTTGTGTTAGTTATGTATGTATATACAGAGTCCGCGCAGGGCAGCAGTTTAACCTGCCTACAGACGAGTAACGAAGTTCTTTGTTCTCGTCACACAACCCTTAAACTTGTGCACATAGGTAGGTAATGTATTTTTCTTATCGTATAGGACTCCTAAGGTTGTGTATACGATGTACTTATGAGTTTTCTTTTCTTAAAAAAGAAAATGTGATATCTGCCCAGTACATACGTTTTTAAGGCAAGCCATAAGTGTACTCACTTAAGGTATGTAGTCAAGCACTAAGTAGTACTTTACGTTAGTCTGTAAGGTTCGAGACCAAACTACATACTTCTTTAGTCTTCTTATGTAGTTAACAACCAGACTACCAGACTTAGGACATATGTAAGCTAGAAAGACTAGTAATCAAAGTAGGTTGTACTTTATATTAAACCAGTCGCGTTTAGCTAGACGTTCAAGGCCCATTGCTCAAGCCAGATCACGCATTCCTCACCGAAGGTGAGTATATCGATATCTATATATCTCCTCATCGGCCTATATACAGGCATAGCCCGGCTCGCACTCTGGCCCACCAAATCTAAACTATAAATGCTATTGATGGCTTTTATCATACGCAATGTATACACAAACAACAGACATAGATGGGGCACGTGACGACCGGACCGCGGCGAGTCTCACAACAGAATTTGTTGTTGCCATGGCGAGCTGTGTACGCAGGCTCCCGCGGGCTATGGAACACGATTGATATGGCAGGGCGGGCTTACACTTTTCCAGGACTCCAAATGGTTCTAACAAACCATACACTACAGTACCCACTTAGGACATTCGTTGGTTGTAGTCTGTGATGCTCGACATTACTAAGTATGTTTCAGCATTTGCTTATGTCAGTTTAAGCCTTTTTATGGGAGCATATTCTGGATCCTATACCTATCCGTTTGTACGGCCCACAGGAAACCGACTACCACTCACGAACCGGATGGCTTCCAGAATTGCCTAGGCATTCTAATTACGTCTAGGAACTACTAATGGGTCAAATCTCGGATACTTGTGTAACTATCAGCTTTTACTGACTTTGCAATTTACCCACTGGTAGCTATTTATTTAAATAGACTTGTACTAGCTGGCTTCGAACCTCAACAATACCGAGATTCATATACCTGCTATGTATTCCCCTTTTGCAAATGTTTTCTTGTATGATAATACCTGAGTTAAAATTGTACAAGGAGCTAGTCTTATAAGGCTGCATGGGCACTTCCTAATTTCCAGAACGTTTAACCCACTACATCATCCGCATACACAGCTATATATAGTAGACAAGAGTAACGCATCAGAAGGCAGCAATCAAAGTTCAATCCTTTAAAGCAATATTAGGCAAGTAAGTTTAAATAATACTCTATATGTAGTATTAAAGTAACATCATTATCGAATAACATTAAAGTAATATTAATTATTTGTTTAAGGAGGTCTTAATTAGACAGAAGGAAGAAAGCATAAAAAAGTAACATTACCTCTAATTGGGTGAACACAAGTAAAATTTGTAGTAGCATATAAACATTTGTTTTACACTTGTTTCAAAGCGGATAAGATAAATTTCCCCGGAACGGGCTTGCCTAAGCTTAGATCCCGGAAGACATGGAGGCTCTCCCTGTTGAAGTTAAGTAGTTTCCGCCCGCGAGGGGGTAGATTCGAGTAGGTGATGTTACTTTCCAACTTCTAATGTACGCTTAGCTCCTGAGACTACAAGTTGCACATTCAACGTCCTGTGCTGTTGATATAAAGATATTGATATGGCACACCTATAACACTTGCTATATCCATATCCATACCCAGGTAGTTTTCCGAGACCAAATTATGAGACCATCACTAATTGATCCAGATACTTGGTATTAAAAAAAGGTAGAAATAGTCTCACGCTGTAAAGCAGTGCTAAAATAGGTACAGTAGAAACATTAGTACAATGTAATTATGGAATCAAAAACGAAACTGATCTTCTTTCCAGCATCGTTGGTGAAAGTGCTAATGTGGCGAATGCTGACCAATATAATCGACTGAATCGTTGTGATCTCTGCGCGTGTCGGTATTGGTATGATAGCATTGTCATCTGCTTGGGGATAGTTGCCGCATGTTGACTTTAGAACATTTCACAAAAGAACGGCTTTACCAACTGAATTCTCCTTCATTAGAGATAACCCGGTTTCCTTGCTAACCACCCCCTTCGCCTCTGATGGCAGGATCATGCCGAGGCCTACCGCCCAATCGTCCCGACCAGTCTCGTTAATCAGCTCCTTTGCCATTTCCAACCGCCTAGAATATTTCTTTGGCTCGCCCTCAATCCGTACCACCCTGTCATGTAACAATAATCCATCCGCCAGCTGGTTGCTGAACGCCAGTAATGCTGTCTCAGTAAACAACAAAACCATCAGGACTACATTGCCGAAAACACTTGCGTTCGAGCTCAACGCAGCAGTCCCATAAACCAAAAGTGTCGCCGCAGCTGAAATGAAGGATTGAATGGGTGTCATATCTCGCATCCATTGACCTGAGGTGACAGCCTTAAGATCATCAACCAACCCACGCAGGCGTACCCAACGGTCCTGGGAGAGTAGAATGATCAGATCGCCGTACCCTTCCTCAGGCGCACCCCTCCAGTCCGCCACCGTTCGTTGTCGAATTACAAATGTATTCATTGCACGAGCCAAGCACAAAATTAAAAGGATCCCCACTGTCCACCACTCCCGGAATAACACAGCCATCACGACGATCGTCGTGATGGTTAAAGCTACCGCCGCGAGGTAAAGCAGTGACGAAAGCACCCCTATTGTTGACATTGCTGAGAACGGGTTTTGCCTCCCTTCGTGTTTTGCCAAGGTAACATGCGCGTCGCTCAAATGTCCGGCTTGACCAGTTCGCTGAAGATATCCTACCATCGCCTGATTTTCTGTCCGAAAGACATAGCCGCTTGTCATCGCCGCAGTGGGTGGTAACTCGCCCTGATTCGCAAGTTCGGCAGCACGTTGTTGGAGATGTATCCCCGGGCAAAGTACGAAGATATCGAGCCATGTCGCACCACCGGTAAGTGCGCACCGTGTAGCAATGGTGGTTAAGTCGGCTAGAGCAACGATTCCTCCCGCCTCAACTCTGAAGGCTCCTATACTCACTCGGAGCATTTTTTTCTCGCTGAAGAATCAGATTCGGATAAGTTGGGTTTGGTGAAACGGGAGCCACTACAGGGTTTACTTTGGAAGACTGCGCAGCCGTGGGTTTACTTATATAGTTGATGATTGTAGAGTACAGGGCTGCAGGAACTATGTAGAGTAATAGCTGCGCAGCAAGGTACAGGGCTTGACGCATCTGCACCGCCCCTTTTAAGTTACAGTACCTGCACATTCAAGTTCTATGGGGCGGCTTGCCTGTACTCACAGCCCGCTACATGGGTTGTACATGCCGAGTCGATGTCTTCATCGCCCTTCTGCGATAATGGTAAGTATCGCTCTGACGCACCCATAGATGAACAGGTATAGATGTCAACGTCGCGGGTTCTTGTTGGGAGCGGGGCATCTGCCCCGCTGATCGCGCAACATGAGAACGGGATAGCAAGGATGAAGATGTTCATGTGGATCACATTCGCTGCGCCTCTTGTGCATATCACTAGAGGCTTATGGATAACTACCTAAGTGCTAGTTTGAATCAAAGTCGATAAGCGACTCGATCATGAGCTCACAATTTCTAAGCACTTATTCTGTATAGATATACCAATCGTGGCTGAGACGTATAGCTTTGGGAATATAAGTATTACATAGGGGTTTGTGTTTCAGCATCGTGGTTGATTATCAGAAAGATTTTGAGTGAAACACTGAGAATATCTTGCTTCCGAAATTAAGTTATTATCTTGATGTTTACAGGCTGGGATATTTCTTGGAGAATTTTCCCAGGCTGCAAGTTTTGTAAACGATGACAGAGTATACCTAAGGTACTACTTGATAAACTACTGTAGCAGTATCTAGAATGAAACATTTGTGGCCGCTATACCTAACCATACAAACGAGTTTGTGCCTTGCTTTGACATATATATGTGTATCAAAAGTTATCTCTTGATTGGCTGCGCCTTGCGGCTAGAGGCTGATAAGTGCCCCCTTCCTCTCGTGACTAGGCATATTACTACAAACTCTTTATGTAACCTACTGTAGATATGTAACACCTCGGGAGCTTTGACAGTGAGGCGGTGGTGGCGCTTTCATGTCCGCAGGCTGCCGAGATTAAAGACTTTCGAATGGGCTTTAATGGCCCCATTGAAGTTTGACCCGACCGAGAGGCAGTCCGACAGACCATTAGGACAGGGGGTTGAGAGTAACTTCCCTTTACCTTAGAGCTTGCTGACCTTCGCTATGGTACCTTTCCTTTTTTATTTCTAAACCGTCTGAAAAAAACAAAATGGCCCAATTACGATGCAACATTTTCTCTCGCTTGGCTGCGGTTTAACTGGTTTAACATCTAGGGTGTGCATGACTCCTCAGCTAGGCAAACCTCCTGGAAATCTGAAAGCCAATAGGGTTTTTTTCTCAAAGGACTCATTATGACGTCCCCTTCGGATTGCAGATCTATATATTTAGCCTGATTGTGTACACAGTACCTTGAGCATAGGCAGCTTCCATATGCATGCCCATTGGAAGGAAATCAACTCAGGCGGATCACGCCACCATCCCATTGAGGAAAAGCAGCAGCTTGGAAAAAGTCGGCGTCATATGAGCTCTCGCATTACTGCGAATACCCATATCTAAAAAGTATAGGCCCTTCCTCCTCCAAGTCACGACTACAAATGCTTGTGAAGCATGGCTAGGAAGCTGAAGTCTGGCGCAGGGCTGCCAAAAGGGCAAAGTGGCGTCACATGGAATTTATGGCACGGTTTGAACATCATGCATGCAGAAAAGGATAGACAATCGTGCAGCGGTGGCAAAAAAGTCATCCTCGAAATCGAAAGCTTGCTGTTTGTACAAAACGGTATGCGGAAAACGGTCAGTACCAGTTCCTATCCAGGAACTGCTTGCTTGTGAACTTGATGCTGCTGAGGAGCGCATTCCACAGTGGAAAGGTTGCCTAGATTTGACGAGAATGTGTTTGCCATTGCAAGTTACACTGGCAATACTTACTTCCATGCCGACACATCCTCCACCTTGATACTGAGAGGCCAACATAGCGGAGTTGGGAGATGTATGAGACTATGTAGTGTCCAGTGGCGGAAGAGGGCGAACTTTGTCATTTTGGTACTGGAGAATTTTGAGCAGGGCAACAGCAAGCAATATATAGCATATGAGTTGATGGATCAGCTTAACATGCAGGACATAGTCTGACCAGTGTGCGCGCTGAGGATATTGTAAATAGACATAGGCCATGGGAGTTGTACATTAGGAATAATAACTCGTCATCACGTCCCCTACTACAACCAAAAGCAGCTAGACCTCCGCTTTTCCTTTTGTAGGATGGTGGGACTTTACCAGAATTGCTCCGCCCATCAACTAATAGGTCATAGTTACGTAGGCCACTAACCAGCGAAGCTGTCCGATAAAATATATCGTCAGACGTATCAAACAAACCAGACTACTCTCCGCAATACAATAACTATCTAATACATATTTCCTCGACTATATCTGTTCATGGCTGCAGTTCAGGAACGACAGGTCCTTGTTTTTGGAGCAACAGGTCTAGCAGGTCTCGCATTTCTGGAGGAAGCAATTACGATTCCTCATCTACGGCTTCTGATCTATGCTCGCACCCCATCGAAACTCCCCAACTCGCTCCTTGTACATCCACAGGTAAATGTGCTCCCTGGCACCGGCTCCCTCACAGACACCGATGGCATCCGCTCTGCCGTTTCCCGCCTACAGCCGACGGATGTGATAATCTCCTTCCTTGGTCCACCAGCGACCCAGATCTTAGCATGGATGAACCCCTTTGGGAAGGAAGGGAAGGAACCAATTTTTGCAAATGCATATAGATCAATAGTGGATGCAATGAAAACAACGGGGGTGCGGCGTATATTTGCACTAGGAACGATTTCTATTGTTGACGAGAAAGACCATAGGGTATTCAGTGCTTGTGCGATGGTCTGGATAGTGCGCTTATTGTTCTACCGGGGGTGGAGAAATATGGTGGAGGTGGGCAGGTTTTTTGATACTGTGCCGGTGGAAGATATTGACTGGACAGTGTACAGAGTTGGACTACTTCTCAATGGTAACGTTATTCTTGCTGCTGGCGTCTCTGAAGTAAAAAAGTACCAAAGATTTGAGACTGACAATGAGGATAAATAGGTGAAGCGCAAGCTGTCACCGATGGGTACCTTGGAGATGGTAAAACAACGTCAAGTATTCGACGAAGTGAACTGGCGAAATGGTTGGTGATGCAGATTACAACAAGCAGTGAATCAAAATGGATCGGGCAGAAGCCGATAGTGTCGACAGCGCGGAAGCCTCGTGGAAGCGAATTGCGGGATTACGGCGTTGATAATGGGTAATATACTTACCCATTGAAGAAAATGCACTCTGCATAAGAAGGTAGAATGGGGAAGGTTTGTTATGAGAGCAGGGCTTGTGCTGGACTTCTGAGTTTCTAGCTAATCGTTGAGGCTTCACAAATAATTAATTCTAAGCTCACTCTTATCCTAGAGAATACTGTATCGAGCTAGCTAAGTTAACTCAAAATGAGTTTCGCCCACAGTGCTCCATGAATCACAAGCCTCCTTGCACAATGGATTGGATTTGGTAGATACATATTTAGAATGACAGGAGATGGTGATTATCGAATCTGCATTGAGTACAAGTAGCACAGTTCCCGGGATAGTATTTGAGCTCATGAATACAGTTTATTAATAACGACTGGTTCTCGCCATGGCAATAGGGAGCGAGAAAACAATAAAAAAAAAAAAAAGAATAAAACCCTCCAAAATAATATATGTTGACTTATTGCTCTCCCAAGTATGCTCCCAAGTATTCTCCTCCATTGACTAAAAAAAAAAAAAAAAAGACTGAGCTAGCTAGCATCGAGATCTAGACCAGGGGCAGTAGGTCTTGGTTGTCTTTAGCCAGACTTAAGCATCAAGATTTACACAGATATGCAGAACCTGAGGTGCGGAGCTGGGTATACGACTGGTAGTTTAATTTCTTCTGTTTTGGTAAATCACGCTATGGGTCAAGATTACCCGTGAGGTTATGATATAGAAATGTCAGCACGATCAGATCCATATGTCCTGAATAAATTACCTTGTAATTACTTCCGAATAACTAATTTAGAAAACTATTTCTGAAGTAAATGTTTCATCTCATCAGGCTGATACTTAATGGCCTAGGTATTTGGCAGAGTTCAAGGTAACACTGTGGATGATTCCCAATAGTCGATATTAGGTAAATGCCGTGCCCTGTTCAGGTAAATCCAATAAACTTTGTACCAAAGAAATATTCAAATTTCTCAATTCAATGCTGCCTACCTAATATGGGTGGGTAGATAACTTTTACCAAACCGTGTGTTCGAGTAGTAGAATACGGCCTGCAGCAGTCTTAAAAGCACTGTATAGTGCTTACCACTTCATAGAACTATTTGCAAACTAGACGTTTACAACCAGCTCGGATTTTGCTTAATGACTTTCTGGTTTGAACATAAAACCGCGTACCCGCCAGGACTTAAGAAGGCAGCGGGAGCAGCGCAAAGCCTGGGTACGAAATCATATCTAGCACCATAGCGCACGTGCACCCCGACGCCGTTGAGATATAGACAGGCATCCACCGGGTAATTGGCAATTGTGTGAGAACGTGAATGCTGTTGACTCATAAGATTCTCTGGTCCAGATGCGGAGAACTGCATGTACTCGCTTAGTTCCGTACTAGCAGAAAAGTACGTACCTAGCGAGGTAGAACTGTGTTGAGGGTAACATAAATAAATATACAATAATAATTTAATTGCCTAGGAGAATATATCCGGCCGGGATTTGCGAATGAGTGTGAAACAGTTCGGACTGTATGGCACACTCGAAAACCATGCAGCAGCCACTCTAGCCTTGTCTCTTACCAGGTATGCCAGAAGTACCAGCAACCGTACCAGTAGAAATGAAACCGCTTCTCTAACCAGCTCTAATTTTCAAGCGCTGAGTGCCTGTGCAAGAATATTCTTGCGAGATCACATGCCAGCAGAGCTGTCCTCTGTTACTCCAAAGAGTACAGCACTGTACTGCGTATAAGTATGAATTCGAAGGCCTCAGAGTGCACCTTCATGCAGTCTCTGATGGGGATTTATTTGATTGGTTGACATTTAGTCCGGACTAGATGAGATAAGGAGGGTTTGGGTATCGAAGAACCATACCCTGATGCATAGTGATGAAGAGAATCCCCCCAAAAACGAACGACTGCACCCTCACAGCCTTGAGTAAGATTCTGAATGGGTACACATGTGATAAATTGCTGGGCAGGGTCTGCCTCTGGCAAATATTAGTATGTACGTATGTCATCATCATTGCTTTATAGAATGGTATTTATATAATTATGTTCAATCAAGTACATATGTGAGGCCTGAAGCGCCCTGTTGCTCGTTAATATCATTTCGAGTATAATTACAGTATTTTGAACTCACCTCATTCAAGGCCTGAAGTACCTCAATATGTCTATGAGGTGAATGAGAATCTTTAAAATTTTGAGGCGCCACACTGAGGGTCGCAAGGAGAGTGCGAGGCAAAATGGATGGAGGAAAGGGTAAATATATCACAGAGAAACTGGCAACAGTAACTAAACTCCGTGTTCCCGGACCTAGCACGGCGGGTTCAGGGAAACAATAGCTGCTTAATAGCCCTGCTCTACTGATACCACCGCAAGCCTTCCTCCCATGGTTGTTGAACCCGGTCTGGGAGACATAGAGATTGGAGTTCTGACTCCAACTTATCTATGTCCATGCATTATTCCACCCGCAGCTAATACTGGAACCCAACAAGGCGAATAGTTACCCAAACCTAGGGGCCAAATCACCCCTCTCTCCCCGCCTTTCGCCGGAAATTGAGGATCCCACCACAGGGTTTGCTCTAATTCGAATTATAATACAAACAAGTTGCGTTGTAGCTATAGTCTAGAATGCTGTCTAACCGTGCAACCCTAAGTTGATTGAGGAACCAAAATGAGAACACGGATGCGGATTCGATGTCTGGCGATACAAGGAATGTCCTGGGCAAGTTCTTGCTCAAATTCTTCGTAATAAAGCGAGCTTCCACTGGATATCGCGATGCCGATGCTAGCAGTGGCTTTTCAACAAGGATTGAAATCGAATAGTAATGAAAAGGTATGCATGGCTTGGGCTCATGATTCGGCGATTGATATCCGACCTTCTTGTTGACTAATGTATTGTGAGCTGAACTATTCTCGTGGCATGGAACCGCACCCGCATTCACTATCACATCCGCTTTCGCTCTTCCATCCGCGGGGATAGCCTCGTTTGGGGACACTTATTCCCCCTGGGGCTGAATTCCACCCCTTACATTGTTGTCGCTGTGCCTCCTCTGCAGATTCGGCTGCCGGCGATCCTCATCTCCCAGTTGGATAAATTGCGGGTTAATTGAATCCTCCATCCCCGTAGGCAACTCATGCCATATGTGCGGCTCTACGGGGTGTTTCCCTTGACCAGGTAATTCTCCCAACCCTGATCCGCCAGCTTCTAAAACCTCTATTCCCCCCGACTCATATGGTCCAGAGTCTGTCGTACCACTTGGCTGAGGTATCTCACCCTTCGGCTGTTCTATCAATGTCCCCGCCTCCCTGGCGCGGCGCCGACGGTAATACTTGCGAACCGAGAATACCACCAGAAGGGTGACTAGAACACTGCCACATATGGCACCAACCACTGAACCCACCAAAGCAGACCTGTTCAGATAGCTTGCCGTGTCACGACCCCGGCCCGGTACTATGTCCGTAGGCTGAGTAGTTGTTTGAGGAGGGCTTGTTGTGGCCGCTATTGTGAAGCTCGAGGTGGTTATAGAACTTGAGGTCGAAGAAGTATTCGAGCGCAAAAGAGTAGCCAGACAGACTGGATACGTTGAGTACTCCCACGTCCGAAGGTCGCACAAATATCCGTCAGGACAGCATGAATTGATATTAGATGCACAAGAAAACAACCCAGGATAGCATGCACGGGGGTCACGGACGCAGAAGGCAATAAAGACACCCTCCTTGTCAGAGTTCTCCATCAGTGCACAGATATCAGTTGGAGGGCAACAAATATAATTTTCCTTGCTGGTAGGGGGAGCGCATTCCACATCAGGGCTATGACAGCGGTTTGTTTCCTGCCTTGCGTCTGCGATCGGTGAAGTGAATGGAGTTTCATCTTGGGCTTTAGCAAGCATGGTTCGGAAATGTCGGAGTAAGGGAAAGATTGGCACTTGCAGAAGTGAAGTGCAGCCTCATGAGCTTGAACAAA
The DNA here is from genome assembly GCA_015179035.1 of Tirmania nivea. Lineage (NCBI taxonomy): Eukaryota > Fungi > Ascomycota > Pezizomycetes > Pezizales > Pezizaceae > Tirmania > Tirmania nivea. The sequence continues at coordinate 91,416 of WHUY01000050.1, read as the reverse complement.
CTGCAGTAGAAGTTAACGTAGGGAGGATGAGGGATGTAAACAAACGTTATTGCACGAAGTTGTATGTCTCAGCAGAGTGTCTGTATGTGCTTTTCTATTGGTTATGGTATTAGTTGCTAATTCTAGCAAATAGACTTACAGAGTGGACAGGCGACATAGAGGATCGCGGATTGGCAGAGCATCACCCATGATAGCCAGTCCAAGGCGGCAACCGAGTTGAAATTTTGAAACGTGTTGAAGTGCACAAGTATTTGATATGGCGATTGAAACATATACACCACATCAGGTAACAGAATAAGCCAAGAACTATAGCCAGATTTCAGCGTATTCAAACTACATCTAAATTATACTTGCTTTCGGCTCCTTAGGGCACCAGCCAGTTGTTGTGTACATTGTGGGCTTCACCTTTGAGCTGACATGGCGGATGTATCATTACTTTATGTGCGGCCGTGGACACGGTCTGAAGAGAGTAAATAGAAGACGAGCATAGGAGATATTGGTAGCTAATTTATAATACTAACTCGTCAACCACCCAGCGACTTTGCGAGGCGTGTACGTTCTAAGTGAACTATTAGCTAAGTAGGTAGTCTTTGTAAGGGTTATGCCAATCGGATGATGACAGAATTTTCGTAACACTACCAGTTCCGGGGAGTGTGTAATTACAAGTGGGTGCTATCAGTTTGTTTGTGTTTAAGCCTCTCGAATACCAGTATATCCCTAACCTCTGACTCCTCGGGATTTCTAGCATAGCTTCCATACCTTTGAGTCGAGCTCATGGGATACCCATTTCCAGATTCCGGCAATGATAATATCGGAAGCCTGGATACTGATGAATTGGATGGTGGTTGAGTGCTTATTCCACGTGTAAGATGGGTTGATTAGGGGCCGGGTTAGTCTGGTTGCTTAACGAGAGGTTGTGCAACCAGACTAGGGCTGGGTATGAGACATATTGAGCAAATGTCCTGAAATTACAGTGGAGCCCCAAAGAATCAGCCGCGCGACCTTTACTACAGCGGCTAGCGGCGCCAATGAGGGCTAGCCGACAGTTATCAGACATCGTTTCAGGCAAATCTGATGCACGTGCTGAATCTATACCCTATAAGTACCATGGTGGTCTATTCACCTGGCCCGGGCGTTTGAGTCACCATGACTTTTGGCAATTGAGCGGGACTGTAAGACAGTGTATGTATATTAGGAAGTTATTTTCCTACCCGTACCGTGATTAAGACTTCCCCAGATTCTACGGCATTGTTGCTTAGAGTGGCCACTACAATGGCCGCTGGTCCATGAGAGCAACGCAACTGAATCTTGCATTAGAACGTTACTTAGGTGGCATCTTGTAGTTCATTCCCATGCTTGAAGCAGGAAGTTGGTGAGGATGTATATGGGTTTCAGAATACGAGCATTACGGCATGATATACCAATATCAGTAAGTAGGTATTCACTTGCAGCTGGATACTTACACTAATTGAGAGGCATAAATACGACAGACTAGCCGCCAAGATGGGAAACTGCATGCAGATCAGTCCAAAACCTAGACATGTACTGTAGCCAAGCTCAGAATTTGGATATGCTACCGTAGTACCTCACCATCTGGTACTACGGTGAGAGGTATTTAGATAAATTGCAGCATTTTCCACTTGCCTTCGACTCTGGCAGAAACATCAATCTAGACACCAGAATATATATATCGAATATCTTGTTAAACATGCAACTCCCAGCACTTGGGCATGCATGTGACTATGCCTCACCTTTGTTGGCTGCGTTTATGCAGTTGGAGGCACAATATGGTACTTATGCAATACCTGCTGATCTGTTCTTGCATAAATGGCGACTAATTTTGCTTTGTGGACTTGGATAGGACGAGAAACCGCTGTGAAAGAGGCGAATCTAATTCTAGCAACTTTGCTCCTGAGGTTTAATCTTAAGCTAGACAATCCCATCGAGATTGCGCAGGCGCAGGTCCATCCACTGAATTTGCGTTCGCTTGCTTTCGAACTACCACAAAAGAGGCCTATTGTGATTCCACCACCAGAGTTGCTTCCCAAGTCATTTTGCATCTTCTACGGTTCTTATACCAAAACCTGCGAGAACCTTGCGAAGCGGCTTATGGCGGAAGCGAAAAGCCACAAGCTCAATGTTGTGGAATGTGATACACTGGATGCCTTGGCAGGGCGAATGCCAAAACAATTACCAGTGTTCATTATCACATCAACAATTCATGGTGGCCCGCCACCGAATGCCAGACATTTTGTCAACTGGTTACAGTGCCTTAATGGCGATGCACTCCATGGAACAAAATTCGCAGTGTTTGGGTCAGGTGCTGGTAAGTTTCCTTTGCAACGGTACAACGTCCCTGATAGACACTAATAGAGCTGCATACTAGGATCGAGGAGTTCAAAGAATTATCAGGCAAACCCAAAATTTATTGAGAAGGAGATGAAATTACGTGGTGCAACGTGCCTTATGCCACGCGGCGTAGGAAACGCAGAAGGCTCTACACGTAGAGACTTTGCCAGATGGAAGGAGGAATATTTTTGGCCGTATTTCAATATTACTCCCCCCCCATTCTCGACAGCTGTGAAGCTTGAAATTGCTGTTCCAGAAGTCAATCCGGACTTTACCTACGAACTGGGGACTGCCTTGGTGGAAGAGAACGTGGTTCTTACTGCTCCCTCTGAGCCAGAGAAGCGTCATATCACACTCAAGCTGCCAAAGGGCATGAGATATAAAGCCGGAGATTATCTATCTGTACTGCCAACAAATCCAAGGGAAAATGTTAGGCGCGCAATGACGAGGTTCAAGTTGGATTGGAATGCGGTGCTGAATATTTCTGAGGGTGGCTTGGTGATTCCGGAGGGCAACAATATTTCCCCTTGGCGGGTACTCAGCAAGTATGTCGAGCTGGGGCGATTAGCGCTCGAAGGGGACATTCAGGTTATTGCTAGGTTTGCGCCAGAAGGGAAGGTACGGGACGAAGTCCTGCACCTCCTCGCCGACGGAGTTTATGAGACGGAGGTTTATGGCAAACGACTCTCGCCTTTAGATCTACTTGAGAGATACCCTGAAGTCAATATGGACCTTGGGACCTTTCTTTCAATCCTCCCACCCATTGAATACCGAAGATATTCTATTTCCAGCTCTCCGTTGCCAAACCCTGACAATTGTACCTTGACATATGGCGTTAAATCAGAACCACATAGATCTGGGACTGGTTGGTTTTATGGCGTGGCATCGACCTATCTATCTCGCATGCAGAAAGATTTCATAATTGAAGTAGGCACAGTTGGCTCTGACGAGTTCCACCTTCCAAAAAACCCAGAGGAAACGCCCGTGATTATGATATGCGCAGGAACTGGTCTCTCACCATTCCGGGGATTTGTGCAGGAGCGAGCTACACTCAAGCGCAACAATCTGAGCCTGAAGCTTGCAAGCGCATTATTGTTTATAGGATGTCGTTATGCAACAAGGGATCGCATTCATGGAGAGGAGCTTGATGGGTGGCAGAAGGATGGTGTTGTGGGGTTACGATATGCATACTCTCGGGAACCAAACATGTCGGAGGGGTGCAGGTACGTTCAAGACAGGGTGGTGCACGAGGCCGAGGAAATGAAGAAGCTGCTTGCCAAAAAGGCACAGATTTATGTATGTGGAGATAAAAATGTGGGTGAAGGGGCAAGGAATGCGCTCACGACTATCTATAAGGACATGGGCCTGTCAGACCAAGAGATTGAAGATATTTTCGACGAGCGACTTCATGAAGATGTCTTTAACTAGTTTACATTTTCTCTTTGGTTTATTTTCCAATTTTCTCTTCTGGATGCGAGCTGGTTTGTCATGGGACCTGAGCTACCACACTTAAGTTCTGTGGTACATATGTGTATACTTAGTTCTGTGCCATTAGTCTTAGTCCATCGTTTCACACGACTCTATATTCTTGAATACCTCAACCACCACTTTATTTCAGACCATGAAACTTAACAGATCTAAGTAGAGGGTTTGCATAACAGAATGATTGGGCCTTCGCGCCAATCCCAACGTAGAAGGAAGAAAAGTAATAGGTTTTGACCCCTGTAGAATAGCTTGTAACCACAGTAACGCGGCTAGCTATATGCACCTGCTGGGTTTCATGTTAAGGATGACAGGGATTAAAAGATATCCAGACGATATCGATAGCACAATCCCCTCGTGCCAACCAGACTAGCTCTATCATCAATAACAAACATCTTAAGAGGGTTAGATCTTATCTTGGCAACAAGAGCACCACAAAAATAGATTCGTCGCTGCAGGGGTTCTGCTACCTTACTTATTACAGTATCGTAACAGCATCAATATCAGACATTGCTACACTCAGATTTCACGTAGCTAAAGCAAACAGAGAGAATATGAGTCGTATGTAGTCTAGTGGGCATTGGCCTCTCGAGAGTGTAAATACTAGATCTCGGAAGCTATGATGCCACTTTCTATGTCGACTCAGTTAATACAACATTTTAACAAGAGCTAATGCAATAGTACAGGAACAGTGCAGGTTCAAAAATATGCGTGTCGCCGAAATCATTCAAATCAGGTACAGCCAAGAGGCCAGATCATTCAACAGCGGAATAGCAGTAATCGCGATAAGCATCTATACCATATTCTCTCGGACTGTGGATGGTACAACAGTTACAATTGAGCACGAGCGTCAGCTCTAGTCAATGGATCTGCTTAATCTGGAGGACATAATATAAAGTCAGTGAGCGGGAGAATGGGTTAAGCGTGTACAGGCAGCGTTAGGTAGTTTGACGATTTGCGCGCTGTGGATATTGCAAGGAGAAATCGACCATGGAAGTTGTAGATAGTATCGTGACTCCAATCTGCTAAATGTAGTAATATCTGATATTCGTGCTGCTACGATACTGTGGTAGGTAATTCCCAGACCTGTTCAACTGGTCCCTTGGATCGAAATCATTCCATCGGTATTGGGGCATTGTCATGGACGAACATCAGGAAATACCGTGGCGCAGTGGATAGTAGACTTCAGAATACCAGTAAATTCTAAACTCATCTCAAGTGTGTCCGCAGCATCTCTTCATCCACATAAATAGGCCCGAATGGTAGGGCGACACCTCTCGCCTTGTGCTCGTTGGGGGCCATTGTTGTTGAGTACGGTAGCGGGGTTGCGATCGGCGAACATCATTGCAACCAGACTACGATAGGGTATATCAACCAAGATAATTTATTGGCAACGAAGTTGCCAATTTTTAAATTGGTTACGAAGTTGACATTATTTTGAGTAAGGGTACTCCGTAGACATTTTGCGTCTTGGCAGTCACCTGATTGCAGTCCCGTGATCATTAAGCTTACTAAGAATAGGACTATCAACAACAATCCATTCCGCAGAACAACAGCGCCTGTCATCAGCAACCATCCGCTATAATGAATCCCATCGCCTGTTCCCGATGCCTACGCCAGTGCGATCCCAATGACTAGACAAGTACACAGCATAAGGGTCAAAGTATGACCTATAATAGTTGTCGCTCGAAGCGTATTGTCAAACTGACAGTGAGTAGCTATTCAAATAGTAATCATAGACTAGCAGTGAGCTATACAGGCCAAGCGTGAAGAGCAACTAGAGCAGTTGCGTGTAGGAGAAACCAATCATCAAAATAATGGGAATAAACTGACAGTGAGTAGCTATTCAAATAGTAATTATAGACTAATAGTAAGCTATACAGGCCAAGCGTGAAGAGCAACTAGAGCAGTTGCGTGTAGGAGAAACCAATCATCAAAATAATGGGAATAAACTGACAGTGAGTAGCTATTCAAATAGTAATTATAGACTAATAGTAAGCTATACAGGCCAAGCGTGAGGAGCAACTAGAGCAGTTGCGTGTAGGAGAAACCAATCATCAAGATAGTGAGAATGTCCACCCAACATCTCCTGTTAATTCCTGGCGCCCTCTATCCCCTCAACCCTCACCTCATCTTTAGCGGCCTTTATCTCCTCAACCCTCACCTCATCTCCGGCAGCCTCTATCCCTTCAACTCTTACCTCAACATCAAGATTTATGACCACAATATCAAAATATACGAGCACGATCACTGGTACTTGGCGGTTTGAGGTCTTTGAGGTCTCAGCATATCATTCTCACTCTTACTTCATTCGCAGAAGTTATGTCTGAAATAAGTATAGCGGAATGTACAATATATGAAGAAGTGAGAATAGACCTAAAGGTGTACAATATTGATGGCATTGTGGCCTTAGTGATATATTCGAGAATGATCACATCAGGGATGGAGTGGGACATATCGATTCAGTGCACAAAATGATATGTCACTGGGAGTGATGCCAGTACAGTTGAGTATTTTGGGGAAGCCTACTGCGATGGAAGTAATGATTCTCACCTTAATCCATACAGTTATTCGAATTTACAAGATCTGTGGATATGGCCAATATAAGGGTGGAAAGGTACATGTGATAAACTTTCCTCAAGATCTGACAGAGGTTTTCCATATTATTCCCCAACTACTTGAGGAGATTCCTATGGTAATTTTACGAATACGAAAGGCTGGGCAACATGGTGCTTAGGAACCACCTACGCCATTGAAGGAATTTAAGGTTAATGTTCATCGAGTCAGGGCTTGGATGAATTATCTGTGCCTTTTTTTTATTCCTAGGGACGTTGCCAAATCACGGCGGCATTGAAGTCGGCCTCAGTTACCTTGTAAAACAACACTTTATTCTGGAGCTGTGTACATGTTCGTAATGTCGACCACTCTAAATCCATGCAGTGCACTTAGAATCCATGAGCACCAAAGTAAGGTTTGCAAGGGCAACTTCATTGCCAATTTCTTTTGAAATTGAAACGAAGTGTACTTTATTTTAGGTAGACTCCTATGCTGGCGCTGCCAAGATCGTCAGATCGCGTGACGTTATTCACTTGACCTCCATGTTCTCTACGTTGATGATGCGCAGCTTATTTGATTACTAGCAATCAAATCTTCATCCCTACTGTATCTGACATCTACTCATGGATCCAATCTGCTGCGCCCATTGTTATTGTAAATACGACCCAGCTCTCTGGACACTAATTCAGGAAGAAGACATGCAATCTGTGTAGAAGTAAGAAAACATGTAGTATATAGGTCTAACTAACCGGTTTGCAGCAGAACAGAGAGTAGACTTTGAGAGAGCAGAGCTTGAGAGAAGAGAGCTTGAGAGAGGAGAGCGTAAGAGAGGAGCCCCTCCATCTCTGCCGGCAACGAGAATTCGCTTCGTATGAGGACTTTGGATGATTTCGCCAAATCACTAGTAGATCTTCAATTAGGGGAGTGTACAGTTTGTGAGGGGGCCGGAATTGGGACAAAAATTCGGGCAGTAGGAGATATAAGGATTTGCATGCATTGTGAACAGGAGCGGCCTGTTCTTTCTTGGTCGGGAACCCATAAGTCCCAGCTGAAAATGACATAGCTCTCGTACATCTAGTAATCCGAGTATATGAAGTTCAGGGTTTTTGGGTAATATAAAGGTAGGACGATCCATGTCATCAACTTCCCATTTTTTCTTTGTTCTTTGGTGCTCTAATAATATTCCTAGGGATCGTTGCCATATTAGGCCTATGCCTCAGTTACCTTGTACGTAGACTGAAATGACTTGGCAATGTCAGATCGCGTGACCGTATACACGTGATCTACATCTATCTAAGAGTTACTAAAGTAGATAGTTGTATTTCGCTATCGATTGTTTGCTTGCCTTCTTCTCCATATCTACTACTCTTCTATATTATTCACCATATATACCACTCTATATCAACTTCTAATATACCCTTCCCTACTCATGGATCCTATCTGCTGCCGCTTGCTGTTACTGTAAATATTATCCAGCATTCTGGACATTAACATAGGATGGGCAATGTATGTAGAGTTATATTCCCTGTAGGAGCAAAGAATTGTTAAAATAACTGTAAGGACTCCATATAGTATCTATAGTATATAGTTTAACTAATTAGTTTCTCAGTGTAGCGAAAACGAGAGGAGCAGTTAAGAGATAAGCATAACCCAAATCCTCCAATACACAAGAACCCAAGTATTCGGAGTCAAGATCCCATGGCCGGAGTCTGTCTCCAATGAGCTCTCCACGACATAGAGCAAGTTGTACAGGTAGTGCCCATCTCCTTCTAATCGATACCGGAGTCGAGCACCCCCTGATCAACGGCAGAGCCGAGTACCCTCCCCTAGCTTTGGCCCTCTCCGACCTCGCCGTCAACGAGAATTGACCTGATACATGGAACCGAAGAAAACGTCAACCAATCGGTCGAACAACTAGTGTGGTCTCGTTATTTTTATTTTGCCCCTAATATTCCTAGGGAACGTTGCCAAATCAGGCCCGCATGGCCTCAGTTACCTTGTATGTATCTCTCCTCAGCATGTGCTACACCACATGATCATAGCGATGACCAGCCATTAAGAATGCAGTCATAAACTGCAAGCTGCAGAGTGAAGCTTTAAAATGTAATATTTCCTAGTTATTCGCACAGAATGCATGAGCTACACTTTAACTTTGCAGTATGATATGGGAAATTTTAGTGCCAACCGAAGAAACTAACCCTCTTTAGATGTTTGTTATTGACCATGGTTACTATGTTGCACCCTGCTGCATTAACATGTTGCAGATGAATCAACTAAATGTAAATACCAGGCCATAATCATCCGTCATGTGAATAGTACCATATACATACTGTACGTATATATCGGAAATTGGCCACTTCTCCCTATCTTTAGCAGCCAAATCGTGAAATACCGATTCTGCAGGCTGGACTTCCAATGGGACCAGCACGCCAACTGGCTGACACGTGAGTAATTATTAGTACATGCAGAATGTAAGTGAGTTCTGGAGGGTTCAAGCTGGTATCGGACAGAACTGGAATACAGTACCCTTTGATGCTCTCTAGCCTATCCCACAGTGGCATGGTATGTCTGAACATCTGAGGGCTGTGAGAAAGCCTGGAGCGTACATGCATGTCCAGCACTGCAAACATGGAAAGTATAGCTGTGAAATGAAGCTTCTCATGTAATGTGCAATGGTTGAGCTTGCTAGGATTCTATTATAACTGAATTATGGATTGTGAATAATATTCTACTTCTTTACATACATAGGATTTGGAAGAAGATCTGCTAACGTTCGGTAATTCTAGCTGAAGTACAATTACTAGATAGAAATTATCATTGATGACTTTATTACACGGTAGCTGTGTAATTCAGCGTCCGAGGGATTTGGTGGTCATTTTTCTGGTAGTCATTTTTTTGGATTTTTTCATTTTCAATCCAACGAACGAAGGGTATAATAATAATCGAAGACCGAGAGGTATTAATCTGGTAGGTAGATAAGTACCGAAGCCATAGTCATAGGAACCATGCCAAACCATATAAATCCTAATTGAAATACCTCCAGTATGCAACTTTCACATCATGGTCTTATCCAAATTTATACTACTTGCTATTTGTAAAAGAAAATTGCGAATGTAATGAGCATGAAAGGCGACTTGTCAGGTTGTAGGTATAGTATACGTACATTTAGGAAGTAAATATAGTATTCCGTTCAATGCTACAAGTGTCCATTCAGGACGTATCATATAGTTGATTACCAGGCCTCGGCAAGCCATTCCAATGTTGACCACCTCCACCCATCCATGGCGTTCTCATGCCTCAATTCCAGTTTCCCGCAATTGAGCATCTCTCGCACGAAGGCAGTTTTTTTGCTACACCATCTCACAAGTCCCCAACTAGCTGTTGTGAAGAAGGCGTAACCACCAGCAGCGACGGTCAATACCAACAACACATGACTCACTGTACCTCGCGCATTCGACAATTTTCCTTGCGTATATTTAAGTAAAACTCTGGTTTTATGGTGTAGTTAGCTTCATCTGGTTGATCAGTTGAATTCAGGAATTGTGCCCAACAATGACAATTAGGGGCCTGGACATTGGGAGATCAAAACGTACAATATCCAGAAAGATACCTGGCCAACGAATGCTTTCCGCCTTGTAATTGCCTGGAATTTGCTTAAAATGTTGCTAAGGATAACCAAATCTGTCTGCAGCAGATCTCGGCAGGCTGCGTGCTTCATAATCCTCCTGTGTGCAGAACCGTCTTCATTTGTATTAACAACCTCCGTAGTCGCTGCTTCGAATCTCTCCTGCAGTCGCCTGACGTGTATCTCTCCAGTGTCAGTGGTAATCACCAGCACCGTCACGTTTGAACTTCAAACGGACCTTTGAAAAGGGTACTTTCTTACATATTGTCCTGGTCAAGGCTTGCTTGAATATATCTCCCCAAATGATATTTCGTTGCGCGATAACGCGCACCCATGACTGTCCCCATATCAGCGCCAACCCCGAGGGGGTCACTCGAAGGTTCGTTGTTTCCGTTATCACCATGTCGGGCTTCCAGTGCCAGCGTGGATTCATATCCCTCCATCGTAGTGTCTCGTAAGGGAAAACTTGGATAGGGTCACCTGTGTTGGTTGGTGAATAAGATCCCTTGGATTATCAATGACAAGAACCGGCGACAAAAGAGGTTTAGCTAATAAAATTACCCACCTTCGATGGGGGGCCTTATATATAGCCGCGGCGAACCACGGAATTCCACTGTAGTTTTTTCGTTGCGGCCCTGGGAACAATCAAAACTAGTGGCATTAAGTCCGAGGCATTCAGTTTATGAGAATATGTCAAACAAATCCTTGAAGCTTGCTGTTCGGGTAGAAATATGGCACAACTTCTCGCCGATTATTCGCGAAAATATCGAGGACAAAATCAACAAAGGTGTGCATCATTTGTGGGGCGGGTTGGGAGGCGGCAAAGGGGAAGATGAATTTCCGTGGAAATTATATATCCACTCAGAGGAAACAGAGGAAGATGGAAACTTCACTGTTGAGGGACTTGAAAATTACATCCTCATTAAGCGATCTTATGTGCTGACTTTGATTGTGATAACAGGTGCATTTCAAACATCGGAAAATCAGAGACAGTGATCCTGACCTGTTGAAGGGGAGTGAAATCCAAAAACTTTGCAAAAAAATGCTTGACTCCGACCCGCAGAGCTTTGCTCGTAAGATTGGCATAGATGGCGGAGCACTTAACTGGAAGCCTGTGTCTGGCGGGGATAATTTGTCGTGGCAGGATAGGCACTTTGGGATGACTTATTGCATCCAATTGCTCGAGAGATTGGAAATACAGGAGGGAGTACCAAATATATTGTCGCATGGCCCGTGAGGACCCATTAGAATCTCCATGGAGTTATCTTGGAATGGGGCTAATCGGCTCGCTTGGTCGCTATACAGGTTACAGTCTATGGTCCTCATGTCCGATACCCTGGCATGGTTCACGTCTCATATTGAACAACTACAAGCCATGCTTCCGGCCGGGAACACTGCGGACAATTCCACGAGAGCACCCTTTGTATTACTGCGTTGTTTGAAAGCGAGTATTGTGTTACAAAGCTCTATGTGCCAATGGAGTGATATGCCGGTATGTTGTTACCATCCTAAGGGGGGCGGCTGCCGCCGGCCCCACATTAATATATATAAAAACGTATAATAGCGGTGCCTAATTCTATGCACACTTTCTCCCTAGGTCCAATCTCAGGCCAAGGATAGCAAGAGCACGCTGGGATCGGAAGTACAGAGTTCAACAGAATTATTCATGGCAGCATCAACTGGGGCCATGCAAATAATCGGTGAATTGACTGCAAATGCCAGTTGTATGTTTGTCCACTGCAGCGTGGTGTTAAAATACCTTGTCTAACGTGCCTAACAGATAGTGACCCATCAAAAATAGAGCTTTGTTCGACACGAGATCTGGGGGAGGCAAATGAAGCGATGGCTGTGGTGATGCAACGCGCCTTTCCCGCCTACAAAGCCTCCAAAAAGCTAGCCAATACCAAGAAGAGTGAAGGGTATTTATGGGGAATAGGAACAGGCGTATGTGCGCTTGCGGCCGTTGGTGTTTGCCTTTACGATTCCCCACTAAGTCTAATTGCTATGCATGTATTCGAAAGTGTGGGAGCTAGATGCGCGGTGAAGACTGGAATTACGTGGGAAAAGCAAAAGAAATGGAAAAAATGTATGTTTACATACCCTAAATTAATTCAACCAGACACTAAGACAAGCCGTTACGGTCCTGCAGCCTCGAAAGCTATTTTCGATATTGGCACGGCCTCGCATGAGATTTGGCTATTCATGATGCTATATCACATGCGCTTGAATGGGCTAGTCACCCAGGACACGGTAGCGTTCTTACAGTTTGCAAAGAACATAGCAGAGACATTTGACGGCGTGGACGTGATAGAGAATTGGGGAGATATAAATTATGTTCAAAGCTGGGTGAAGGGACAAGCAGAATACATTCAAGAGCGTTTGGCAGATGTACATGCCAGGGATGACTGATATTGTCTTGACTGGCTGAAGTGGGGAACAAGGATAATGTGGCTGCTAGCAAGGCTCATGTACACCGCCCGGGGTAGCTAAAATTCATCGGTTTACTGATAAAGTATATGTTAAGTACGAGCTGTATTCTGTGACATAACTGAAGAGAAACGGTGCATTGAAAGAAATACGAATTCTGGAGTAAAGAGACCCAGTTCTTAAGTATACAAATAACCACTGAACTGGATGGAGGTGTAATCAGCCTAGGAATACAATTAAGTGCAACATTCCTCTACATTGGCTGTGGAAAAACTAGATTTCCTTCTAAAGAGATTCACGAAAACGTCTTCGTGGTACAAGATATATGGAGGAGAGTACAAATCACACAACTATCATAATCCTAGAAGATCAGTCCAGCTGGGGAGAGAAAGCTGTGTTCTAATCTAGATGCCAGGATAAGAATATAAGAAGACACATTAGATAGAGGAGAGCAGCAGCTGTCTCCTTTTCTCTGAATCACGTGTACTAGACTTCGAGAAAATTCCTCCATCTGAGTCATAAGACCCAAATGAGGCAACCGGTTTGAAGTCTGTTCCGACTGGAGTCTGATTTCTCTTTATGTTGACAGCATTTGAACCACCTCATTTGGATTATAAATAGATGTTTCATAAAGATTTTGGGTTCATAGATTATACCAGCTGATTATAAGCAAGGTTAGAGACTAAGTGTTCTCAAGAGGCTAGAGAAAAAGCTATCTCAATTATTCTCAGACATCTAGGCATTGAGTTCTATAGTCACTCTTTTTGATTGAATTCCCAGTCCTTAAAGTGAAGCCCTTGACATCAGTGATTCATAGAATATATTTCCTTCGACTGCTAGTAGTTTAATTGCTCTCCACAATCCTAGTTGCTTAAAATATTTATCCCTATTGAAGTTGGCATACTATATTAATTTGAGGCTATCACTGTAAAATAATATTTATAGAGGTTGGCACGATATGGTTAAGTTGGTAAAAGGCTCTCTTACCTACTTAGGGTATCCTGTAGTCCAGGCACAGAAACTCAAGTAATTAAATTTATTTATTTATTAGAGATGCGGTCGTATATAAAAACTCTCTTCAGCAACAAGCTACCGATATAATGTTTGAGAAAGTAAACTTGCAGCTTGTAATGTGACCCCTATTCTTGCCTACCCACCCAGAAGCCTCACCCGTCATATTGATCTCATACCACAGAGCAACGGACTGGGTGGGGATTGAGCCAGTATACTTGTACACAGCCTGGTAAACTCTCTTCATGTACTTTCTGTGTTCTGAAATGCCTATGGGTATCATAGGTTCTCCCCATGTTCAAATTTGTGTCGACATGCTGCACTTACATTACACTGCTTACATCTACTGCGCCAGGGAAGTCAACCTCTGCATCATGTTTGACTGTCCCCTGTTCCACCACTATAGAGCGGGAAGAGCTTATCAGACCCTCGACACATGGGAGCAGCTGGATAAGCCAACATGAAAGAAGGAAGAGGAAAAGTAGAAGAGTGTCAGCTACCTCTACCGGTGCCTCGTAGGAAGATAAAGGGACGAACTACGAGTTCCTATTTTTCGTTCATTTTCATGTGGCAATCATAGCTCGCGTTGGGCATGCAGACTCTTATGCCTGACCATTAAATCTACCCGCGATTCCAGGTGGCTCCTCATACGACCCCTAAGGTTGTGCACACGAATAATGAGTTACACTGCTAATCTCAGTGTGCTGAATCTGATCGGGATGGCCCCAATTGGTGGAAGCTAGGAACAAGTTGAAAAGAAATCCTGATGCGTAAGTATGTAGGTGTAGTGCTGTGAACAGCGTGGCGAGGGAAGCTTTGACTGGCCATGAATGGAATGTATGAGCCAAAATACTTAACAGGGGGTGGGGATGCGATGTGAATGGGCGGGTTACAAACTAGTAATGAAGGTTACGGTTATTGAGATTGAGACTATGGGGCTGAACTAGCTCGACGACCCTTAAACTGTGTTCCATTGGAAACAGGTCACAAGGTGAGAATCGGAGTGAGTCTCTATCGTACTTTTATCTATACGAGGCTATACATACCACTTGCAAAGCAGGTTTCACATGCAGCTAGAGGCACTATTGAAGACAAAAATCGTAAAATAAGAAGTATGAGGGCAAAAGTGTAGAAAAGGATAAACCGGGATAGGTAGGCTAAGTTAGGATACAAGAGGTATGGGGTGGCTAGCATGAATATAAGCCGTGCATTATTGGACATCCTTTTTGGGGGGTTAAAAAAATGTGTGTCCTTCTATCATCTTCTATCTATAGCCCAAAGATTGCCCATAGCCAAGCATGCATAGGTCAAGTTTGGAGGTAGCATTCAGTGTGCAATTGCAAGCGCAGGCAATAGAACCTCGGCATCAACTTACCTCGCCATGGTCACGCCGTACGCGAGTAATGAATTAAAAAAAAAAAAAAAAAAAAAACTCGGCATCAAACAAGTCCCACTAGCATTGACCTCGTGCAATTGCAAGCGCAGGCAATAGAACCTCGGCGTCAAACAAGTGTCACTAGCATTGACCTCGGGTAGGGTATGGTTTATTAGGCTGAAGGTGGATACCTTTACGTGGTATACTCCTCCCTCCTTTAGAGCTAAACGGGGATGCCTTTTAGATTGTCTCTGATAAAATTGGGCGACTCACCAGCAAGGGCGCTGTCTATCGCCAGAGTTCAAGCCTCCAAGTCTCGTTAAGTCCAGATTAACACTGTGTCTTGCATATTCACATAAATTTCAGCCTGTTTTGAAAAGGATGCAGCTTGGTTCAGGGTAACAGCATATTATCGTACACTAAGATGCAAAAGGCCCAGCCCGGAAGAAATAGAAATGCAGAATTTGTGCTGTAGGCAGGCACCAGAAGGTGAAATACTAGCCGAATGTAAACTGAATTGACTCAATACATACACCCAGATATTTCAAGGTCATGCCATTTCTACTAAATTCTTAAGGTGTGGGCCTTATGGGGTAGTGCAATAGTTCTATTTGATTGGTGATAACTGTGCATTAGGTTGGTGTTTATTCACTCTTGTAACTTTTGGGAAGAGGCCTGAATTGTCACAATACACACATTCATCCCACTTGCAATTAGAACTTCCACAAATCCCATCGCATCTATGCCACATCCGCTACCGTTTTTCCTCACCCTTGACCATTGAGTGGTGCAGATAGTAGCTGAATTTCTGGTGAGTTGAGAAGAATATTTACTTTACCTTCATTTCTTCCTTTTCTGTTTATTCTTCTTAGTCGCGATAATATTTAATTCCGGGGGGCAGAGAGGGACCTGGTAGTGAAATCATCTCCTGGCGAGTAAGTCAGCGCTCCTGCCAGGGGCTAGATGCTCTACATACCAGTAATGAATGGGAAAAAAAAAAAGAAATTCACCTGCGCAAGTGGTAGGTATAACTTGATCAAGATCCAAAATCCACCTCAACAATAGCATGCACTTTTGTAACTTGGGACATGGAGTTAAAAGAATCTCCGCGTGGTAGTGCACTATGGTGAGGCTGTAGTGAATTAAGCCCAGTGTACAGCGATTAAATTAGGAGACTCCATGCTGTGCCGAGCTATGCCCAGCATGAGCTAAATTTTCTGAAGCCATAGACACCTATTATCCTCTGAAAAACACTATAATTGACATAAGGTAGAGGGCATTTGTCGATAAGACAACATCATATAGTACTTTCCATTAGGAGTCTCAATTTATGAAATTTGATCACGTTAGCATAATCAGGGTTTTCTCAGGCGCAGTCACGGGTTGAAATCTGCAATGACGATTTTCTTCGACCTGAAAGAATGTGGTAATACTTTGTTGAAGAAATTCATTACCCTCAATATGGAGTACCGTACAATAGCCTCGGAGAGTTGGGTTGATAGTATGACAGAGGACGCCTCAAATGTTATATACGTCTTGAACCGAAGGCACAAGGGGTATGTGCTAGGAATGAGTCTTTGGCAGCAACAATCCCAATTACTTTTTTTTTTTTTTTTTTTTTTTGAACTCAGTACTCGTATGCACAACCTTAAGGGTCGTATGACGAGACAATCCCAATTACTGGCGGAACCCACATATCCAATACTTATGTAGCCTCTGCGCCTGAATGCCAACCGAAAACCAAGTTGCCTTCTTGAATCTCTCGTCCTCTTCTTCAGCCTCTATCCACGAAAGATCTTGATCTACACCGAAATTTCTGAATTAGCATTATTCCACAGTTGCATAGTTGAGGCTTAGAATGATGTGTTCAACACCCACCCTATAACTAACAGCGACCCTACACAATGGACACTTTACCCTGTCCTCCTCCGTGTTGGCCCAATTACTAAAAGCCAGCGCCTTATCCTTGATTCCCATACCATCACAGCATTCCTAGAGACTCCCAAATTAATTAGCTTCTGAGGACAAATCAATAACAAGCCAATCCCCTCTGCAGCGGAAAGGAGGCGCACCACACAAAGCACCAAATGATTGCATGGCAGCAACACCGTCTCCGCAACTGCACTATAACAAATCACGCATCCGGAGTAAACCATCAAACTCGGATCGTCGTCAGCCCATTGCGACTGAACACAGTTCTCATCCCCTGTACCCTTTGTCTCCCCCCCCCATAAAGTGTCCCACACCTTGTTCACGTTGTCTAGGGCTCCTTTAATGAGGTCCCGGTTTTGTGTGTGGTCAGCACTAGCGGCGTCTTCGTTAAAGGATTGACAGAATACTTCGAGGAGGACGGAGGCTTCTTCAGCAAGCGCCTGCGGACCAGGAGGTGAGCTAACACTCGCGCTTCTTGGCTGAGGTATCGGGGGTGTTGAGCTACGGGAAACGGGAGGCGAAGGCGTGGGGTTGGGTTCTAACCAAGTTGCCCACGTGTCCTGCGGTGGACTTGGGGGTATTGACATCGCAGGAGCATACTCGACTGACCAATCTGAAAAATCATTGCTCCCACTAGATACTGGTGCTCCTATAGCGGCCCAAGTCGAAGTCTTCAAACCAGTCCTCCCTCCCAGCGAAGCGGATTGTCCAAAACGTGAAGCAGGTGGAAGCTGAAATGGATTCACCTGTAATCCGATTTCGCGTGCACTTTCGGCTGTATGTAGAGGGCGCCAGCCCAGAATTTGCTCCCACTGCTGGTCTGATTGGATTGTCGTGAAGTGATTGCGGAGGTGCGCTTCGAGATATGGCTGAAGGCTGGTCACGCGGTGTGAGTAACCGTGTGGGCTGTCTCGGAAGAGGGAGGAGAGGAAGCAGCAGACTTGAGCTTTGAGGGTTGATTCTAAATGAGCATCTCGACTGGAATGACTAGGCATGGAACCGAAGTTGGGTACCACGTATGATGCAGGCGTCGAAGTCGACCTAGATGGACCTGCAACACCAGATGTAATGGGTGTACGAGAGGCCGGTGCCTGCCAGCCTCGGCTGGCATAGGTGTGCACGACGTTGGGGTACCGCGGCCCGGTGGGTATCTGATTTGATGCAGGCGCCGCCGTCGACGTAGATGGGCCTGCGACTGCGGCGGGCGTACTTGCGCTGGCCGACGTGGAGGCTGCAGCTTGATTCGATGTCGCGCGGTTTTTGCCCTTCCTTCCCCTTCTCTTGTGACAGCGACCTCCAAGCGCAGTGCCGGATCCCTGTAGCGACAACATGCAGATATTTTTCTTTGCAAAATTATGAATCCAACAAGGTCTGTGTGGGGGTGTACGGTAGTATAGTGCTGTAATACGTAAAGCTGCTGTACAATCAAGGCCTTATAATTGTCGACATTGCCAAATATCAATACATGCGCAGGTTTATTTATAGCCATGGGTGGCCTGTCCGTTGGAGTGTGTTTATTTGTTTTTTCCCCCCGCTACGATAGCGGTGCAGGTGCAGCATCCACATTTCCATAAATAAATAAACATGTTAACATGTGAACAGCTTTGTTGGTCTGGGCGGCATAGCTTGGCAACGATCGATATGTAGGCACGTACAATAAGTACTTGTTAGACTCCATCTACACACTCGGGCACGAGGCGAGGTCCGGCAGTCTGGTTCGCAGCCGGGCTCGGCCCGGGCCGCGTGCAATTGGCTGGTCAAGTAGCTGCACTCTATGTACTCTCAGCCTGCAACATCGTCACGTAGACTACGGCATCGATCATGTACAGTAGCGATCATGTAAGTACAATATAGACACGCTGGATAACGTTAACCTCTCCCATGGTTGGAAAGCCATGCCTCTGTAGCAAGATAATGTCCAACAAGCAGCCCTGCGTACTGAGATCCGCGTTTGCTACACACGGGCCATCAATCTGTGTTCCATGAGCGAAAAAGGTTGCCTGCGACAGCTAGCTTCTCAATAAAAAAAAAGGCACCAGAGATGTAAGAATGGTGAGAATATTCGTATTCTCACGCAGAAGTATATTCAGTTCAAATCATATCTCTCACACACACGGCTCATCAATCCATCTGATCACACAATTCCTCCGATCGCGCAATTGACCTGATCAATGTGATTGCGCAAGTCTGCTTAACCTTAGCCGGTCTTCGGAACGCGCATTTTCTTTAACCGCAGGATTGCCGTCTTCCAACAGGAGAAGTACCATCTCTCCTTCCATGCTCCACTCGCTCTGCACCTGCCAAACGCTTCTCCTCGGGCACAGGAAGACTAAACTGGCTGCTGCGCCCAAGGCAACCTTTGCAGAAACGGGGAGCGCTGATTGAAAAGAAATCTTGAGAAGGGATGAAAATTACTCCCAAATTAGAGCAGCAAATTTATACACCGGAATCAAGCGAGAGAATGGGACTGGAGCAAAGACATCGGCCACTGGAAAAAGGATAGCGGAAGGGAAGGTGAAAATTGTGAAGAAGGCTAAGGTTGATACTGCTCTGGTGGCGAAGGAGACAATTAAGGAACGAGTACCAGGGAAGGAAAAGAAAGCTGTCGCGGAGAAGTCTGAGAAGAAAAGACCCCTGCTTCTGAGGAGCTTAGGAATTCTCATAACGACTCGGAGCTGGATGCAGGATCTAGTGATTCGAGGAGGATACTCACCGACGGATGAGGGGGAGGATAGTCAAATGGCGACGCTTTTTAGGAGGTTTGCAACCTCCGATGGGAGGGGTGATGGATCAATGTGGTTATTGCGATGAGGAATAAGGAATTCCGGAATCCTACTATTCCGGATACTATAGAGGAAAGTAACAAGTAGCCTCGCTTCCAGTCTCTGAACGTTGGTTTGGTGCCAAGACATATTTGATTTAAACAATCTCTTGCACGGAGAGGTACAGTACAGCGCTAATCAAATTTTGGATCACTACTGACTAAGCTAAGCAACATCGCAATCACATGACCAAGGGACACAGTGACCGGCCTCTCCACGTTCAAGAGCGTGGGTTCGAGGCTAAGTAACAAGATAATGTCAATCTTACTGTCCAGATACTTGTAATATTCATTAGCCTTCAGGCGCCACTTTAGGCGATATCTAAGGCTTGGATGCATTCCCCAGGCTATCTACATACACGTAGGCGTAATTTATTCTCTAATTCGGCGCCATATTCTGCCTTCCCCTACCTCGGAATAGAAGACCAAACGCTCAAAACACTACGTCAATCAGATTCGCCAACTCCAAACGGTGTGCATTATTGCCGAGATGATGAACAACTACCTGCTCGCTGAACATATTTTGAAGTGAAATATCATCCTAAAGGTGGCATCAAGGGCGTGGAGGCATACAGGGCTGCAACCAAGGGGCTCGCAGATGTGTTCTGTGAGTTTATGCTATGAATACAACAGTGCCCCAGTGGTGATGGAGGTGCAAGAAAAATCACGTGATATCCACCGAAGTTTGTGTTATTTCCTAGGTAGTTGTCAGCTTGAGAAACTCCCTTTCGGATTTCAATTTATTGCATGAGTCGATGCTTGAGGCCTGCTCCAATCCACCAGATACGCGGCAAAGGGTTGATTTTCACCCAAACCTGGCGACTTTAGAGTTCTGAACGAAAAGCAATAATAGTATATTTATATTGTTATACATGTTAAGACTGGGATACTTACACTCGCTATTCCTTGTACTTAGCCCAATAAAAACCGGAGTTTCATACATGAATTTTGAGCTCATAATTTGCTTAATGCAAGCTCAGACCCCTATAAAAGGAAATATCTCACCTGTAAAGACAAACACAAAGTGGTTGACGACCACACGGTGGAGTGGTCTCGAAGGCGCGAACTAATGGTTCAGGGTAAGGGACAAAGTAATAATTAAGCGGAAGCTCTTTGCTCACATGACCCACGACTCTCTTAGGGCCACTCCTTCGATACTTAGTTATTAAGGCAGGCATATTTATGCTTCAGAAAATCAAGTTTGCACGAATACACGATATGGATTTTTTTTTTTTTTTTTTTGAAGTCTGTGCACGATATGGATTGATCTTACGTTCAGAGCATTCCGCTAGCTCAAAAGACTCTTCTGGAATGTAGTTGGTATAGTAGTCATTATATCGAGCTGGAGTTATAGCCTCAGAATAGATCTGTCGAGATCGAACATATTACATTCGCTAGATACGCTGCGTAAATACGCTAACGTACGCAGATTCCAGATTGGCAGAGATACGCAAATTCAACTCTACACAGGTTGGGATTCGCAAACCCCCTGAAGATCAACCGTTGGAATTGATCTCATCGGCTATGTAGATGATGTAAATCCCGTGGTCATTATGGGAGCGATCTCCACCAATGAACTCAACGACATAGTACAAAAGGTAGACCAAATTCTGGGAGAGACTGGAAGAGACTGCCAGGGGACATCACCTTAGCAACATTAAGACACCGTGATATCCTGCCTTTGCATCTCCTCTTCATTCTCCTCACTCCCCTCCACATACTCTTCCCCCTCAACATAATCATCATCATCTGAGTCGCTCGAGATAAGTCCTGGGAGTGAATCGCCACCAGGATGTAGCAAGCCTTTTTGGCGCAGCCTCGATGTTGGCCATCGATTACTCTATCCTTCACCGAGTGTTGCTTGGCATCATCATTAGAATCACTAAGCTCGGCCTCAGCGTCAGATGATAATGAAAGGTCGTCTTCTAGAACCTGACCGTCGCTTTCATCCTCGGAGTCCTACACTGTAGTAAATAATGTATCATACTTCCTGGAGGGAGAGGTACCTACGGGTTCAATATCCTCAACTGCATCACTTAAACAATCTACCGCACCCCCTTCGGCTATTTCCATTTCCTGTATAATCCGATCGGCAATTGCAATTGCATCGTCCTGTGGGCCCTCGAACCGTAAGTATGCTTGGCGTGCAATTAAAAGAAGAGTGGGATGCGGTAGAGGCCTACTTCACTTACCTCTACCGGACGCTTGTAAGATGATGAAGGCATAGTGAGATAAAGGCAAGGGTCACGAATCTCCTTCGTTACGGGTTTGATTTTCCATTCTCTTTCTGACAGTTATATAAATCTATACATTTGTACTACGTGGCAGCTTAGTGCAGAGTAATTCTTTATCTCAGTCCTAATCCAAACTAACTTACTTAGATATTCGTCGTATTTCTCTAGAGCAAGGACCTGCTTCGCAATATGCGTGACACACGGACACTCTTCTAGGTCAATGTCAACATATACTACTAAATATTCAAATTCCTCTCTCCTCCGTTCTCGGCATGCCGTACAAACTGCTCTGCTTGCTTTTGCAGCAGATATCTACAACACTTACCCACTCATGGGGTTCATACGGGGCTGGAGCTAGACACATTTCAAATAGCGCTCTATGATGAGGCTTAATAAGAATATTCGGAATTCCACTCCCACGGAGTGCCAGTGGGTTACAACAACATACAACAACATACAATACAATAATGGTAACCTATGCGTTCCCTGGGGTTATCATCCGGATTTCGAACCTTCCAACCCAGTGATACACAAGTCGACAGCAAGTAGGTTTTTGGAAGGGATACACATGCATGCATGCACTCGGATGATCAATTTCCTTTCTTTATTTCCTTGGATCGGGAGGCTGGAATCATATAGCCCGCGGGACTGAGGGCATAGGGAACCTTCAAAGGGGACCACCAGAACGTCGCTATGGCCCTATGCTACACGCGAGTATTGACTCCAAAAAAAAAAAACATGAAAACAAAGAATTTGCGTTCTTTTAAGCATATATAAGTGTTTCTTGTATAGCAGTTAGCTTTTTTTTGTTGTAAATCATCACTCGCATTAGGTTGCGCATCAGCCCCTCCCTGCCCCGTTTTTCAACTAAGTACTCGTGTGCACAACCTTAGGGGTCGTATGACGAGCCACGCCGGAAATCCGGGTGGATTCAAGGGACAGTCAAGTTGATCTGACGCCCTGCGCAAGTTACGTACAAAGAGCAAAGATCAAAGCGAGGAAAACAAACAAAAGGAGAGATATCAAATATGCGTAACCAATGGTGTCTCCTAGCGTCCCGAGAGGGGCGGTAGAGGTAGGCGAAATAGGCCTCCACTGCATCCCACTCCTCCTCCTCCCCCTCCTCCTTCCTCTAGCTTGGTGTGCCGAGACCCTCCCACGTCATGATGTCTCCGATAAACTCCCAGCATTGTTGGCGGTGCTGGGGGCAGTCGAAGGTGATGGTCGCAGTTGGGGCATGCCGGGGAGTCGACCTTGCGGACGAAGTGCAGCCAGTAGTTGAAGGGGCTGTTAAGATGCAAACCCACACAGACGAAGAGAAAGGCTTTTCTTAGGTAGTTGCTTGACGGCGTACAGTCTTGGCTCACGGTCGCTCGGTTTGTGTGTCTCTTTGCTGTGAATTGTTTGTTCGTACCACTGAAAGAACTCTACTGCCGCTGGGCTCTCTCGGAAGGCTTGTAAATATCTTTGTATGTGGTAGCGTCTCGAGTCCACTCAAGGAAGAAGACCGGTGGTATATCCCTTGATCGTTCCTCCCTTGGTGGGGATATTGGTCAGGATGTCGCTGAAGGTTCTCTTTTTTTTTTTTTTTTTTTGGTAAATCAGTACTCATAACGAAGCTCTCGCTTATGACGAGGCAGCGCATCCCCTCAGGTTAAGCCTGACGGGATTGTCCTACCACTGGGCCGCTCCCTGCCCCTGTGAAGGTTCTCTGCTGATAGCTGTAACACAGCCTTTGGTAGAGTGATTGCACTGAAGTTGATGGATACGATACGTCGAACAACTGCTTTCTCGGTTTCTGGTAGTTTGCTATACTCCAACTCAGTCTGTTTCCCAAAGTAAAAAAGCCTCAACGCAGCCTTTGCCAGTTGGGGGGTATCTGGTCGTGTACGTAGATATGGGGCAGGGAGCGGCCCAGTGGTTGGATAATCCCGCCAGGCTTAGCGCTGCCTCGCCATAAGCGAGATGCTTCAATGCGTGTACTGATTTACCCCCCCCCAAAAAAAAAGCCTTTGCCAGTACTCCGCAAGTGCTGGGGTTGTTGCGTAAGTCTTCACACTCCTCCTCAGGGTCTCGGGTAAACTGATCCGGTTTGACAAACACAAGTGTTCAGTAGTAGTTGTTATGACTGCAGCCGCCTCGCATTGGGCTCCAGTGTTTAGATGCAAACCCACACAGACGAAGAGAAAGGCTTGTCTTAGGTAGTTGCTTGACAGCGTACAGTCTTGGTTCACGGTGGCTCGGTTTGTGTGTCTCTTCTGCTCTGTATTGCTCGATGACCATTACCAAGTCTCAACCAGTGAACATGAGACTACCAGTGAAGAGCCTTGATGGCCACTTCTCGAAAGTCTGACTAATCCACGCTGAGCTATCTATACAAACTGAACACCCGAAACCTCCTTATCGGGGCTACTACCGCATCCACTGGCGAACAACGATCCTTGTCAGTTTTCAAGCTTATGCAGTAAAGGTGATATCCGAGCACAATGATACCAAGCAAACTGAGCTACAACGGTCCAGTTTATTGAAAAGGTGCATTAGGTATCCGAGCGCAAAAATAGGTGGATGATACCCACGCAAACTGATCTACAACGGTCCAGTTTTTTGAACACGCACACTGAGGTATAACGGTCACTGTCAGTTTGTTATTACACCTGCTATTTAATAATGATGTCCTCAGCGAAAGTCAGAGTTCGACTGGGCCCCAAGGCAAAATCAATAGCCTTACAGCCACACAGTCTTACCCCGTTAAATGTACAGAAGTCTAAGAAAGTGAATAGAGATGAAGAAGAGAATGTGGCCCCAGAATCGGTAGATGAGATGTGGGATTCCAAAGAATTCGACTGGAATATATCTTCCTCAGCCTGAACGGTTGGTTGTGTTAGATGTTTTTAGTGGACAAAAGTCTAATTAGTCTTTGACGTCATGAAAGAGTTGGATGTTACTGCTGTATATATTCCAGATGGCTGTACTGGATATGTACAACCAATGGATACTATAAGGATAAAGTCAGCGATATTTTGGAGGAAACATTTGTTGGAACGCACATCCAGCACACCCGACTTCAACTATTAGCCTATCCGGTGGTCAACTACTACCGTGGCTTATTTACTTTATCGCATATTCGCATTCGCATATTCGCATATTTGCATTCGCTTATTCACATTTCTCTTGCTTCCCATTGGCTGGTTAATATCCCTGTCACGGTATGTCTTACAAGTGATTCGCAACCTCATTGTATATAAAGACATCCCGCTCCCCTCTGTAATTAATTCTACAAGCAAGTCTTCAACCGCATCGTCCACTCCTACCGTCTAGTGAACTCTGCTACTGAGCGTCATATCTGCATAGTCTACTGCATTGCCCACTGAGCCATTCCGCTGCCTACTAAGTATACCTACATACTTTGTTAGGTTATGAGCCCGGCTTGACGCCAGGTTCAACGCACCGCATCTACCTATTGCCGCTATCTGCTGCTCTACCTCTAGCGATTAAATTCGCTCCTCTAGCGATTAAATTCGCTCCTGTTGTTGCAACCCAACAACCTCCAATCGATTGTATAATTATTAATTTAATTATCCAACGCTCCTCCTCCGTGCACAATGGCCGATTCTACATCATCATCATCAACCTCTGGCTTAGCGCAAGACGCTACCATTGCTGCTGCTGTTGCTGCTGCTCTACGCCAAATGGGAATTACCTCTGTTACATCTGCTACTCCTCGCTGGGAAACTGGTTCAATAAAAATACAGTCTCCTACCCTCCTCCGCACTGACAACTACGCACTCTGGCGCCTTGAAGCCCAGATCCACCTTGACAATGCTGGAATATGGTCTGTTGTCAACGGTACTGATACCAAACCAACCGGAGAAGATATCCATGACAACTGGAAACGAAAGAACAACCAGGCACGAGCTCTGCTAATCCAACTCGTTACAGATGAGTACAAAGGAATAGTAGGTAATCACGAATCCTCCAAAGACGCTTGGGAACTCCTTGAAAATACGCTTGATCACAAGAACGTTACTTCAACAATCCATCCTGTCTCTGCAGTTTTCGACTTTAAGAAGGATCCATCTACCTCCTGGAACGAACATGTTACTCAGTATGAATCTCGCTATACTACAGTTACCTCTAAGCTATCCACCATCACCACAACTGATAAAGAATGGCAACGCGGTCTCAAGCAAGCATTTGCTGATCAAGAGTTTAAAGCTCACCTTCTCCTCCGCTCTCTTCCCTCTACTCTCGATTCTGTTGTTGAGACTTTACACTCTAAGTCAGATCTTACCTATAATGAAACTCGAACTCGCATTCTAGAACTCTCCTCCGATTCCGCAACTACTGGCAGTGCATTGATAACATATAGCCATCAGAAGAAGACTCAGAAGAAGAAGTTACAAGATAAGAGCAAGTTAACTACAACAACTTGTCCTGGTATTCCTCCTTCAGATGAATGCACCTACTGTTGGAAGAGAAACCTTCCTTCTAAGAATCATATACATAACGCATGCTCAATTCTTAAGAAAGCTAAGGAAGACAAGAAAGGCTTCTCCAGATCTGCTAAAATCGCCGCAGGTATTAAAGATGATATCCAACGAGGCACTGCTCTTATTGCCTCCTCTTCTCACTCTATCCAATCTAATCCATTATCCCAGAACCTCCGCAACTCTCAGGCTATGAACTCTAAGATACTTGGAAGAGTACTCCTAAGTGCACAGAATATCTCGAGTGAGGTATGGACTTTTGATACTGCTGCTTCAGACCATATCACAGCTGACTTCTCTCTACTCCAAAATCTAGTTCCGATTTCTAAGTTAATTGAGATTGAAGATGGACGGTTTCTTGAAGCCACTCATATAGGGAAGGTTAAGCTTGATATTCTGAATGGCAGTTCTATTGTTCCTTTAACTCTCACTGATGTTCTGTATATCCCGGATTGGGGATCTTCTTCTTTAGTTTCTTGGAGGTATATTGCTTCGAAATGTAGGTTGTCTGGTCAGGATAATTTGATTACGGTTAGTTTGAAGAATGGAACTCATCTCTTTTCTGCTCGCTCTATTGGTGGTTCACTCTATGAATTACCTATTAAACCATATCGAGGACAGGCTTACCTATCATCCGTTCAGTACTGGCACGAAGCCCTTGGACACAACTCTCCTCAAACATGGTCCTCCGCTAGTGAACGATATTCTGATGGCAAGATACTACCTCCCCGACCTCACAAGTTCTTTTGTGAAACTTGTGCATAAAGTAACATTAGGAATGTTACTCCCCCCTCAACTACGGAACGCAGTACAGTACCTTTTGATCTAGTTCATACAGATCTTGCTGGTCCTTTTTCGGTACAATCTATAGGCGGCTCCCTCTACTATATGACCCTTATTGACGATACAACTCGATATACCCACATCTATTTCTTAAAGAAGAAGTCAGAAGCTGTAAAGTATCTTAAAGAGTTTTGCGAACTTATCTACAATAGGACAGGACGCTATCCCCGCATCATTAGATCAAATAGAGGAGGTGAGTATGTTAATAATGAATGGATAACTTACTGTTCTTCCAAAGGTATAGAACATCAAGTTACTCCTGCCTACAGTCCGCAATCAAATGGTATAGTTGAAAGGTTCAATCTCACCATTACCAACATATCCCGAACTGCACTCCTTCAAGCTCCAAAATTTCTATGGGCTGAAGCCTTTAACTGGGCTACCTACCTACAAAATCGACTACCTCATTCTATCTTACAGGGAAAGACACTATATGAGGCTATGTACAACAAACGACCTACAATAGGACACCTCCATCCCTTCTATAACAAGTGCTCTGTTACGATTCCTGAACCTCAGAGAGAGTCTGGATCTAAGTTGGAGCCAAGAGCACTTGAAGGTCACCTAACCGGATTTATTGGAAAATCATTAGTCCGAGTTTATATACCATCCAAAAGAAGGATTGAAGTATCTTGTATTGGAAATATTCGGTTTGTACCTGTAGATTATATTCCGCCCACTTCTATCGAGATTGATGCACCAGCCTCCACTTCTATATCTTCTTCTGTTCCTTAAATGCCATTAGAGTTACCCTCAACTCAAATTGCACCTCTATCAACTACTCCTCCTTTTACTACTTCACTACCAACAAGTCTTCTTACGTTTACCATGCCTGGAGCTTTTGAAGATGATGATCAAATTAGATCGACTGTCTATTCCTCATCATTCTATAAATCTCATGCTCCTTCTCCGGAAGTTCCTCCTCAGTTACCCTCAACTTCAGTTCCTCGATCTTCTCGAACTCAAATTCAAGATAACCTTGAAGATCCGGATAAATTTTTAAAATCATTGGAAGGTCCTGATCATGTTGCTGATCTATTAGAACAGATTGACTCTATGCAATATACTAGAGAACCTATTCCATCTTCTATCCATGATGATGAAGCTTCAAACCAACTCTTTGCTGAGATGGCTGCAGCTGAATCATCTTCTTCTACTCAACCTAAACTTCGCCGAAGTCAGAGAAAGTCTAAGAAACCTAACTGGTATGGTTGAGGAAAGAGCTTAATTACTCAGGAACCACTCTCTTATAAAGCTGCAATGTCTTCTCTGAACTCAGATAAATGGCAAGATGCAATTATGGCTGAACACCAATCGATTCAGGATGCTGGTGTTTGGAAAGTATATGATAGGAAGGACCTTCCTGCTGGCAGGAAAGCTATCAATTCTCGTTGGGTATTTACAGTGAAGTTGAATGCAGATGAATCAGTTGAACGCTACAAGGCAAGGCTTATCATCAAGGGCTATTCACAAATAGCTGGTATCGATTATGAAGAGATATTCGCTCCTGTAACCAGATACGATTCCCTACGTCTCATCATTACCCTTGCTGTGAACCTAGGCCTCTTCCTTAAGCAACTCGATATCAAAACAGCATTCTTGAATGGTGACTTGGAAGAAGAAATTTGGATGATACCCCCCCCAAGTATTGGCCTTAACGGTAAAGTTCTTCTTCTCAAGAAAGCTCTATATGGGCTTAAGCAAGCACCTCTTAAATGGTACGAAAAACTATCATCGGTTCTTGCATCTATGGGGTTTAAACTATTACACTTCGACTCATGCGTCTTCATCTACTTCAATGAAGGTCGAAAGACAATTATTGTTATATATGTAGATGATCTAACCATCGTAGGGATCAGAAAAGATCTTGATGCACTGGTAGCTGGTCTTAAAAACCAGTTCACAGTATCCATCAAAGGTCCCCTTCACTGGTTACTTGGATTCGAAGTTCAACAGTCCTCCAAAGGCATCATGCTCAAACAGCAGCTATACATTGACTAGCTTCTAGAACGCTTTGATATGAATAATTTGAATCCAGTAAAAACACCACTGGATCCTCATATTAAATTATATAAAGCTCTTCCTGATGAACCTGCAGTTGATATGAACCTATATCAACAATACCTTGGGTCCCTCATGTATCTGGTTACTTGTACTCGCCCTGATATTGCCCATGCTGTCTCTGTTCTCTCTCAGTTTTGTTCTCATCCTTTGATTTCTCATCATCAGGCTGTCAAGCGTATATTTCGTTATCTCTCTGGAACTCGTTCTGTTAGGCTCTTTTATTCTCGTCCGTCTTCTAGTCCTTTGTCTCTTATTGGTTATAGTGATGCAGAATATGGTAACTGTTGGGATACCCGGCGCTCATGGCAAGGCTATTGCTTCCTTCTAGGTTCCTGTCTTATTTCCTGGCGGTCTAACAAGCAGCATTCCGTCTCTATATCTACAATAGAAGTGGAATACATAACTTTATCTACAACTGCTAGACAAGCTAGCTGGTATCTTATTGGAATGAAGGAACTCGATATCAAGATACCTGTTACCCTAAAATGCGACAATACCTCTACCATTGACCTCTCCCACCATACCATAATTTCTCAACACTCTAAGCATATCGACATCCACTACTACTATGTCCAAGAATGCCTTCTGAACAACAAGTTCTCTATAGAATATATAGAAACTACCAACAACCCTGCTAATGTATTCACTAAACTACTAGATGCTACAAAACACTCCAAGTTCATCCTATAACTCGGCTGTACTGTCTGAGAGAGAGTGTTGGAACGCACATCCAGCACACCCGACTTCAACTATTAGCCTATCCGGTGGTCAACTACTACCGTGGCTTATTTACTTTGTCGCATATTCGCATTCACATATTCGCATATTCGCATTCACTTATTCACATTTCTCTTACTTCCCATTGGCTGGTTAATATCCCTGTCACGGTATGTCTTACAAGTGATTCGCAATCTCATTGTATATAAAGACATCTCGCTCCCCTCTGTAATTAATTCTACAAGCAAGTCTTCAACCGCATCGTCCACTCCTACTGTCTAGTGAACTCTGCTACTGAGCGTCATATCTGCATAGTCTACTGCATTGCCCACTGAGCCATTCCGCTGCCTACTAAGTATACCTATATACTTTATTAGGTTATGAGCCCGGCTTGATGCCAGGTTCAACATACCGCATCTACCTATTGCCGCTATCTGCTACTCTACCTCTAGCGATTAAATTCACTCCTCTAGCGATTAAATTCGCTCCTATTGTTGCAACCCAACAACCTCTAATCGATTGTATAATTATTAATTTAATTATCCAACGCTCCTCCTCCGTGTACAATGGCCGATTCTACATCATCATCATCAACCTCTGGCTTAGCGCAAGACGCTACCATTGCTGCTACTGTTGCTGCTGCTCTACGCCAAATGGGAATTACCTCTGTTACATCTGCTACTCCTCGCTGGGAACCTGGTTCAATAAAAATATAGTCTCCTACCCTCTTCCGTACTGACAACTACGCACTCTGGCGCCTTGAAGCCCAGATCTACCTTGACAATGCTGGAATATGGTCTGTTGTCAACGGTACTGATACCAAACCAACCGGAGAAGATATCCATGACAACTGGAAACGAAAGAACAACCAGGCACGAGCTCTGCTAATCCAACTCATTACAGATGAGTACAAAGGAATAGTAGGTAATCATGAATCCTCCAAAGATGCTTGGGAACTCCTTGAAAATACGCTTGATTACAAGAACGTTACTTCAACAATCCATCCTGTCTCTGCAGTTTTCGACTTTAAGAAAGATCCATCTACCTCCTGGAATGAACATGTTGCTCAGTATGAATCTCGCTATACTACAGTTACCTCTAAGCTATCCACCATCACCACAACTGATAAAGAATGGTAACGCGGTCTCAAGCAAGCATTTGCTGATCAAGAGTTTAAAGCTCACCTTCTCCTCCACTCTCTTCCCTCCATTCTCGATTCTGTTGTTGAGACTTTACGCTCTAAGTCAGATCTTACCTATAATGAAACTTGAACTCGCATTCTAGAACTCTCCTCCAATTCCATAACTACTGGCAGTGCATTGATAACACATAGCTATCAGAAGAAGACTCAGAAGAAGAAGTTATAAGATAAGAGCAAGTCAACTACAATAACTCGTCCTGGTATTCCTCCTTCAGATGAATGCACCTACTGTTAGAAGAGAAACCTTCCTTCTAAGAATCATATACATAACGCATGCTCAATTCTTAAAAAAGCTAAGGAAGACAAGAAAGGCTTCTCCGGATCTGCTAAGATCGCCACAGGTATTAAAGATGATATCCAATGAGGCACTGCTCTTATTGCCTCCTCTTCTCACTCTATCCAATCTAATCCATTATCCCAGAACCTCTGCAACTCTCAGGTTATGAACTCTAAGATACTTGGAAGAGCACTCCTAAGTGCACAGAATATCTCGAGTGAGGTATGGACTTTTGATACTGCTGCTTCAGACCATATCACAGCTGACTTCTCCCTACTCCAAAATCTAGTTCCGATTTCTAAGTTAATTGAGATTGGAGATAGACGGTTTCTTGAAGCCACTCATATAGGGAAGGTTAAGCTTAATATTCTGAATGGCAGTTCTATTATTCCTTTAACTCTCACTGATGTTCTGTATATCTCGGATTGGGGATCTTCTTCTTTAGTTTCTTGGAGGTATATTGCTTCGAAATGTAGGTTGTCTGGTCAGGATAATTTGATTACGGTTAGTTTGAAGAATGGAACTCATCTCTTTTCTACTCGCTCTATTGGTGGTTCACTCTATGAATTACCTGTTAAACCATATCGAGGACAGGCTTACCTATCATCCGTTCAGTACTGGCACGAAGCCCTTGGACACAGCTCTCCTCAAATATGGTCCTCCGCTAGTGAATGATATTCTGATGGCAAGATACTACCTCCCCGACCTCACAAGTTCTTTTGTAAAATCTGTGCACAAAGTAACGCTAAGAATGTTACTCCCCCCTCAACTATGGATCGTAGTACAGTACCTTTTGATCTAGTTCATACAGATCTTGCTGGTCCTTTTTCAGTACAATCTATAGGCAGCTCCCTCTACTATATGACCCTTATTGATGATGCAACTCGATATACCCACATCTATTTCTTAAAGAAGAAGTCAGAAGCTATGAAGTATCTTAAAGAGTTTTGCGAACTTGTCTATAATAGGATAGGACGCTATCCCCGCATCATTAGATCAGATAGAGGAGGTGAGTATGTTAATAATGAATGGATAACTTACTGTTCTTCCAAAGGTATAGAACATCAAGTTACTCCTGCCTACAGTCTACAATCAAATGGTGTAGCTGAAAGGTTTAATCTCACTATTGCCAACATGTCCCAAACTGCACTCCTTCAAGCTCCAAAATTTCTATGGGCTGAAGCCTTTAACTGGGCTACCTACTTACGAAATCGACTACCTTATTCTATCTTACAGGGAAAGACACTATATGAGGCTATGTACAACAAACGACCTACAATAGGATACCTCCATCTCTTCTATAACAAGTACTTTGTTACGATTCCTGAACCTCAGAGAGAGTCTGGATCTAAGTTGGAGTCAAGAGCACTTGAAGGTCACCTAACCGGATTTATTGGAAAATCATTAGTCCGAGTTTATATACCATCCAAGAGAAGGATTGAAGTATCTTGTATTGGAAATGTTCGGTTTGTACCTGTAGATTACATTCCGCCCACTTCTATTGAGATTGATGCACCAGCCTCCACTTCTATATCTTCTGCTATTCCTCAAACGCCATTAGAGTTACCCTCAACTCAAATCGCACCTCTATCAACTACTCCTCCTTTTACTGCTTCACTACCAACAAGTCCGCTTACATTTACCATGCCTGGAGCTTTTGAAGATGATGATCAAATTAGATCGACTGTCTATTCCTCATCATTCTATAAATCTCATGCTCCTTCTCCGGAAGTTTCTCCTCAGTTACCCTCAACTTCAGTTCCTCGATCTTCTCGAACTCAAATTCAAGACAACCTTAAAGATCCGGATGAATTCTTAAAATCATTGGAAGGTCCTGATCATATTGCTGATCTATTAGAACAGATTGACTCTATACAACGTACTAGAGAACCTATTCTATCTCTTATCCATGATGATGAAGCTTCAAACCAACTCTTTGCTGAGATGGCTACAGCTGAATCATCTTCTTCTACTCAACCTAAACTTCGCTGAAGTTAGAGAGAGTCTAAGAAACCTAACTGGTATGGTTGAGGAAAGAGCTTAATTGCTCAGGAACCACTCTCTTATAAAGCTGCAATGTCTTCTCTGAACTCAGATAAATGGCAAGATGCAATTATAGCTGAATACCAATCGATTCAGGATGCTGGTGTTTGGAAAGTATATGATAGGAAGGACCTTCCTGCTGGCAGGAAAGCTATCAATTCTTGTTGGGTATTTACAGTGAAGTTGAATGCAGATGAATCAGTTGAATGCTACAAGGTAAGGCTTGTCATCAAGGGCTATTCACAAATAGCTGGTATTGATTATGAAGAGACATTCGCTCCTGTAACCAGATACGATTCCCTACATCTCATCATTGCCCTTGCTGTGAACCTAAGCCTCTTCCTTGAGTAACTCGATATCAAAACAGCATTCTTGAATGGTGACTTGGAAGAAGAAATTTGGATGATACCCCCCCCAGGTATTGGCCTTGACGGTAAAGTTCTTCTTCTCAAGAAAGCTCTATATGGGCTTAAGCAAGCACCTCTTAAATGGTACAAAAAACTATCATCGGTTCTTACATCTATGGGGTTTAAACCATTACACTTCGACCCATGCGTCTTCATCTACTTCAATGAAGGTCGAAAGATAATTATTATTATATATATAGATGATCTAACCATCGTAGGGATCAGAAAAGATCTTGATGCACTGGTAGCTGGTCTTAAAAACTAGTTCACAGTATCCATCAAAGGTCCCCTTCACTGGTTACTTGGATTCGAAGTTCAACAGTCCTCCAAAGGCATCATGCTCAAACAGCAGCTATACATTGACCAGCTTCTAGAACGCTTTGATATGAACAATTTGAATCCAGTAAAAACACCACTGGATCCTCATATTAAATTATATAAAGCTCTTCCTGATGAACCTGCAGTTGATATGAACCTATATCAACAATACCTTGGGTTCCTCATGTATCTGGTTACTTGTACTTACCCTGATATTGCCCATGCTGTCTCTGTTCTCTCTCAGTTTTGTTCTCATTCTTTGATTTCTCATCATCAGGCTGTCAAGCATGTATTTCGTTATCTCTCTGGAACTCGTTCTGTTGGGCTCTTTTATTCTCATCCGTCTTCTAGTCCTTTGTCTCTTATTGGTTATAGTGATACAGAATATGGTAACTGTTGGGATACCTGGCGCTCATGGCAAGGCTATTGCTTCCTTCTAGGTTCCTGTCTTATTTCCTGGCGGTCTAACAAGCAGCATTCCGTCTCTACATCTACAACAGAAGCGGAATACATGGCTTTATCTACAACTGCTAGACAAGCTAGCTGGTATCTTATTGGAATAAAGGAACTCGATATCAAGATACCTGTTACCCTGAAATGCGACAATACCTCTACCATTGACCTCTCCCACCATACCATAATTTCTCAATGCTCTAAGCATATTGACATCCACTACCACTATGTCCGAGAATGCCTTCTGAACAACAAGTTCTCTATAGAATATATAGAAACTACCAACAACCCTGCTGATATATTCACCAAACCACTAGATGCTATAAAACACTCCAAGTTCATCCTACAACTTGGCTATACTGTCTGAGAGAGAGTGTTGGAACGCACATCCAGCACACCCGACTTCAACTATTAGCCTATCCGGTAGTCAACTACTACCGTGGCTTATTTACTTTGTCGCATATTCGCATTCGCATATTCGCATATTCGCATTCGCTTATTCACATTTCTCTTGCTTCCCATTGGCTGGTTAATATCCCTGTCACGGTATGTCTTACAAGTGATTCGCAACCTCATTGTATATAAAGATATCCCGCTCCCCTCTGTAATTAATTCTACAAGCAAGTTTTCAACCGTATCATCCACTCCTACCGTCTAGTGAACTCTGCTACTGAGCATCATATCTGCATAGTCTACTGCATTGCCCACTGAGCCATTCCGCTGCCTACTAAGTATACCTACATACTTTGTTAACATTGGCAAATGAGGATGAAGATACTAGCATTGGACATCACTGAATTGCAATTACACATGCAGTGGCAGCTGCCTGCTCGTTATGGATTCATGAACATAAACGAGATATAATTATCAAGGCATTTAAGCAGACTAGTATTTCACTTTGTCCGACTGGTAATGATGACCATCAACTGCATGTACGAGGGCTACCTAATCTTGTGGTGGGGCCATGGGAAAAAGAGTTGGATTCTGATGAAGAAGTTGAATATCTCGGATACCTAGTGTACTTTTTCAATAAACTTGACCATTGTAGCTCAGTTTGCTTGGTATCATTGTGTTCACATATCACCTTT
Source organism: Tirmania nivea (assembly GCA_015179035.1). Taxonomy (NCBI): domain Eukaryota; kingdom Fungi; phylum Ascomycota; class Pezizomycetes; order Pezizales; family Pezizaceae; genus Tirmania; species Tirmania nivea. Next base: position 55,706 of record WHUY01000050.1, on the reverse strand, counting down.
ACTGCATAAGCTTGAAAACTGACAAGGACCGTTGTTCGCCAGTGGATGCGGTACAATCGAAACGATCCCCTCATTCTTAGCTTATCTGCACGCCAGGGGATTCCCCCACCGCAAATTTTCTAGGTCAGCTTGGCATCAACCATAGTCGCTTTTGGGTTTGTGAATGTTTTGTTCATATATGCATATATGTATTCATATAGCAATGAGACTTCTCAAAATCTCACATCTTTGGTGAAGCTGGAAGATAGAATCTGGTAAGATTCTGCCTATGATAAAGTCATATGTACTGTACTGCCTCTGCAGCGTCTTAAACTAGCTGATTTAAAACACTGTCACGTCCAGCCTCTATTGTATTTATTACCCTGAACCTGCGCGGCCTTTTTTTTTTTTTTTTTTTTTTTTTTTTTTTTAATTCAATACTCGCATAGGCATGACCACGGCGAGGTTCGGGTGGGCCTAGTGCCCTGCACTCCCCGTTCCCTGAGCGAAAAACTAAATACAACAAAGATACAAATCCTTTTCCTATCCTAGTGCCCTGCACTCCCCGTTCCCTGAGCGAAAAATTAAATACAACAAAGATACAAATCCTTTTCCTATCCCACCCCACGCCTCCTCGCCCGTTCGATCAACACGAACGCAGCCGAGCAAAGAAGGTTTCCGCTAGATCGACGGTCACCGATTTCCCATCGACCTCCTCCATCCGCTGGATCACACTAAGATCATCAACAAGCTCCCAGGAGCCAAACCTCCTTCCTAATCACTCCCCCTCGTTACAGACCAGTGCGACGTGATGCCCTGTCTCGCCATATCTCCCGCAGGATCTGCAAGAAACATCACCATCCCCCTTCCCCAGAGTTTATCGCCATGTGGCAAAGTTTCCTTTACCGCTCCGACATCTCGTGTAATTCACCACCTCCTTTCTCTCCCACCGGATCACCCTTCCCATCCCGAACCCCCTAACTCTTCTCTCCCTCTGAGCTTTTTCCTTATACCATTGTCTAATTCCCCCTCCGTAATAATTTGCACACTATTATTCCTTGACCCCTCTTTCGCTAACTCATCAGCTCTCTACCTGCGCGGGCTTGGCACTGTGCGGGCTTGCTATCTCAGTACTCGTGTGCGCAACGGTAAGGGTCGCATGGCGGGCCAGCCGGGATTTTTTTTTTTTGAACTCAGTACTCGTATGCACAAAACAACCTTAAGGGTCGTATGACGAGCCTATGCACAACCTTAACGGTCGTATGACGAGCCACCCGGAAACCCGGGTGGATTCAAGGGACGGTCAAGTTAATCTGACGCCCTGCGCGAGCTATGTACAAAATCAAAACAACGCGAGCGAATAATATGAAGCGACGCAGCAAATATCAAGTATGCGCACTCCCCTATCGTCCAGCGAGGGTGTGGTAGAGGTAGGCGAAGTATGCCTCCACCGCATCGCACTCCTTCTACTCTCCCTCCTCTTTCTTCCATAATGGTGTGTCTAATTCTTCCCAAGTCTTGATGTTCCCAATAAGCTCCTGGCGCTGACGGCGGTGGTTAGGCAGTCGAAGGTGATATGAGAGCCGTCCTCCGAGGGGTGGTCGCAGTTTGGGCAAGCCGGAGAGTCGACTTTGCGAACGAAGTGGAGCCAGTAGTTCTGCGGGCCTCTGTTGGTGCGTAGCCAGGTATAGGCTGCCATGGCGTGCCTGTGCCGTAGGCTCCTGTTGATACCGAACCCGGGTTCCGAGCGCATGTCCTTCTGCCTGGCCTTGGCTGCCGCCTTGATACTGCTGTGGTGGCTACCTGTTGGGTTCCTGCAATGCGACCTAGAGCCGACTCGTAGGCTGCCCTCCTGTCTGCCTTTTCGTTGCCTGGGATTCCTATGTGGCTCCTAACCCAGCCGATGGCCATTTCCCGGTGTGCCTGTCTGTGGAGGAGGTCCTTAATTTCCTTTTCAATGCCGGACCTAGGTGGTGCGCCTCTGCTCAGGTTTGACAGCGCCTGTTTGCTTGCCATAGAGTCCGTCAGGATCAGGAGTTTTTTTTTTTTTTGGTAAATCAGTACTTGCATTGAAGCTTCTTGCTTATGGCAAGGCAGCGCATCTGACGAGATTATCCAACCGCTGGGCCGCTCCCTGCCCCGTATCTACGTACATGACCAGATACCCCCCGAACACTAATATCTAACGCGCCGAAAGCATCCCACGCCCGTGACTTAGCAAATCACCGCCTCACCACCTCTGCTAGCCTCTCACACCACTCCGGATCTTCCCATATCTCCTCCCACCTCCGCCCCTTACCATCCGCCAGGGATCAGGAGTTTATTAGCCCCGGATGAGTCATGAGTGGAGGGCGAGCGAGATCCCTTTCTCTTCTCCGTCTGCCACGGTGGCTAGAGTGCCTAGGAACGAGTCCCATTCTGAGTCGTGGGTCACCGCTGCCGCCGCGACTTCCCCGTTTTTTCCTCCAGTCCCGAGCCAGCCGGAACCCCGACTGGATTCAAGCGCACCACCCTCCACTACCAAGACCCATTTGGGGCTAGTCTCAGGAATCCTTCACTGACTAACTAAGCATGGGGAAACCTCCCTTGAGGACCAAACCCGTGCTCCTTGGCTGTTAGGAAATCCTTGGGCCGAGGCAGGATTCGAACCTACTAACGCTAATGCGTTCACCAAGTTGGCTCCCAACTATACCACCTACTCCCCCACCTTATCCTCGTCCGTGGTGAGGATTTCGCCGTCCTCCCTGGTGATGTCTCCCATCAGTAGTGAGCATTTGAACGGATCCTTCGCAACCCTGGCTACGGGTCTTTGTGCCCATGTTCCTCCAAGAATTTCTTCCAGTATTCCTTCTTCTTTTTGATGAGGCAGCGTAAGTCCCCCCTCGCCTATTCGTACCCTTCCCCCAGCCGTCCCGCCCTCCTTGTCTGCTTCAGCTGCTTTGTGATCTCCTCGTCCCACTACTTCTTTGACCTAGGGGAGGCTTCTTCTAGGATTGTGTATTCCCTCGTGAGCCGGCAGAGGTGTTGGTAGGCTTCTCCATAAAAGGTTGGAGCGAAGGTTGGGTTTGTGTCAACGTACGTGTTCCACTTGGTCCAGTCGGGTGTGCCTTATAGTCTGTTCGCCTGTTGGCTGGTTTGCACTGTTATCGCTATCAGGCAGTGGTCTGAGCCTGTCTAGGATCCCGAGAGCTTGTGTCGGGTGATGTGGGTGTTCAAGCTGTTTCTGGTGAATATCAGGTCCAAGTGGCTCCTCGTCATACACCTCTGGAATGTGTAGGCGTTGGGCGGTATCCATTGTGTATAGCCTTCCTTGTATGTGTCGTAGACCAAGGTGCTCCTGTTGTTCGTGACGCCTCCCCAGCTAACGTGGTGAGCGTTGAAATATCTACGGAGGGTGCTGTGCCAACCAGACTATGAAATCTGCTAAGATAAAATCACTTGGTGTGGTTAGTTGTCCCTGCAGTTCCGTGGTATGGTTGTCCCCTGGTAAGTAAACTCCTGTGATCGCGATGCCAGAGATGGTGATGGTCACCGAGGTGCCATCTGCCGAGGCGGTGGCTGGTAGGGCCAGCTGGGACCGTACGTAGCAAACTACCTTGGTGTTCCGTGAGATCCGTGAGACCCTCTTGTATGTCGGGTGATTGGTGGTGTCTTTGTCGTTCCAAATCTTAGGCTCCCCTATGAAAAGTCCTCCTTTCCTGCTTCCAGTGCGCTGTGTGTGTGCGCGCTACTCCCGTTCGCATTTATGTATCCTATCCTGATTTTGCTCCCCCTCTCCCCTTGTTCTCCTTGTGTCCTCCCCCTCCCCCTCTCCTCCCTCCCGTGGTGTCGCTGGTTTGTATTAGGCATGGGGGATGGATGGTAGAGCTGGCTCGTGTTGTTGGCAGTGGAGATGAGAGTGCCCTCGCTTCCCGTTGCAGATGCTGCGCAATTTGCGGGAAGTGAGGGCACTCTAATCTCCACTGCCCCGTAGCAGTTAGCCCTCACGCGCCTTTCAGATAAGGCAAATTTATGTATCACAATTTTTGCTAAGCTCGCGATGGATTCTTGCTATGTACTAGTCACACAGGTGCTCCCGCCTTCATAACGGTATCAATAGGACGACATGCCCTCTCGACCTTCATCTGGCTCCGCACAAAGCGGGGGCCCTTCAACAGCTGGCTACATATTATAGCCAAAGTCGAGTCCCAGAATACCTACACTGTGGTTGCCCAGAGGAAAATGGCTACCATGTCCTTCGACTGCCCCCAGCTCCAACAACAATGGAGGGAGCTTATAGGCTTCCTCCGAGCCTGGGGCCAGCTGGATCACCCTCTATGGAAAAGGCAGAAGGACAAGAAACGAGTGGGACGCGGCAGAGCCCTTTTTCGCTTGCCTATACTGGTCACTGACAGGGAAGCGACGACATAGAAGGCTCGTCTTGTGATTTTTTTTTTTTTTTTTTGGAGTCTATACGTCTATGCAGCCTAAGGCTATGAGACGGGCTCGTCTTGTGATATCGTGGTCTTTGGGGTTTGGGGGCTTTTTTTTTAATTTTTTTTCCCCCTTTCTTGCTTCTCTTCACCTTTCCTCTCTCGTGTATAGAGCTTGCGCAGGGTAGGCAATCTAATTTGCCCAAACGTTGAACCCATCCCAGTACTGATCCACTCAAAACATTATGCTTGGGTTCGTCTTGTTCTCAGATGTAAAAAGGTTTGACCGTTTGATCACGATTGCTAGCCAGCAGGAATGACGGAAGGCTTGTGTAATGGGTTAATTTGTATAGATCCGTTACCTACACTGTGATGTGCAGGCTGAAATGCGAAAGATACATCACATGTGTATGCCGTTCTGAATGATAACTGTGACGCGTATCTTGTTGATTCATGGTTATTTAACAAAAATGCCATGCCGCGTCAGATTCGTTAAACTGACTCGAAATGTGGCTCGCCGGCAAGAACGAGTAACGGCGTTGATTGAACTAAAAAAAAGAACATGTCTGTTGTAACTTTCGAACACAATTGAAAAACGGGTGAACACATCGCGACCACAGAAAGACACCCAAAAACATACAATAAGAAAAGCCCATTTACTATCATAACTAACGCTGGCCCTGTCACCGCACTGTCCCTCCGCCGTCCCCCAGGGGGTCATCTTGGAAGCACTCAGATCGAGCATCCTGCGCGCCTGCGGGCCTGAGCACAACAAGCAGAAAATCAGTTCTATATCCGGATATCATCATGTTTATGAGTTGAAACAAAAGGAGAAGATTCTACCGTACCTATGAATCTTAAGGTGCTACAAGAATATCGGCTTGCTGTAACACAATAGGGCTACTCAATGCTGCTGGGATGCCTAGATTTATTTTGTATAGGGCCTGGGTAGGGACCCCGTCAAGCCCCTCACGCTTGCCGAACGCATAAACCCCAGCAGAATCGAACAAGAATTTATAGTGGTTCGCAAGATTAATGATGGTAACGATGGTAGGGATGCCGACTCTCGGAAACCTTTCAGCCAACGGAATTCGCTCCTCATGACCCCACGGCCCGGCTGCAAGCCTGCTATTGAAGAGTACGTCGCCCTCCGTACGACGAATACTGATGTGCAAAACAATGTTATTTTCGTCGTCATAGAGGTTGATAGCTGTGTTATCATTGTATGGTGGGTGCGGTTCAGGCTGAGGGGGAGTCAGGTCGACTACTGTAGTTCTGAGTGCGAGGACACAGTCCACGTCGAATGGGTTTGGCAACATAGCGGGCTGTGCCCCCTCATTGCCCGCATGGAGTGGGAGCAGGATTATAGCCATTATCTATCTTGCTAGTTCGTGAATTCCAAGGGTCTTGAGGTGTAACTTTGTGCGGGAAATAAGGCTCAATGTGCAGGTTCCGGAGGGTAGACTATATATTGGTGTGAAACTGGGGGAGAAAGAATTCAAAAAGTAGTCTTTGTGCCTTTTGGAGGTGCTCCAATGTCGTAGTGACTGAGGAGTGGATGTGCTTTTGGGCCAGAGATAGGTTTCCCCTTTATACCCACCTAGCACAAGCCATCAGAGGTCACTTGGGGTTTGGAACAATGTATCAGTGTGCTTCGATAGGTGGGGTCAGTCAAGCACGCACACTGGTGATTGGGCGATTGTATGTGTTCTCTCACAGAATTCATTACTCGTATGCACAAGACAGGCCACTTCGAATCTCAAGCGTTGGGCGGCATAAGCCTGCGCAACCTTTTTTTTTTTTTTCTCTTTGGAGAGTAAATCAGTCCTCGTATTGAAGCTTCTCGCTTATGACGAGGCAGCGCATCCCCTCAGGTTAAGCCTGACAGGATTGTCCAACCGCTGGGCCGCTCCCTGCCCCGTATCTACGTATCTACGTTTTTTGGTTTTTTTGAACTGAGTACTCGTATGCACAACCTTAAGGGTCGTATGACGAGCCACCCGGAAACCCGGGTGGATTCAAGCCCGGACACTCAAGTTAATCTGACAAGCTACGTACAAAATCAAAGCAGAGCAAGCAAATAACAAAAAGCAACGCCGCAAACCTAAAATTTGCGCTCTTTTCCTATCGACCAGCAAGTGGGCGGTAGATGTAGGCGAAGTATGCCTCTACCGCATCCCACTCCTCCTTTTTTCCCTCCTCTTTCCTCCAAATCGATGTGTCTGGTTCATCGTATCTACGTACATGACCAGATACCTCCCGATTCCAAATATCAAGAAAGCACGCAAAACTGACATAGGAAATCACCCCCTCACTGCCTCCGCTAACTTCTCACATCACTCCGGATCCTCCCATATCTGCTCCCACTTTCGTCCTTTCCGATCTGCCACCCCGGGACAGCTCAACAGGTGCGCGGCGTTCTGCGCAATCCCCTCCCCACACAACCTGCACAGAGGGTCCTCCGCCCTGCCCACCTTGTGCAGCCACCAGCGCTGTGGTCCACGGTCGGTGACTCTATACGTCAACCCTCGCCTGCGCACCCTGCACGAGCTATGTACATGATAAATGACGTGATATATGGTGATTGCAATGAAAAGGAAAGGAAATACAAGAATACGTAATTTGTCCCTTATATTACTACAAGGGTAGGCCTCTACCGCGAGCACTCTTCCCCCTCAGCTGGTAGTGGAACCGGGGTCAAACGTGGTGTGGGGCCGCTTTGAACTCAGTACTCGAGTGCGCAACCTTAAGGGTCGCATGACGAGCCACGCCGGAAGCCCGGGTGGATTCAAAATCCGTCCGCCCTGTGCGAGCTATATACAAGAACAGGAGAGTCCTAAGACTCCAAAGGGCACGACGCAAAACAATACAAAAACAAAAACAGCGAGCAAGAAAAAAAAGAAAGGAAAAAAAACAAGGCGGCAAAATACGCCTCCACCGCGTCCAACTCTTCCTCCTCTCCTCTTCCTTCTTGCATATCCATATGTCTAGCTCTTCCCCAGGTCTTCCCCAATGAGGTCCCGGCGTTGCTCTGCATGGTGGGGGCAGGTGAGTTGACATGATAGCCGTCTTCCATTCTATACCATCATGCAAGTGTTCATAACGAGACTGGAGTCCTACACATGGCACCAACCGTTGCACGCCAGACGGAAGGACATGCGTACGGAACCCGGGTTCGGAGCCAACAGGTGCCTATGGCACAGACACGCCTTGTCGGCCTACTCTTGGCTTCGTACCAACCGGGGCCCCCAGAACTACTGGCTCCACTTCGTCCGAAAAGTCGACTCTCCTGCCTGCCCTAACTGCGACCACCCCTCGGAGGACGGCTATCACATCACCTTTGACTGCCCCCATCACCACCAGCAGCGCAGGAAGCTTATCGGGGACGCCAGGACTTGGGAAGAGCGAGACACACCAATATGGAGAAAGGAGGAGGGAGAGGAGGAGGAGTCCTACCTCTACCGCCCCCTCGCTGGACGATAAGGGAGAGGACATATTCGATATTTGCTGCTTTCCTTTGTTTTATTCTTTCCCTTTGCGATTTTGTACGTGGTCGCGCAGGGCGTCAGATTAACTTGACTGTCCCTTGTATCCACCTGGGCTTCCAGGTGGCTCGTCATACGACCCTTAAGGTTGTGCATACGAGTACTGAGTTCAAAAAAAAAAAAAAAAAAACCAACCGTTGCAGACACATCCTTATTAACAGAGAACAGGCGCAAATACAGGGTATAGCTAATCTCATGGTTCCCTACCCCAAACTAGCTCGGAGTCGCAGCCGAGAAATATATATTGGTTAGCCATTGCTAGCTGACCTCCTAAGCAAGAACGGGTGGAGGGAAAGAGCAGCAGATTCGCTGGGAAAAATTATATTTCTTTTACGCATCGAAGGAAAGAACCAAAACCTGCCTTTAAATTCTTCCGGTTTGTCAATATTATTGATAAACTCTCTGTCTACTGTCTTCTTTACTACCCCCGCTCCTCGCCCAGGAATAGTGGGGGCAGGTTGGTGCCTCCGCTTTGCCAAAGGACTTAAAGCCAGCCATTGAAGCGCCTTCGGTCGGCGTGGAGCCAAGTATAGGCGGAGAGGTGACCTGCGCCCTGGGTTATGATATTCTATTTAGGTCTGTACATTGCGGATGGCCTGAAGTTATCATAAAAGAGCGTGCAACTGTAGTATGATAACATCAACCCCTCCTAGCACAATTTTCATTCCGGCAGCCTGCTCCATCCACTTCTACATATATGTTCAATAGATATATCCGAAGAGGAGAGAGCGAAATAATGCTTAGCGTAATTTAATTTATAAGACTATACATCCTTTTTTTATCTAAAAAGAAAGAGGCCACTCGACTCTCGTAGAGCGAAGTTAAACCAGAGGGGGTTGCTAGTAACCCTAACCTCCCAGTCTCTCTAACATTTTGTCCTAGCCATTATAACGGTAGGACAAATTGCCTTCTCAGCCCCATACCCAATATTTAAATATTGCTCCCCCCGTCTGCATATATGTTCTGGTCCGTTCCGGGATTCCAGGCCATACCGGTATGGACCGGGCCGTTGCGAGATTGCCGGGCCGTTCTGGGATAGCATAAATATCACATATGTAGTTATCGAGACTAATAATGTAGCTTATACATAAGATATATACATAAGAAAAGCTCTGCCATCCCCCGCTTGCTTAATCCTCCGCTTACCCAATCCCCCGCTTGCATTAATGCATCATGAGTATGTGCAATAACGTCAAATACGTCATGCTTTAAGACTACTCGTTGATTATTTTTCCCAGCAGTAAAATATAAAGCATTATTTCGTAGCTCATATTCCTTGAGTGCCTTTGATCGTAGCTTTATTTCTGTTGTATTGCCTTTAGCAGCCTTCAGATTTGGATCTCGAAGGTATGCTTTAATTTTGCGATACCTAGGTAGCATTTATTAGTCACTATTATACTAGATAATTTCAGGGTTATTACTTCTTAAAAGTCAAGCGAGATTGTATACAAATACTCTTCCAAGTTGGTACGGGCAGTACCAGAGAATGTTTCAATAGCGCTTGGAGATGGAGCGGACCCTAGAGGATGAAACTGGTCAAGATCAGTCTCAGTATGATCTTGAACGATAGGCATTGGTAGGGATTGGTAAGAGTGTAATATTGTAGAGACCGGTAGGAGTGTAATTAAGCAAAGCGATGGTTAAACCTCTTGTGTTTGTTACAAAGAAGTTATGGTATCGCGATCTTTAAAGGCTACTATTGCGCATGCTACAACCTCTTGTTCTTTCACCTAATGTTTCTCTACATACATAATAACCTTCATTTCGGGTATACCTCTACTGAGTATTTTCTTCGATAGGTCACTTATGTTATCTCCGATGTTCTTTGACCAAATGTTGCTACAAAATTACCTTCATATCGGATATGTCCCTATTTAGTAATTTTAATATCGCTGTGGCCGCTGTGGCCGCTGTGGTGTTGTGGTAAATCCTTGTTGCTATCCGTGACATTGAACAATTTAATCCCGTAACGGCCTGGTCCGTTGCGATATCCAGTCCATACCAGTATGGCCCGGATCCCGGAACGGACCAGAACATATATATGTGTATATTAACTGTTAGATAAAACTGCCCCGTCCTCCCCGTTTTCGCCTACTTTTACATATATGCTTTAGGCATATATCCAGACGTGGAAATAAAAGCATTTCCATTCTTCGGCAAGGAAGGCCTTTACCTTCTTAGATTACTAGCTCTGTACATCAGTTCATCTTCGTCTATCCCGACATTATGGATCGCTCTATCTGGAGAAAGGAAGCAGAGGAAGAGGACTGGGTTGCGGTCGAGGCCTTCTTTACCTACCTGTACGGACCTGACCGCTCACTGGAAACGCCTCAATTCAGTTTTATCTTTCTTTTTTTCTGTTTTCCTTTTTTTTCTCTGCTTATTTACTTAAGTATGATTAATACTTCTGAAATTAACAGATTTATTCATGAACCCCGGTACATACTGTATTGTGTATTTACTATACGGTCTGTATATCAGCGCTGCAACAGGTTCAAAGGACATATTGCAAGTACAACTTGGTCATAGAGGACCCGCAAAAGGACAAGAATTTGAGGGATTTTACATATCTTTTGGAGGTACTAATCAACTACTGGAGCAGTCATAGGATATCAAGTATATATGAAGTTGTTATACCTTATAACCCTTCTGCACTAGAGACTACTATTAACAGATAGAGCCTCTAGCAGAATGAGTAAAAACTTGACTCTAACCTATTCTGAAGATTCAAGTTCTATGTTTTCTCTCCAGTCTTCTCCGGAATTGCCTTCTCAGCTAAGTTCAACCCCCATATGATGGCGCCAGCATATCATCTAATTCAGAACCCATGATACAACAATCCATAATGGTTCTGAGTACAATTCCCACCTTCACCTGCTAATTTTTTACCCTTACTTGTAATTTGCGATCGTTGCCAACTCAGGGTGACTACATCGTCGTCAACCTCAGTTATGTACCTTGTTACTCTATAGTTCATATCATGGCGAACCCTAAGCTCCCAGTCCGAATGCTCCCCTACAAAACTAAGCTACACTAAACCAGTGCTGTCCTATTTCCTCCCTCTGCTCCCACTTTCAGGCGCCCTGCTCACGAGCATGGCAGGTTGCCAAAGAATCGGCCAGATCCACAGAGTGGGGCTTCCCATCGTCGGTGATGATCCTGGTCGTCCTCCTAATGTTATCCATCTTTTCCCAGCTACCAAATCTCCTCTCCAAAACTTCCCCATCCGAACAAACCAAAGTGATATGTTCCCGAGATTCTTTATACCTTCGGCAAACTCTGTAGGAGGTGTCGCCGAGTCTCGGGTTGAGCTTCTCTAGCCACTTCCACAGGTCCCCCTTGCCGGTGCGGCACCGAACAAAAGTGAGCAAGGCTCTCCGATTCCACTTTATGCCCTAGTGCCCTTTACCTTCCTCTCCTTCTCCCTCTTAACCCTCCACCACGGCTTAGTCTCCCCTCCGTAATATGCCCCCCCCCATTCTCCGTCCCCTTTTTAGCAAGCTTGTCTGCCTCCTCATTGCCATGTATCCCCTATGAGCTTTTACCCACCCCAATTTAACCGCCCGAGGACCCAAGGCCTCCACTCGCTTGTGGATCTCATTGACTACTCTTCTCAAGTCGTGAGTCCTCGCCCTGCCTTTTCGCCCTGCATTCATGATGCTCTTGATCGCTACTTGTGAGTCCGTCAGGATCACGAGTTTCTTATCTTATGTAGCGCGCTCCAGGGGCCCCGTAACCCCCGATTTCCCCATCGCACACCGTCGCTACCGTGCCGACTATGACGCTTCCCCCCACATTATCCTCGTCATTGAAAAATCCCCCTCCTACTCCGCCGTCTTCACTCCTACTCCTGCCCGAAAACCATATCTCCTTATTCCCCCTCTCCTTCTGAATCCTCCTTTCCCATACCGGATTACTTTTCTCCCCGTTAACCCCCAAGTCGACCTCCTCAACCAGGACCTTCTCGTTGGTGCCCCCATACGACAAGGCCAATTCATCTCCTTCCACTGCGTCCGCTGCTCTTCCCACCAAGACATTCGCTAACGAGAACCCCTCTCCCTTCCCCTATATACTTTATTTTAAGACTTAATATAATGTGCTAAGTATAAATAGATCAGCATCTGGCTATCTTCTACCAATAATCGTTGTGGATAGAATACAACGTATCTTCCGCCTATGACTCTAACCCCCAAAGCTTCTTACCTTTTGATAATCAACCACCGTTATTAATTTCCTCCTTTATAGGCCATTTGATGGCTCAAACTGGTTTCCTACATGATCTACTCTTAATTTCTGAACAAGCCAAAGTATTAATTATTAATAATCTCATCAACCCAACCCTAACGAGTGCAGGAGTCCTGCAGACGGCTAAGGTTCCAACAAACGGAAATTCTTTCCCAACAGCGAAGATATCGAGATTGCTATCTTTGAAAAATAAGATCTCTTCGCTAGTTAAATTCTCCAGCTAACAAGGACAAGCTTGAGACAGACCACAAATATATGATGTAGAGCGACGAAAGTAGAAACGTTCCACCCATAAAACTGGAAAACGGTACAGGTGCAGGAAACACCCCCACTCTTGGTCGACATTGTAATATACTTACCCGTCTATCAATCAGCGGCTCTTACTGCCGCAGAACCTACACCTTCTCCTCCGAATATAGTACCCCTACCAATTATACGGTCAAGTTCAAAACCGATTCTACCCTCGACCTACTTGCCGTCCTTAACCTACGAAGAAATCTCGCTTTTATATTTCCAATGAGACAAATGAACCCATATTTGGGGGAGGAGTTAGATGGGACCATCTACAAGGACGTTCAAGGATTTGACAAGTTGTTCCATCTAGACGATTCAATCACACTTCATGACATGGAAACTGTGATGGAACCGCATACTTTTACAGAGTGGCTAAGGCACCCTGACTTGAAAACATTCGAACGAAATGGTGTGATATGGTTCAACAGATTCAATGAACGCATGCGCATTCAGAGTGACCGATTCTACTACTGTCTCGGTGCACTGCGTAAATCAGATATTGTATTGACGCGGAAGTTGGCCGACCCGCTCAATGGACCTGGTATTGAATTTGGTGGTGGCAATGTAGCATCGAGAAATACTGCACCTGGCGATACACCCGATCAGGCACTTCCTGACAATTCAGCAGATTCAGCAGCTCCCCACTATACAGCACCCGGCAATCCCGAGGCAGAACCCGACGAGTTGAGGCGCTTATGGAAAGATATCCTAGTCATTGGTAAGCTCAAGGCGGACCCAAGCGATGACCTATCGAGGGACACAATTCTTCAGACCGCTCATTCTGTTCAAGAAACATTCGCCGCACAACCTGGGAGGCGGTTTGTCCATGCTTTCACTGTTTGCGGTCATGTTGCCCGATTCTGGTTCTTTGACCGTGTGGGTGTATCGATCAGTACTTGCTACAATATATCAACTAAACCAGGGCAGAATTTCTTTATGCGTGGGCTGCATAGCTATATGAAGATGACCGCCTCTCGGTTAGGCTTCGATGAACGATACAAAGATATCTCTGGCGATACATTCTTACCCAATATAGGAACAATATTTCCAGCATACCTCCACCTAGAAGACAAGGTGTTCAAGCTTGTGAAAGTCCTCTACTGGAGTCCTGACATCGTTACTAGAGGTACCCTTTGCTGGCTCGCTAAAGAGGTTGGAGCCACGGGATGCTCATGCGAATGTGGAAATGCATGCGATTCTTGCGACAAGATGTGCGTTGTGAAAGAAGCCTGGCGAGACTCAAAGCTTGCTCCGGAATCTCAGCTTTGGCAGCTGGCAAAGGAAAAAGATGTTCTTGGGTGCCTGGATGTGTTGATTGCCTGTGAAGCGGACATCGTTTATCGAGAGATAGCATGCGGGAGGATTATAGGGGAGGGACAGAAGAATATTCGGAACTGCTTCAACTATACTAGAGCAGAGCTTGTTGTGCGGCAATGGGGCTCTGCACCCTCTGGTGATAATGTTAGTGGTAGAAGGACTGGTACACCCGCCACCTCATTACTACCGAAGATACACTCTGGGGATGAGGACCAGTCAGATTCTCATGTAGGGAATTTGACAGAAATGTGTAAACCCCCTTCAACAAAGCCTTCGAGTTCCGAACGCGATAAACCCTCCCAACTATTGCCGAGGCGGAAGGGCGCGCATGTGGTGGAAGCTCGTACACGATCCTTTATGGTTCTTGGAAATGTCGGTGGGGCGCTGGACAGTGGTGACATTCAACTTGTCGAGCTCGTTGAGGTGCTGCGTGATGCAATCAGGTGTGCGTATTAGTACTCTTTCTTTAAGAATATCTCTCTCCCGTTCATGGTATTATTTCCCCCGTTTACTTTTTACTTCCTTACCTAGTCGCCTCCCTTTCTCATATATCTCGTTATTAATAATCACCAATCTATCCCTTCCTGTTTATTCCCCGTCTTTATCAAGACTGTTTACTTACTGGTATTGAATAGGTCATCGATCACTCTATGAGAAAGCCGGAATTCTCCATTGCGATATCTCACTTTACAATGTTATGCGAACATGTAAACCTTCTTCCTCAGGCTTGAAAGGCTTTTTGATTGACCTTGATCACGCGCACCGGGTCAAGTCGAATCTCCCAGATGTACCGGAGATGTCATCGTGTGTCACTGGTACTGCCCCTTCCATGGCACTGGACACCTTACAAGACTGCGGTGTTATCCAAGCCTGGAGACAAGATTTAGAAGGGTTTTTATATGTCCTGGTACGCATATGTGTCAGTGATCCTCAAGGTACCTTAGAGTCATACGTACGATACTTGTCAGATCCGTTGCTAGCGGTAGGTATGAAAGAATATGTGATGGTAAAAATCCAGGAAAAGGTTGTGAAAAGCTTCCGTGAGGAGTTTCTGCTTCTTAAGGAGCTTGTATTTGAATTGAGGGATATCATATTCTATAAATCCATGGATCCCGGTGAGTGGGAGGAGTTGGAAGAGAGAGGGTATACCAGAAAAATTCAACTGGAAATGCCAGCGGATGATGATGCCAGGGTTGATATGTACAACCGAATTCTTAAGGCATTTGAGAATTGTGCCGCCAACCTAGCGGTGTCAACTGGGGGACAACAACAGGTGAGCCTAGAGGGGGAAGCTAAAAAATCGCGAGAAGTGGTAGAAGGGAGCAGCGGCGGCGAATGAGAAGGGCATATAGGATTGCATGATCCACAAAGGTTGTTGAGGAGGGAGATTGAGTATGTACAGGATACCAACAATAAGGAGGGTTAGGGAGAGTTAGGGAGGTTAGGGAGGGTTATGGTTAAGGGCGGGGAGATGCTGAATGGGTTGAGATATGGATTGGGTGATTTTCTTTTTTGTGCTTGCACTCTGTTCTTTTTCATAGATCCGGTCCATGACGAATAGTTTGCACCATGAACACGGATTTCCTTTGACCAGTTCAGATTTGCCAGAGCGAGTGGGTTTGGGTTTTATCGTGGTGGTGATTGGGAGCATTTAGAAATGTACGTGGATAAAGATAACTTCGTGGGCATAATATTGCTATTTATACTGCCCAAAGGGGTAAAAACGGTGTGGGTTATAGGATGCGGTCCGAATGGAACATCAGCTTAAGTACTTAACATTTTCCATTCTTGAGAACTGCACGTGGGCGCTTAGTAGGGACTAGCGTAAATCTGAGTCATTTAGGCAAGCCCCAACGGAGACTCTGGGGATCAACTGCTTTGGAATGCTTATGAATTTTCACGATCTCAATCCAGTGTATGTAGAAGATATAAGAGACCTGCCAGAGGTTATTTAGAGGACCCGGGGACAGAGTTAGCTCTATCCAGTATACTCTTACAAGGAAATAAAAAAAAACATGGACACAGTTGTGCATAGAACAAAAGACAGGTCTAGATGTCGTGCAAAGAATTCCATCATACTCCCGGCTTTCGTAGAACGACTCGCTGCAGCGTGCACAGACAATGTCTATGCAAATGCACAAACCAAAATCAGTGACATACTCTGGGTGCTGTGTATGAATTCCACTGGTCTGGCTTGAGTACCAATATCTGGTGAGTATGTCATAGGAAGTACTTTCTTTAGGTACCTAAGGAAACAACCATGCTGCTATCAGCGGGAGAATCGATTACCGCATGAGGCTGAGAAATCTTATCATTGCCGGGACACCTGAGCGCTTGTTTCTAAGTCCTCAGATAGTGATCGAATCCACTCACAGTCCACCCGACGGAAAATCTGGTGAAGTTGCAAAGCAGCTGAGGATACAGAGAAATTCATTGCTATAGCTATGTCGCGCAGAAAGACTAGCAAAGACTAGTTTAGAAATCATGAGCATACCGGTTGCGTATGAGAAACACGACAAGGAAATGATCAAAAGACATCAAAGAGCGTTAACAGATTCAATAAGAGCTTCACCTCCAGCTGCCACACACGAAAATCAAATCAAAAAACCCTAACATGATCTCCTCACACGAATCGCCTCGCGCAACGTCTCTTTGAGCTTAGCTTTGAGCCCCTTCGGCTGACCACGTTCTCCTAGCAAGGATTGCCTCGTACAACGTCTCTTTGAGCTCAACTTCATCGATTGGTTGATTTAGCTTCCTGAGCTTCTTCGGCTGATCGCAAATCACAGACACCAATGCATCGCACGACACGATGTAAACCTTCTTGTTTGAGTCTAACTTACCCCGCCGGAGGTTATCCTTGACGCTCGCTCGAGTTTTCTTGACGAGCCCGTCCCGGGCTTGCAGATACACCTCGTTGAAATCGCGTTCATCGTCCGTATCTTCCCAATTCAACTGTTGTCTCATGGTATTATCGATATGCTGATTTGCCTTGGAACGAACGATGAATGATGGAATCTTGTAGCGCTCGCAATGTTGTAAGATTATGAGATCTTGTTCGGAGAATCGATTATCAATCACCACGATGATTAAATCAAAGACAAAGAGGCCTTGAGAGTTGAAATATTGCCATCCTTTGATTTTGATGGTTCCGGCGCCCGGAACATCATACCATACAAATCGGCTGCCTGGTGAAGGATCGAGGTATGCAGTAATATTCACCGTGGTCTCAGTGACCCCAGTTGGTGCAACCCCAGCGGTAGTCAAATTGTTCCTCAAACCTCGAAAAGCGTTAATCAATGAGCTCTTACCACTCCCGGCAAGACCCGCGATGGCGCAATGAAAATAGTCCTCCTTTGGATCTAACATCTGTGCTTCGGCTTTCCTTCGCTCCTCCGCTGTAGGCCATACCTCAGGATGAATTCCAGACATGTACTTCTTTTGCAGCTCGGCTTGCTGTTTCTCGAATGTTTCCTTCTCCTGCCTTGCACGCTCACGTGCTTCCTGTAGCTTCCTTTCCGCCTCGGCCTCCTGAGCTGCAAGTCTTTCCTGTGATTCTTTCTCTGCCCTCTTCTGATCCTCCTCATACTTCTTTCTTTGGCGCTCAGCCTCCTCTGCAGCCTTTCTCTGAATCTCTTCTCTTTCTGCTTTGGCCGCAGCTTCCTTTCGCTCCATTTCGGCCCATAACCTTTTGCTCTCCTCGGCCTGTCTTCGTCGCTCTTCCTCCAACTCAGCTTTGTTTTCCCCTTGTAGTTTGTGCATATCCTCCCTTTGCCTTGTCATTTCCTCTTCATGCCTTTTCTGTGCCTCGTCATATCTTAGTCGGTCTTGTTTTATCCGTTCCTCATTCTCCTTTTGTGCTCTGTCACTCGCTTCCTTGTTCAGTGTCATTACCGCATCGAATCTTTCCTTCGCTTCAAGCCGCTCCTTGTCTCGTCTCTCGCGTTCCTCCTTCCGAAGCTTTTCCGCCTCTTGGAAGAATTTTTCTTCCCTCTGTTTCTGCTCTTCCATCATGCGGTCCCTTCCCGCGAGATGATGTTTCACCCATTCTTCATGTTGACGGATTCTCTCGCGCGTTTCGTTTGCGGCATCAATCTTTGGTCCGGATCCCCCGTCAGCGACTCCCAATACAAATCCCGTGCCAACAATGGGAATTCAGGAAAACAGCAGCACTGGTGGAATGTATAAAGCGAAAATTACACAAATAAATATGGAAACCCGGGACATACAGCAGCTCTGCTGGCACCACTTCCCATGGCTACAGAGAGTATTTAAACAAACACTCGAATTGTGTTATGTACTCAAGGTATCCTGAATTGGCTCTAGCAATCACGGTTGGTCTGGCGTATCAACGTTTGATATATGCGTATCTGCAAACAGGCAGAGTGAAAGGTTTTTATATTAGTCACCATGCCCTGTATCACATCTCACCAGTGGAAGATTGCACGTTTGATAGCAAAGCTTTTGATTTGATGTGTCAAGCGATTTGACCAACATGTACTTGATAATGCCTTGCGTGGGAGGCCTGAAATAATGCATGGACACGGTTGCCTTATTTGGATGTGACGTTACGAATCGCAGAAGGGGGCAGCCAAGCTTACTCGGCAGAAAAACGATTGCAGCGAATGAGTATTGTTTACAAGGCGGGTGTTTCCCAATTTCGAAAGCACTTCCGGAGCGCGGGACAAGTCACCGACCACTGGTTTGGTGACGTGGAACGCAACAACCGACTCAAGCGGACAGCAACACCAGATAGCTCTCTCTGTCTAACCCAATCAGGGATTGATACCGCTTTTGAGCACCTGCAGCGCGCGCGCTCTACGCCGTGGTCGAGCAGATGTAAATTGTTATCATCTGGCTAGCCGCTCGTTCCGTGAATTGTTGTGACAATGAATGCAGCGATCTGAAGATCACTTGCATCCTGGGGGCCTGAAATGGGCCCGGGGCCTTGTTGGGTGGAGGTACGTTATACAGTGTTCCTCGCAGATTCTTCCATGTACTATATGAGGTATTTTACGCTTTGCCGCGCTCTAATTATTCCTGCTGATCCTATGATCTCCAACAACAAAGTCTTATTCCATCACACAGTCCCCTTTGGATTCCTCCGCCTGCAGTTGCGGTGAGCATTAGAAGAAGTCCAAAAGGAATGTGACACAGGTAGCCAGCGTAAAAACCGCTTCGTCTGCCGATTTCATCGCATGAAATTAAATCCATTGCGATTTAGACGTTCCACTCCAGATACCTTGAAAAATAATACGAATTTGGACTCTCAGCGAGGTTGATCACGTCTGCAGTCATGGGAAATAGTGTACGTCCCCGGGTTCTTCCAATATTTCGTTGTGTGATGTTGCAAGCGGGATTGACCAATTTGGCTTGTCAACATTTTATGCGCATATAATCAGGTGATCAGAGGCCTCAGGGGAAAGTACTAACCAAGGCGTCAATGATAGCACGGGGCGTCCCGACGCCGATATGAACATGAACAATGGGAGAGAGAGCAACGGGAATATCACCAACGCATGGAGCACGAACGCTGGGTGGAGCAAGAGAGAAGGAAACAAGAGTGGGAAGAGAGAATGAGAATGGAGGCGGAGCAGCGGGCGCGAGAGGAACGCGAGGAACGCGAGCGGCAGCGCATGGAAATGGAAAGATACGAAGAAGAAATGAGAAGGCAAACGGCAGAAAATGAGAGAAGACAACGGGAGGCCGAACAACGGGCACAGGAAGAGCAACAAAGGCAGATCGCGGAAGAGAAAATACGTCAAGACAATATGAGAAGGCAAACGGAGGAGATGGAGAGGCAACGAAGGGAACACGAGGCCCAGGTAGAGGCAGAGCAACGAAAACGAATGGAGGAGGAGCAAAGAGTAATGGTCGAAATGGCTCGAAAGGAGGCTGCCGCTAGGGAAGAGAGAGAACGGCTTCAGAGAAAGGCCGACGAGGAGGCTGAGCTGCAAAGGATCAAACATGAAGAGGAACAGCGGAAGTTGGAGGAGGAATCACAGGCAAGACTAGCAGCGCAGGAGGCTGAGAACAAACGGATACTAGAGGAGCAACAGGACGCTGCAAGACGGGAGAAGGAAGGATTAATGCAAAAGCGAGCCGAGCTGAAGCAGAGGTACATGTCTGGGATCCAGCCGGAGGTATGGCCAACAGAGGAGGAGCGAAAGAAAGCCGAGGCAAGGTTGTTTAATCCAAAGGAGGAGTATTTTCATTGCGCCATCGCAGGTCTTGCCGGGAGTGGTAAGAGCTCATTGATCAACGCTTTTCGAGGTTTGAGGAACGGTTCAACCAGCCCCGAGGTCGCACCAACCGGGGTCACTGAGACCACGCTGGAAATATCTGTGTACCCCGATCTCTCGCCAGAACCATCACGCAACCGATTCGTATGGTATGATGTTCCGGGCGCGGGGACAATCGAAATCAAAGGCTGGCAATATTTCAACTCCCATGGCCTCTTTGTCTTTGATCTAATGATTGTTGTGATTGATAATCGATTCTCTGAACAGGATCTTATCATCTTACAACATTGTGAACGTTACAAGATTCCGTCAGTAATCGTTCGTTCTAAGGCAAATCAAAATATCAGGAATATTATGAAACAAGAGTTGGGTTGGGAGCGTTCCGAAGATGAACAGGATGAACAGTATGAACAGGATGAGCGCAATTATAATGAGGTGTATATGGAAGCACGCAATAAGCTCATTACGAAAACGCGAACGAGCGTCGAGGAGAACCTCTGCCAGCCTCAGGCTGGTAATTTGGATACACAGAAGAAGGTTTACATCGTGTCAAGTGATGCGTTGGTTGCTCTGGTTCGCAATGAGCCCAAGAAGCTCCAGAAGGAAAATCAGTTAATCCATGAGCCTGAGCTCCTCGAGGCGGTTTATACAATGGCAAGGAGATTAGGGTATGATTAGTGAATGATATATATTTATTGGTTTTGCATATAGGGTGCGGTAGCCAGGGACGGATTTCCAATTGAATGTGTTTCTACTTTGATTTTCATTGGTAATGAACTTAACTATCTTTAGTTAGTCAGACTCAGCCTTGGTGATGATCTTTCATATTTCCATGCGATGGACATGTTTTTATAACAATGATATTTGATGTTGGTCTCTGAGTTCTCTAGAGAATTTTCCCAAATAGCGGGTGGCCTGCGAGCTGAAGAGATGCATGTGAGGAGTGCAGGTATTGTCCGCAACCTTAGTAGTCCCATGACAAGCCACCTAGAAGCCCAAGTGGATGAGGAGTCAGGCAGTTAATCTGCGGTTAGATACAAGAAAAAGGGGGGAAAAGAAAAGGAAAAGAACAAAAAGGAAAAAAAAGAAAACCTAGAATCGCCCAGTCAGTGCCAGTGTGCTTGCTTGACCTTCCCCACTTATGGAGACTTTCTGATACATTATCCTAAACCCAGCAAGTAACTTCTTATTGCTTGTGCTGGGTGGGTATAATAAGCGAAACCTATCCCTGCTATCTACACCCCAATCACCAGGACATTAGAGGACCTCCAAAGCGCACAAAGACTGTGCCTTACTTCCACACACAGTTACGCCTCAGGACCGTGGAATTCACGATAGTAACAATGACTACAATCCTACTCCTACTCCGGCGGGCGCTAACGTGGACCGGGCGGTTACGTTGCCAAACTCGTCTGAACTGCCTCAGCCTGAACCGAACCCACCATGGAATAATAACACAGCTATGAACCTCTATGACGATGCAAATGTCATAGTTGTGCACATCAGTATTCGTCGTAGGGGTAGTACTCTTCAGTAGCAGGTTGGCAGCCCGGCCCGTGGGGTCTTGAGAAGCGAATTCAATTGCCTAGAAGGTTTCCGATGGTCGGCATGCCTACCATAGTTGCCATTTTTCTTTTAAAAAAGAAAAACTTCCAAGAAACAAACGAAAGCCCTGGTGCGCGGTGCGATCCCTGTGGGGAAGCAGCCTCCTCGGCAGCTAGCAGACGGCGGGGTAAGTCGCCCTTGAAGAGAAGCAAGTATAGAGGCTGCTGGACATACGTCTAAAACAAGCCGACGACAAAACTGCCAGCAGCAATGCGCTGGTCATCCCCATTAGCTACGGAAGTAGTATATCAGGTCGCTTCAAACCTGGATCCATCGCAAAAGAAGAATGAATCCCTCATTGACAGGGGGAAAATGGGTTTGATAGCACCTAGGGAAGGGAATCTAGGCGGGAGCTGTGTATAATTTTTCTTGTGGTTCCGTTAGTTTTCTATAGTTTGGTTTGGTTAGTTTTCTATAGCTTGGTTCGGAAGGTATCTAGTCATATACTAGAGAGGTACCGATAGGGCAGGGAACGGCCCAGTAGTTGGACAATCTCCCAGCAGCAACCTGGGACTATAGGCTGCCTCGCCATAAGGGAGAAGAGTAAAGATTTACCCCCCAAAACCCTTTTGAATATACCCGTATCTCCCTTGTCTTCTTGATGCCCAGCGAGTAGGTGGTAAAGGTAGGTGGAGTAAGCCTAGAAGCTCTACTTAGTAGACTACTTTTAGCTAGACACTATACTTCAGTAGCACTAAGGGTTATTTCAAGTATGAGAACTACTAAAGTGATAGGTTTTGGTTATCACCTGACTTTAATTACACCCGAACACGCTGGGATCC
Source organism: Tirmania nivea (assembly GCA_015179035.1). Taxonomy (NCBI): domain Eukaryota; kingdom Fungi; phylum Ascomycota; class Pezizomycetes; order Pezizales; family Pezizaceae; genus Tirmania; species Tirmania nivea. The sequence continues at coordinate 33,285 of WHUY01000050.1, read as the reverse complement.
CCGGGTTAATCAGCTGACTTCGATTAAATACCCGTCCACCGCTCTTTACAGTTGAACCTTGCTAAACCGGACTGCATAAATCCGTAGGATCCCGTCCGGTTTAGACTAGCGTCCGGTATAACAAAATTTTGCGGACGGGGCAACAAGAGCACCTCATCACACCGCAACACGAGCAGATCAAAGGAAAGAAGCATATTGGAAGGCAAAGACATAATTCTATAGTTAATAAGATCTATAACGTTCTGACAATGTACAGTAAGGAGGTCGCTAATAATATTATAGGATGGGTGTATTCTCCCTGAGAGCGAAATATGAGATCTGTCTGGAGCGGGAGAAACAAGTAAAGGAAGGGAAAAAGATGCGATTGGATGAATTCGGGCTTCTATTCCCAGATTGAAGTGGCAAAGGAATCCCAAAGTCTACACTAAGTGATATATTAGCTATGTCAGATGAGATTTTGAAGAATCCACCGGTGGTTGGAGCACATAAGAAGAAGAGAGCACCGGTCTATCCAATATTTGAGGCATTGTTGGCAGAGTGCTCATGCAGTTCGAGTTAACTCAACTCTCTATTTGATACTATTGGTTAGGCACAAGAAGGACTTAAATATTATCAGCAGAAGCATAAGGTTCAAGCATCACTTAGGGACTTCTGGGTTCCAACTTCCTCTACCTCAAATACCCCGTCCGGTTCTGCTAATTAATTTTCTATGTATATATTTTTTTATATTCTTGAGATTCCTTGTCCGGTCCGGTCCGGTATAGCCAATAAATTTTTGGGCTGTAGTTCCAAAATCGCCAAAGCCCGTCCGTAATAGCAAGTTTTCCGGGTTCCGGTTTGTACTCGTGTACGCTGTTACGTCTGAGATTACCGAGGCTGGCACCACCTGATTAGTGTTTTGACACGTTATGTCGCAAACCGAGAGAATCGCATGTGAAATGGGTATCCCCTTCCTATGAAGTATTCACGCACACCTTGTATCTAATTTTTGCCTCTTCGTGCAATGTTCTAAGTTCAAACCGCCAGCAGTTAGGCCCAAGTTTGTGATCACGACCACGCTCGACCCCCGGATGCCTATATTCCGACAATATTGCCTTGATCAATAGCCCTGGCATCCCAATAACCGCATCCCACAACCTTCGCATCCTATCGCATCCCACAACCTTCGCACCCGCATCCATAGCCCTCGCATCCTACCCCTTACATCCGCCGCGAACGGCTACGACAGCCCCGTAAACAGCTGGCAAGACCAATTAGATGAATGGTCTCAAATTCCATAAGCTAGACTGCTAGAACCTAACTCTACACATCTCTTATTATATTCCACTGAATCCCGTGTTGCAATTATTGCCAAAGGGAGCTATTGCGATTACTGCTGGCTAGTGGGTATATAATTAAGATGAATAGTGTCCGGTTGGTTTGGACAGTTTAAGCCGATGGAATAGGACTATAGGCTCTCGTCAATGTCAAGCAAGGGGGCGGTCTACTGCATAGTATCACCAAATCAACATATTGAGATTTATGTGTTTGATTGTCGCTTGACTGACTTACCCTGAATTCGTTGTTTTCTTTAGTGTTGTTCACATGCTTAAAGGGGCTGAACGTGCTGAACGTGCTGAACGTGCTAAATGTGTTTAGTAGTGTTCTAGATGCTTAAGGAATCCAAACGTGCTGAAATGTACTGAAACTTTCCTCGTATTCTCGGATATTCGATGTGTTGTTTGTTTATGTTTCTTTGTGTACCTTGTCATCGCTTGGGATAATTGAGTAATTATGTGTTTGATTTCACTTGACTGACTTACCCTGAATTCGTTGTTTTGTTTAGTGGTGTTCAAATACTTAAAGGGGCTGAACGTGCTGAAGGTGTTGAATGTGTTTAATGGTGTCTAGATGCTTAAGGAATCTGAATGTGCTGAAATGTGCTGAAACTTTCCTCGTATTCGCGCACAGATCCAAGGGAGACCGATCTATTCACCAATAATTACTCATATATTGCGATGTAGGTATATTATAATACAAAAGTACAACCAATAACACATCATATCCATCTCACATCCATTAAATTCCTTTCCTCATATAGCCCAGTATTCCATTCTCAAACCACCGGCACAAACCAGATCTATCGACCACTAGTAGAAACTACACTGCACACGAGTACGGAGTATTAAAAACTGCTATCCGAAGTGGACTTATCAGTAGATGTAGGAGGATGGGTCTCCACCATGCATGTCTAATAGAGTGAGATCAGGCTGAGGTAGAAGAGCGTGAAACCGGGCGTTTGCGATCATATAGAAGCTTGGAATTCGGGAATATCAAGATTGTTTATATATTTTGCACCATATTTGCGCGAGTGGAATTGATATAAATGAAATCTGGAATGCCCCAAGGAGTATTGGTATATTTGGACTTGTTCTGTCCTGCCCGGGAATTTTGCTGATTCGTGAATGGGACTTCCTGCCCACGCAAGCAGTAGGCCTGATGCGTAGGCTGATGCGTAGGCAGTAATCGTAACGCAACGAATATTGGTATGTAAGCTAGGAAAGTAAGCGATGATAGTAAGAACATGTGAACGACGTGAACACACGTGAAGAAAGAAATAATACAGAGATCCTTATCAGGTACCAAGTGTTCGCATTAAATATCAGCAGGAATAAGTAGCGAAGATTCCTAGCTATATCGTAAGGAAATGATTTTTACAACATCTAGCCGCAAAACGCGCAGGGTACATCTTTCTCAGCCTGCCAATCCCTCTTCTCCGAACGACCTGTAGATTTCCCACCTCGAGATCTTCACTGACTATTACGGCACAGTGGCACTAGAGGGAGGTAGAGTGGGGTTACCTAGTCAAGGCCTTACTTGAGGTGGTGGTTGCGGGGGATTTGAGCAGCAAAGAGCAGCAAAGGGATGACTACTTTTTCTTGGGGGGGTGTCAATGTATGTGTGGACCAATGTGCGGATGGAGACGGAGATGAGGGTGTGGAGGCGTGCGAGTGTGTAGGTGGTTCGAGTGGGTGAAGGAGCAGACGGGGGGGCAGTCTGGTGGATGTGAATAGCATGGATGAGAAGGCACCACAACACCAGTAGAGGGGTGTTACTGGCTCTGATGCATACGTGCATGTTGGTGGGAATTCCGTGCAGTAACAGTACACTGCATGAATTCTATTCCTAAATCCCATAGGCCACTTGAACTCCATACCTCAATTCAGCCATGGCTTGCGAGGCAATACCGTTGTTAGATACCGGTATACCCGTCCTTCCCTTCCAAGACCTGGTAGGTAAGTGAATAACACAACTCAACCATTTATACAGATATGATGTACAGAAATGCAGGCGAATTTCACCGGGCTATGCACATCGCGGCGAGGCATTTTGAAATAGTCTACATGGTGGATTTAGTAAAAATAAAGAAAAAAGGTACGTGTGTGGTGGATCATGTGGTTGACCCATTGCGATATCAACTGCATGGCCTCAAATTAAGGCCTGTCTTGCAAAAGTGGCTATGACTGCATAGCCAGGCGGGGGTCGTGGCACCAACTGTGAAAAACAGATGACCCGGAATACCTAGTCTGGTTGGCACAATACCCTCCTTTGGAGCGGAATGCCGGGAGTGTGAAAGGAGACAGGCAACCACGTTTTTTTGGGGGGGAGGAGTCTACCTATACGACTATGAAGCCTAAGAACTATGAGACGGAGCCACGTAGCCCTAGTCTGCACGCATAGAGAACAAATTGACACGCGGGAGGACCTGGATGAGAGGTTTTGGATCAGACCCTCGTAGAGGGTAGTCTGGTTGCCACCGTAGAGGGATGAGAAGCAGATGGGCTGGAAAAGAAAAGGAATGGGGAGTAGGTACCGAGGCTCACTAGCTCACACCAACAGTCTCTGTTTGGGAATCTTATATATGCGATGCATATGCAGCGCATGCAGCTTGGCATTATTCAGCTCCAAAACAGGTTCTAACGACAATGCATTTCATTATTACACTAGGCTCCAGTAAGTAGCTCCTGTTGGTGCAGAACGTCTAATTGTCCCTAATCTCGTGGCATTGTCCCTACGTTGCTGTATGCAGCGTCACCAAAGTATGCTAAGGCTGATTCGCCTATACGGAGCAATTTGGCGTATGCATCGCTAATGCAGCAGGCTTGGCATACTCCGTAAGACACATTGTGGACGTAATAAGCCATTTAGGTATATTCAAGGTAGTATGGCTATATTCAGGGGCTTGTCTGGTTGCCACAAGCCTCTCCACAGTGTATCGAGCATTATCTCTCGTTGTAAGGAGAAGAGAACAATCGGAGGGGGGGGACGGGGGATTAGGTCCAGTAAGTTCCTCAGAGTAGTTGGCATTATCTGCTGAAGACTGAGACATCTGTTGGACCGTGTTTTCATTGTCGCTTTACTGTTGGTAGGGAAGGTCGGGTGCTGTATTTGGGTCTGCTGCAGAGGTTCTGATACTGGGTGCTTAGCCATGGTGGCTTGCATTATCGGTAAGGCTATATTAGTGTCAGTGGCGCTTTCGTAACTGTTGAGGCCGGATGCCCAGTATTTTCTCCGGATTGTCTTTTCTCTTTTCCTTGCCTGTGTGTCGTCCTGATTGGCAAGTCAGTTGGTGACGGAGTTCTCAAGACTGGGATTGGAGGAGACTTCTTGTCGGTCCTTGTTTTATTGACCCTATGTCGCTTCTAATAATTTAAGCTCAGCGGATATAGGTACAGTAAGTAACCGCGTGTAGTCTCATGCCAAGACCCTCAGAGACGTTCGTCAGAACTCTGAGCAGTAAGGGTCTTGGCATGAGACTAACCGCGTAAGCTACTTCTACTGTCTATCTGTATGATTACAAATCATCCCGATCAACAATCAATTGATGTGGCATCACGTAAGAACACTAAAAGTGCCAAGACATTGAGGTCACATGCTTAAAATGACTCGCAATCGCCGCGTCACAAGCTCCGCACACAACGACTACCCCATCGACTCCCACCTCCCCATACCTGGTTAGGCCTCTCGCGCCGATCCGCTGTCCATCTCTGTGAGGATGCGATTGTCATTCACGAACTTTATAGTGACACGCGTTCGCTTAACCCGTCTGGTCAGGTCCCTAAACACTTGCGTTGTACCGTCTGGTGCCTGTCAACACGTTAGTACCGAACATCCTTCGACCCTTGTGTCAGTCTGGTCAGTTAGTTTTGCACCTAGATCTGGGACTTGTGCCCTACGATGATAAGTACCCGTGACAGGCGTGCTTCCCTCCCAGAACACGATTTCTTACGAGATGAGAATGTACCTTCCGTCCGCCAGCATGCCACTAAGCCACCGCAAGTTTCAGATGCGTCAGTTCTGTTGAACCCTCGCTCTGAAACCAGCGCCGCCATACCAACGCCACTTCAGCGACCTGCTTCTTCCCCGAAGACTCCACCACGTGTAGCAATAGTACAAAGTGCCCCAGCAACACATCCTGCGACGCGCTATCGCTCGACCCCTGTCAAACGCAAGGCATGCAGCATTCCCCTTGCCCTCCTCCCCATGCACAATAGCTTCTCGGGGAAACGTCGCCGCCTCACGTCTCAGGTGTTGCCTCTCTTACAAGACGAATTGCACGGACGATGGTATACCCATCGGAATTTCCTCGCAGACTTTATACATCATGGGCCATGGGCCCTTAGTGATACACAAGCTATACATTTCCTGGCACTTCTATCCCAAGATTCACCGACTAAGGGCATCACTTATGACCCAATAAACGATAGCTATTGTTGTACGCCACCCGGCTTTGCTGATAGAGTGTTCTCGGGCTGGTTCTGTGATTTGGGGAATGCCATTCTTCGCATGTCCAACCTTGATTCCGGGGTAGGTAACAATTCGACTGTTACTAGTGCTCTCGGCAGTGTTGGCGCCACACTTCAACCCAAAGCACAGTGCCCAAACGAACACATTCAGACCTCATCCCCTTCGGGGCCTGAAGGGCTTTCCTGGGTCTCATGCCGTACCTCCGCTTTGCAGGGATTGGGAAAGCCTCAGATTCGTCCTGACTTTGTTCTAACTAGAAACCCAATTGCACCCACTTGGAGTACCATCCTGGTTGTGGGCGAACATCAATCTGCTGGTAAAACTGAGGAAACAGGTAAACTCCAACTCGCCTCGTACGTAGAGCAGGTCTTCATAGCACAGCCATTCCGTATGGCAACTATCGGCATATTAACTTCCAACACGAGCTTGTTTCTGACGCTTTGGAGGTTCGACAGAGCCGGTGCAGTTGGTTCGCTGAAGCTTAATTATTCGTCGACTTCCGGCATTGGTGGTCTGACCTCGGTTATTCAATGTCTGTATTCGCTGACCAAAAGTCAATTACAAGCAACATGGTTCCATACCAGAAGCGTCTCCTGGTCGGGCCCCAAGAAACCAGATTGGTGCACGGTGGAACCTACAAACGAGGAACGTGCCACAGAGGAAGTTTTACTCAACAAAAGAATCTTCGCTGCCGGGGGAATTGTCAGTCGTGGCACCTGTGTTTGGCAAGGTACCTTGCAAACAACTGGCACAGTTGTCGCAGTGAAGTATAGCTGGCAGAGCACTAAGCGCACTTCGGAGTCGAAGGTCTACTCTGTTGCATACTCAAAGGGTGTTGTTGGCCTACCGGGGCTTGTCTCAGCCGCTGCATACGATGACGTTCATACAACCGTACGCAGAGGGGTAATCCCTTGCACATTGCGTGACCCTGATACAGATTGCAATCGCCTCTTAACCCGACTAGTATTGGGGACCATAGGGAAGCCAATCTCAGATTCCTCACTCTCACCACTGGAGATTGCCCGCAGCCTACTTGCCGGTGTTATCGCTCACGCCTCGCTATTCTTCCAGGGTGGCATCCTCCACCGAGATGTGTCAGTAAACAACATCATGGCCATCGCCTCCCCACTCGCGACAGTGCCTAAGACACCTCCAACCATAGGTGGCGAATTCCTCTACACTCCTGGCACTAACCTATACGGTTGCCTCATTGACCTTGACTACGCAGTCGTAATCACGGAGCAAGACACATCGGGGATACCTGAACGAACAGGAACATACCCATTCATTGCAATTGCCATCTTACAAGGTGCTGCCACCGGACTGGCTGCGACCCATAGGTATAGACATGATCTGGAAAGCTTTCTGTACGTCCTTCTGTGGGTTGCATGTTACCCAGTTGCCAGTACTCGATCCTCTACACAAGCAGTACCCTCGGAGGATGTCCGCCAGAGGGATGTCTGGCCACCTGAGGACCCCCTCGATGCCTGGAGTTCCCAGAGCGAGGGAATGGTCGCGTCCCTCAAGACGTCAAATGTTGTCATCTACGAAGATATCTTTGAGAAGTTACTGGAGAGGTTCCGGCCGGGTTTTGACAGATTTAAGTCTGCAGCTAGGGAGATGAGATTGGCTCTGTGGGAATTGTATGATACAGGGACGTGTATTGTGAAGCTTGAGGGCGTAGGGCGGGGGCGGAAGCAAGGTAAGACCCTGGGCGCCGAGGACGTGAGACTTGGGGTTAGCAATTGGGAGGGCTTTTGTGACTTTAGAGGTATTTTGGAGGAGTTGGTATATGGGTTGGAGAGAGAAGCCACAGGCGCACTAAGGGATAACGTCAGGATTATAACTGAGCTTGGAAGTTGACAGTTCTCTAGCAGTTAATATTCCTCCGGAGATGGGTCCTTTTATTAGAAATTCATACCTTGTGTAATTGTCTTGCGTTGATTACTGAGCAACTTTTTCTTGCAAGGATATTATCTACTATACTACTAGGCCTGTCCATTATATTCATGTGATCCAAAGACCTGATTACTGTATGAGGCTCCTCGGGGCAACGGTATTATTGAAGGCAGACTCAGCTGCTTTCGGTGCGTAGCCTAGCACAATTTTCCATAAGTGTAGGGGAACTTTTTGAAGTCCTGGTGAAACGAATTCCTGGTACTTCTTATAGAAATAGGTATGCAGCGAGCGAGAGCCGAAAGTCTAATGAAGGAAGAAGATACGAATACTGGATAAAGGTCGAGTGAACAGTGAAGAGATGAATAGTGAGAGGAGGACTTCATAGATAGCAGTGGATACGTATGATTGTATTGAGCTTATAATCTCGAAGTAGGAAACGAACGAGATATTTATGCATGTAGGTAGGAACGTACATCTAAAGGAGGTTGTGAAGAACGCCATATGTGTGAAGTACGCCATATGAGTGAAGCATGCCATGAAGCACGCCATAGGTATGATGTGCGAGCCATTGCATGTGGTATAGCTAGGTATGGGCGGAATGAACGACATTCTAACACCCCTCCTGAGCACATACTTGCTAGACTCAGACCGCGCCTATTTGTCCAAGATGTACGTAATCAAATCATCCTCATTAAAAAACCTACAAAAAACCATGGAATTGAAAAAAAAAAAGAAAGATATATAGGTAAAAGACTACTGAAATTGATCGTTGCGTAGGGCGATTTATGTCTTGCCTAGGACGATAGGTATCCCTTAACATAGAGAGTTGTGGACGTGGCAGTGGTTTAGTACATAAATCGGCTAAATTGTCGTGGCTCGGAATGTAGAAAACAGGGATCTTCCCAGTTTCCACTAGACCTCGTACGTGATGAGAAGGAATAAAGACACAATGCACTGATTGTGGTAGAAGATAACTTATATTGGTCGTTATGCTATTCGTAAGACTCGCAGACATCGAAGAAAGAAGAAAGGACAGGAGAGAAGAGCAGGCCTTATATGACCCTCATGCTCGCATTGAACAAACATAGACTGCCACACCCTAAAATCGGTTGCAACACTGCACATATGCCCATACCCTGAATATGCTAAACCCCGAAACCGTTGGCTAGATCCTAAGGCATCTTGCCTTTCTCACCCATTGTCATTCAACACCCTCCCCTAATCTCCCAGCTGTGCCTATTGACAGGCTTCTGAGCGAGGATATCGCGGAGGCTAAAGCGGAGGAAGCAGCGGTGGACTTGTTGGTGCAGTTAAGCAAAGCGTATGAGTGTGCAAGAGTGCGAGCAGGCGAGAGTGCGAGCAGCTATAGGTGTTCGAGGTAGACCGTCTATTGAGTCTTTCCTAAGAAGCATATGTATACATGAGTGCCCTGAGAGCTCGTATATGTAGATACGAGATCAGGGTAAGAACAATCTAAGCTGAACAGCCTAATATGACAGTACCGTGAATATGCGCAAGCATTATGCCTGAAGCATAAGTCCATGCGTAAGAACATGCGTAAGCAATGAACTGATATGCAAGCGGTAGGCCTGATGCGTAAGCATCAACTTGAAACAATGGATATTGGTACATAGGCTTGTAAGCGAAGACAGTGAATACATGTGAACAGCATGTGGGTGTACGTGAGAGTGCACACATGCGTGAATGATAACGTGCGAGAATGATAGTTTTTTTTTTTTCTTTTTTTAAACTCAGTACTCGTGTGCACAACCTTAAGGGTCGTATGATGACCCGCGGTGCGGGCTGTGTGAAGAGTGGGTGGCTCAGAACGCGGCACACCTGTTGAGCTGCCCTGGGGTGGCGGATGGGAAGGGGCGGAAGTGGGAGCAGATCTGGGAGGACCCGGAGTGGTGTGAGAAGCTGGCGGGAGCGGTCAGAGGGTGATTGGGACGATTCTCCTTGTGGTTTACGTTCTGTTGAGGTGCGAATATCTTTCACGGGGGGTATCTAGTCACGCGTATGTAGATACAGGGGCAGGGAGCGGCCCAGTGGTAGGACAATCCCGTCAGGTTTAACCTGAGGGGATGCGCTGCCTCGTCATAAGCGAGAGCTTCAATACGAGTACTGATTTACCAAAAAAAGGGTCGTATGACGAGCCACCCGGAAATTCGAGTGGTTTCAAGGGACAGTCAGGTTAATCTGACGCCCTGGGCAAGCGAGGGACAAAATCAAAACAACGCGAGCGAATAACATAAAGCAGCGCAACAAATATCAAATATACACACTCTCCGAACGTCCAGCGAGGGGCCAGTAGAGGTAGGCGAAGAACACCTCCACCGCATCCCACTCCTCCTCCTCTCCCTCCTCCTTCCTCCATATCGGTGTGTCTAAATCCTCCCACGTCCTGGCGTTCCCGATAAGCTCGCTGCGTTGCTGGTGGTGGTGGGGGCAGTCAAAGGTTATGAGATAGCCGTCCTCCGAGGGGTGATCGCAGTTAGGGCAGGCAGGAGAGTCGACTTTCCGGACGAAGTGGAGCCAGTAGTTCTGGGGGCCCCGGTTGGTGCGCAGCCAGGTGTAGGCGGACAGGGCGTGCCTGTGCCACAGGCACCTGTTGGCTCCCAACCCGGGTTCTGAACGCATGTCCTTCCGTCTTGCTTTGGCCGCGGCCCTGATACCCGCTGCGGTGGCTACCTACTGGCTCCCTGCGATACGGCCTAGAGCTGACTCGTGGGCTTCCCTCTGGTCTGCCTTTTCGTTACCCGGGATTCCTATGTGGCTCCAGACCCAACCGATGGCTGTCTCCCGGTATACTCGTTTGGGGAGGAGGCCCTTGATCTCCCTTTCGATGCCAGACCTGGGAGGCGCGCCCCTGCTTAGGTTGGACAGCGCGGGCTTGCTTGCTATAGAGTCCGTCAAGATCAGGAGGTTGTCAGCCCTCGACGAGTGGAGAGCAAGTGAGATTCCCTTCTCTTCCCCATCCGCTACCGTGGCCAGAGTTCCCAAGAAGGATCCGTGTTCCAACTCGTGAGTCACCGCCGCGGCTGCCACCTCCCCGTTTTTCCCTCCGGTCCCGTCGGTGAAAGTGAGTGACCAGCCATCCTCCTTGAGGCGGGAGAGTTCTCTGTACCATTCCTTCTTGTCCTGGGAGCGTTTGCTGTCGGTCGGGAGGATATCGATGCTGGTGAGAGGGAGGGCGCGGTGGTAATCTCGGTCTCCAAATAAGAGCTCCTCGGGGCTGGCTTCAGTCAGGAAGAAGGCCCTGTGGATGGGTCCGGTGGGTTGAAACCAGGGAGGTTGGTACCATCATGCCAGTTGGTCTTCCGTTTAGGGCGTGTCTCCAGCTCGTTCCTAAAGTGCCTATCTCCAGTCCTAACTGCCCTCGCTACCCAGGAGGCTGAGAGATCATCCAGCTTGGTCGTAAGAGACTCTACTTTAGTAATTCAAGCAAGCTTCTTATGGCTGCTACTAAAGTATATCTTAGTTATCTTTCTTACTGTATAGTATTTGAGTCTTTTGAAAGGATCTATATAAAAGTTACTTTACAGAAAATAGTAGTAGAACTCTATTATTTAGGTTAAGATAGAATAGACTATGCTAGTATATATAGCTCTATTAGCTCTAATATTAATATATCTATTACTATTTAATAAGTATTTTAAAAATACTAGAAAAAATATTAGTTATTGTATTTATAATTTAATATAAGTTTAAAAGTAAAATTATTTATCTATTATAATTTTTAAAATTTTAATTAGTTTTTTAAAATTAAATCTAATTTTTTTTTAAGTATTTTATTTAAATAAATATATTATTAATATTTATTTTAATAAATAATAAATTATATTTACTAATTATTATACTATTTTTTATTAAAACTAATAGTAATACTTAAAAATAAATATTATTAATATAAGTAAATATTATAATAAAGTATATATAGAAATAGAAGAAAAAGTAAAAATAATATATTATAAATAAATTATAATTATATAACATAATGAATAATACTAGACAATAGTTATTTAGTATTATTTATATAATCTAAATCCATTTAGGATAGATATTTATATATATCAGTTCTACTAAGGAATTACTTCAGAAGGGTAGTTATCATTAAGTAAAAAGTTCTATTAGGAATCTTAATTAATAGGTATAATTTCTATTTATATTGTTTACTAACTAACTAATCTTATAGTAGATTATTATCTATATCTGAAATAATTTAAAGAAAAGATTCTAAAAGGAATTTATAGTTATTTTATACTTGTTCAATAATATAACTAACAATCAGAATATATAATATATAGTACTTATTGTAGAGTAGTACTATATAAATTATGAGAAATATATAAGTCATAGGAAATATATAAGTCATAAAAAATATATGAGTCATAGAAAATATATAAGTTATATTATATAAGGCTATATAGGGGTTATTTAAATAATAATAAATATAGAAAATATAAGATAAATAAAAAATAATAAGAAATAATATCACTTATTATACTTCCTCACTTAGAATAAATTTTACTATATTAGTAATTCTATTCTATAATCCTAACCTCTATATGTTTTATCTTTAAGTTAAAAGATAATTGAAGTATATTAGTATTGATATATTTATCATTAGAAGCTTTATTGATAATATGGTCCTATTTTTATTAAATAAGAATTTGAGTTTTATTTCTTATTCAAGGTCCTTATTTTCTTCTCTTAATATATTATCTCTTAAAAGTATCTTCTAAACTTTCTTTAACCTAGAAATTCTAAAGAATTTTAATTATAATATCTTTAGTATTTACTTAAGAATCATATTTTAAAGAATATCTTAACTATCTAACCTTATATTAATATTTACTAGATTATAGTACTCTTCTAAATTCTAATACTTTCTTAACTTTATATCGATTATCATTGATTAGTCTTGATTCCAGAGATTATCTATTAGAGAACTAAATATAATTGTTTTGATAATATGATTTAAGTTTTGAAATATAAAAGGTATTATATATGAGATTAAGGTCAAGTTAAGGGAATAAATCTAGACTATAATTATTTTAAGTATAATTAGCAGATATGATCAAAAAAGGACTTAACCATTAAGGTTTTAACTTAGGTAAAATATTTAGTATATTTATATTTTTTGAAAATAGTATAACCTATTATCTAATTAAAAACTTAGTTATATTATGATATTTGTTTGCTTATATTACTTATACCTTTTTAGCATCATAAAGTACTTATGAGGTATTATTATAATATTCATTTACTAGTATAAATATATTGATAGGATAAAGTAGTAGGGAGGCTCCTTAGAATATACTAAATCCTAGTAAAATAGTAAAGGGATTACTTTTTCTAGTACTATCAAATCTAGAGTCTAGCTTTAACTAAATCTTAGGCAATTTATATATAAACTTTAAACAAAAGTCTTTGTAGACTAACCAATCAGTATACAAAAACAAAAGAACTTTAATATGCAGCTATTTATTAGAAGTAGGATATTTTAATAATAAGCTGACAGAATTATATAAAAATAAAAATAAAGCTATTAAGTATATAAGAGAAGTTATTAGATAAAAGAAATATAAATTAAATACAAAGTGATAAAGTAGTAAAAGCTAGTAATGAGTATACTAGCCTTTAGTATAAATAATAGTAGCAACCTGATCAGGTATACTTTGCTAGAGTAGTTCAAATATATCAAGCCCAAGCGACTTCTAAACACCTAGCAAAATCTCTGCCATATATACCTGAATAGTATTTAGCTCTCGAAGATAAGTAGTAAGGTTAAGATAGTACTATATAAGGTACTTTTTGAGAATAACCTAAATATACTCAATAGAGTTAAGATTGGGAAAGTATAGAAGGTGTTCAGTAAGCTGAATTTTATGCTATTTAAAAAAATTCAAGAAAATTTTAGCTTCATGAACTAGAGTATTATCTTACTGATAGTAAGCCTTTGTTCCAAGAACTTTTTTCATATATTCAAAGACTGGAAGGACTAAAAGCTTACATAGCTATTGGTAGAGGTAGGTATCTATTGAATAAACTACCAAAGGGATAAAAGTAACTATACTTATTCCCTTAGAAATATCCTCATACTATTAATAATATCCTATTTCTGTTTTTTTAGGGTGTAATATAGTCTTTATTCTACTTTTCTAAAGGTAATCTCCAAACCCATATTTGAACCCCTATAATTGATTTTTGTATACTGTATTTATTATATTATAGAACTTTCTTAAAGTCCTTAACTTTCCAATATTGATATTCTTTAGCTTAAGTAAGACGTTTAGCTACTTAGTCAGTTGTTAACTTGTGTTATTCTCATACTAGCCATCTTGTTATATTAAATATACTACTATAGTGATCAATAGTTGGTAGGCTAACATGAGATATATAATATTTCTAAACTTTCTTACATATTACTATTCGATAATACTTAAGATATCGAGAAATAGCCTACCAAGCTTACTTAGTAAGTTCAGTAGGTCTACCACTTCATGAAGTATTATTTATAGATCCCCTTTCTAATATACATTCAATAAAATATTTTACTATATTATAAAGTATTCCAATAATAAAAGAAATAGTAATAAAAGTATATAATAAATAATATAGTACTAGTATAGTACCTTTCTCTATATTTACCATCTTTTGTTTTAATATTTTAGATACCATCATTATGATGTTGTGTTATTATAGAAGTTGAATAAAAACTATTACATCTGAAATAATACTAATTTAATGATTTCATTGGTTAAATTGTGAAGACTTTTGTCTAGGATCTATAGCTAGATAATTCCAATTTGATTTCATTCTTTCTAGCCTAATCCTAAAAGTATAATAATATAAAAAGAGTATTATGATCAAAAACAATATATGAAAGATATCCTATAATCAGGATTATATAAATATCAAAAGTAGTAATATATTATTCTACTATAAAATTATTAGAAATAGGGAAAAGAAACTTAAATCCTAATTATCTATTGACAATTATCTAAAAGTATGAAATACAGATAATATATTCTTTTTTAGTAAAAATGTTTAGATATAAGAGAAAATATTTGATAAAGATAATAGCTAACTTAAGGAAATCTATTGAAATATCTAACTAAAGTCTTTTTGGTATATCTAAAGGAGTGACTAGTATATGCCATGGGGCGAATTAGTCTAAGTTATCTAGGTTATCAATCTACTTCATAACTTATTTAACCTGTCCTTTCTTATGGCAAACTTGCTTTAGACTTATTCACTAAATAACTTGAAAAAATCTAATTACCTACTTTTTGGCTAAGAACCCATAAAGCTACTGAGTAATTGCTAAGTAACCCAAAACTCAGTAAACTATATATATGTAATTGTGTAAATATAGATCAATTATATTATACCTTCATTATCTAATTCACAATAGGTAGGTTATTAGCTTTCCTATAATGGAGGCTTACTATATATATAAACTAAATAGAAGGATTCGATATAGTATATATGATATAAGGCATATAGATAATTATATATTATAAATACTAATAAAATATCTATGTATATAAATACTATTATTTCCGAAATACATATATAACTATACTATCACTAACTAAACCTGTGCCTATCTCCCTATATCACTTAATAATTTTAATTGATATGTAATATATTTCTAAACTAAATATCAGTATACCTATTATGAACGTAGACTTAGAAATAATAGTTCCAAATCTCTATCTAGATAGCCCAGCTACTGTCAATTGCAGCCAATTAAAAAATAGAAGTTAGCTATACGAGATCTACATCAAAGGCATAGTATGGTTTCATCAGAGATATAGTAGTACTTAGTACAAAAGTATGTTAGTATCGATAGTGAAGGTATAGTAGTGTCAATATAATAATATGGATAGTGGAGGCATAGGAGTGTCGACATAGGAGGCATAGCAATATTGTCAGTATAGGTATAGAAGTATTGATAGTAGAGGCAGGAGTATCAATATAGAAGGTATAGTAATATCGATAGTAGAGATATAAAAGTATTGATATAGGAGATATAGTAATATTGATAGAGGAGAGATAGGAGTATCGATATAGGAGGTATAATAATATTAACAATAGAGGCATAGTAATGTTGATATAGGAAGTATAGCAATATTAACAGTATAGATATAGGAGTATCAACAGTAGAGATAGGAGTGTTGATATAGAAGGTATAGTAATGTTAATAGCAGAGGTATAGTAGTATCAATGTAGGAGATATAGTAATATTGAGAATGGAGGGATAAGAGTGTCAATATAAGAGATATAGTAATATTTATAATAGAGGCATACCATATATCACCAGAATGAGGCCTACTACTGAGATGTGGCTTACTCGGTTATTTTAGCAGTTTTGATAGTTTTGTGACTAATATGAGACCAAAGAGGCCCAAAATTTGGGATTGCATTATGGGTATATGGTAGTTTATTGAAGCGAGTGTGGACGGGCCAAGGTATATTACTGCTCGAATTATCCTAACAGAAATACCAGGGATCACAGAGTAGGTTAGCTGTAGGAAAAGTAGATATATGAGGGCTATAAGAGCTATAATTAAGTAACAATTATAGTTATGACTTGGTACTTATAGCCTGTATACATTTTAGAAGCAATTGTATGTAATATGTTGCTATAGAGGGACTGGTCAGCAAGGATAGTCTTAATCGAGGGGTATTCCTTCTTATAACTTAATTAAAATTAGTCTAAATCAAGTTCCTAATAGTGCAAAAGTACAAACATAGGTAGGGGGATCATCTAGATACCCTATATATGATATTCTACTAGGAATTAGTAAGGCCATACTGCAAAGAGTAGGTTAAGGCAATATGTAGATAAATTATGCCTTCTTATAATTCAACTAAATCAAGTCTATATTAAGTACCTAATAGCTCAAAATTACGCACATAGGTTAAAGTAACTTTATGGTACTCTACTAAGGATCTTTACTTAAAACTGAATGAGCTTAGGCTAGTAAAGGTAAGATAAGAGAGGATCTAGATCAATAATCTTCTTGTTATAACTCAGTGAAATAAAGTCCATACCAAGTAGATTATGACTCAAATGAATATGTTAAGGGACTAGATACTTATATAAACCCTACTTAGTATATCTGACTTGGCTTGAGAGAAGCTGTTCTATAGGGGCTTACCTGCAACAGTAGACAAACCTTAAGATAAGTCTTCCAAATGAATATATTATCAGGCATTCAATAGCCCAAAAAGACCGAAGTATAACAAATAACCTTTTAAGTCTTGTTCCAGACCTAATTTAGCCTAAATATGAAGTAGCTTAGCTTAGTAGCCATATGAGCCAGAAATAACAAACCTTGGTATATATACTCAGTATAGATTTAAATAATACATTTAGTCACTAATATAATCTCACCTAGCTCTCATGCCTATATAAGTTCTTTTAAGTCACTGATCATCTGTTTTGGACTTGCTTTGACTGAGTTACAAGAAGAAATACCTCATCTGCACTGCCGGTTAAGACACCCTTATAGACCGGTCCCACTATGGCAACTTATTGTATATAATTGCTTCTATAATTTATACAGGCTGTAATTACCAAGTCGTAATAATAATTGTTGCTTGATTATAGCCCTCGTAGCCCCTATATATCAACTTTTCTTTCAGCCAACTGATCTCATGATTCCCAGTAGTTCTGTCAGGATAATTCAAGCAGTAATGTACCTTGGCCTATTCGTACTTGCTTCAATAAACTACTATATGTCCACAATACAATCCCAAATTTTGAGCCTTTTTGATTCCATATTGGTCGTAAAACTGTCGAAACCGCTAAAATAACTGAGTGAGCCATATCCCGGTGGTAGGCCTCATCCCAGTGATGTAGAGTAGTAGCATCAATATAGGAGGCATAACAATATCAATAGCATAGGTATAGGAGTATCGACAGTGAAGACAGGAGTATCAATATAAAAGGTATAGTAATATTAACAGTAAAGGTATAAGAGTATCAATATAGAAGGCATAGAAATATTATCAGTATAGGTATGGGAGTGTCAATAGTAGAGGCATACCAATATTTATAGTAGAGGTATAGTAATGCTCATATTAGAAGTATAATAGTATCAATAATAAAAGTATAAAAGTATTAACATAAGAGATATAGTAGTATTAACAATGGAGGTAAGGCAATATTTACCTCTGTAATATAGCTATATCGATATAGTAGGCATAGAAGTATTGATAGTAGAGGCATAGGAGTATTAACAGTAGAGATATAGGAGTATCGATAATAGAGGTATAGGAGTATTAATAGTAGAGACATAGGAGTATTGATAGTAGAGGCATAGGAGTATTGATAGTGGAGGTATGGCTATATCAATAGTAAAGGTATAGCTATGTTGATAGTAGAGATATCATAATGTTCACCTTGGAGGTATAGTAGTATTGACAGTAGAGGTATGGTAATACTTACCTCCAAGATATGACAGTGTCAATATAGAATGGAGGGCAATACTTACTTTGAAGGTATAGAAGTATTAACAGTGGAGGCATAGGAGTGTCGACATAAAAAGTATGACAATATTAATATTAGAGGTATAGTAATCTTAAATTTAGAGACATGGCAGTATCAACTTCAAAAGTATAGTAGTATCAACTTCAGAAGTATGGCAGTATTGACTTCACCAGTATAGTAGTATTAACTTTGAAGGTGAAGCACTATCGACTTCGAAGATATAGTAGTATTGACTTTGGAGGTATAGCAGTATCAACTTGAGAGATATAGTAGTGTCAACTTCGCAGGCATAGTAGTATCAACTTCACAAGCATGGCAGTGTCGCTTTTGGAGGTATACTAGTATAGATATTAGAGATATTGCAATACTTACCTCAAAAGTCAGGCAGTACTTATATAGAAGGCACAATAACTATCCTATCTATATGAACCAAACCTACTGGGTAGCCTAGGTAATCCTATAAGAAAGATTAACTATATATGAATATATCTAAGGCTTAATAATACTCTCACTCAGATTATAGTTCTTTACTTTCATTAACTTAAGTTATAGATGAATATCTTGAATACTCTAACTTGTATTATTGATGAAAATACTATATGGTAGTAGCAGGGAAATACGATATGCACTAGTCTACTAGTCTGACTAGGTATAATCAATATTACTCTTATATAGTGGCCCAGCAGTACTAACTTAGACTAGTAATACCTACTACTATGATTGTACTACCTAGTATGTACTATTCTTATGTAGGCTATAGTTATATTTAGTATAAGCTGAATATTACTTCTACCTTTGTATTTTTATATAAGTATAAGGTAAGTATGAAACTTATCCTTTTGTAATTATAATATTCAACCATTTACAATCACTTTTGTAGCTCTCATATATAGTATATATTGGTATATTAGTTACCATGATATATAGTAGAAATTTATATATTTACAACTAACCTATATTATTGGAATTCATGTATTTGCCACTGTTATAAATCTAGGGAATTTATATATTTTCTACTATATATATACCTTAAGGTTACTATACTATATAGTGAATTCCTACCATATATCTTAGCCACTAATATAAGAATTCTAGATATATATTATAGTTGCGAAAGGATAAGTTTTGTACTTGCAACATAACTACACATAGACAGAGGTAGAAAAAACTTTCAACTAATACCAAATATGACTATTACCTGCTCAAGCATAGCGCATACTGGGTAGTATAACTATAGTAGCAGGTATTGCCAGTCTAAAGTAGTACTGCTAAGTTGCTATATAAGGGTAGTATTGATCATATCTAGTTAGGTTGATAGACTAGTATACCTTGTATTTCCTTGCTACTGCCATATAGTAGCTTCATTGATAATATAAGTTAGGGCATTGGGGATATTCATCTATAGTTTATGTTAATAAAAGTGAAGAACTATGATCTGGATGAGAGAATTGCTAGGTCTTCGATATATTCATATATAGCTGACCTTTTTTATAGAATTATCTAGGCTATCTGGCAGATTTGGTTCACATAAGTAGGATAGTTATTGTACCTTCCATATGAGTACTACCTGACTTCCAAGGTAAGTATTATAATACTTCTAATATCTATACTAGTATACTTATGAAGTTGATATTGCCATACCTATAAAGTCAATACTACTATACCTGTGAAGTCGATACTACCATGCTTTTGAAGTCGATATTGTTATGCCTCCGAAATTGATACTACCATGTCTCCGAAGTCGATACTACCTTACCTGTAAAGTCAATACTACTATATTAATAAAGTCGATACTACCATACCCCTGAAGTTAATACCACTATACTTTTGAAGTTGATATTGATATGTCTTTAAAGTCGACATTACTATGCTTCCAATATCAATATTATTATACTTCTTATGTCGATATCCCTATACCTCTACTATCGATACTCCTATGCCTCTGAAGTGAGTATTACCTTCTATCCTATATTCATACTACTATATTTCAGAGGTAAGCATTGCGATTCCTCTGCTGTCAATACTACTATGTCTTTGAGGTAAATATTGTAATACCTCCACTGTCAATATAGCTATGCCTACTATATCAATACTACCATACCTCTATTATCGATATAGATATACTCTTATAAACCTACTCTTATTAATCTTCAATTTCTATCATATATCAGTAACCTACATACTCACTAGTATAAGTATACTAGCCAAGACTTGATTCTCTGGAACTAATACTTATTGATTATTCTTGCACTCGATTCCTATTCTAGACTAGTTTAGCTACTGACCATATCTTAGAAGTTCTAACTAAGTACTTATTTAACTAGGGAATCGACTAGAATAGTTTAGTCGAATAATCTTACTATTCTTGAACTATAAGAGTCGTGCCTATACTAGTACAATTCTCAAATAAGAAATCAATTCTCTTGCACTATCCTTATTGACTATTTTCTTATATTTCATCTTATTAGTATTAAAGAATTTATACTCCGAGAATCTTATTAGTATACTTCTCAACTATTACTTACATGTCCTTCCATTATAACTTGAATTAAGATACTTTGATAGTTATACTAGCCAGTGAGATGACTCTTAAGAAGGAAAGTGAATTGTCTATAATAAGGACTAATTTCTACTATATATTTCCTTCTTCATACAATAACTTCTTCTCCTTTTTGTACCTAGAAATAATATCCTGTTTACCCCTTACTTGAGTATAGTATAGACTACGTCACTCTTCCATTATTTGTTGACTTAGGTTTCACTCAAGTCTCCTGCTACTTCAATCACATACATAATATCTCTATAAGTACAATACCTATATAATCACTTATTTGAGTACTAGATAAAATACTTCACCTATGTTATAAGGTGATTCTCCGAGAACAATTCATAATATATGCCTCCTATATCGAGTCTACTATTCTTCCTATATTGACACTCCTATACCTTTACAGTCGATACTCCCATACTTCTACTATTGACTCTCCCATGCCTTTGCTATCAATATTCCTATATTTCTGCTATAGATACTCCTATACCTCTACTATCGATACTCCTATGTCTCCACTATCAATACTTCTATACCTCTACTATTGATACTCCCATGTCTCCATTGTCGATATTCCCTTGCACTCTACTGTTGATACTCCCATGCCTCCACTATTGATATTTATATACTTTTAGTATTGATACTCCTATACCTATACTGTTGATACTCCTATAGCTTTGAGGTAAGTATTGCTATCCATCTTATATCGATACTACTATACCTTAGAGGTAAGCATTGCCATGTCTCTGCTATTGATATTAGCATACCTCCAAAATAAGCATTTCTATCTCTCCTATGTCAATACTACTATACCTCAAGGGTAAGTATTACTCTTCTACTACTATCAATACTGCTATCTTTTCAAGCTAAGTATTGCTATACTTCTATTACTGATATTGCCATGCCTCCACTATTAATATGACCATACCTACTATATGAATACTACTATGCCTCCTATATTAAGATTGCTATACTTCCTATATTAATACTTCCATACCTCCATTATCGATACTATTATACCTTCTATATTGACACACCTATACTTATGCTATCAATATTGCTATGTCTCCTATGTCGATACTTCTATGTTTCTACTATCGAAACTAGTATACCTCTACGATCGACACTCCCATATCTATGTAGTTACCATTACTGTATCTATAATGCTGACCCTTTTATACCTCTGAGGTAAGTATTGCCATCCCTCCTATGTCGACACTACTATACTTTCTATATTGATACTACTATATCTCCTATATTGAGACTGCTATACTTTCTATATTGATACTTCTATACCTCCACTGTCAATACTGCTATGCTTCTAGTATTGGCATACTTATACCTATACTCTCGATATTACTATGTGTCCACTATCAAAACTGACATACCTCTACTATCAATGCTCTTATACCTGTATAGTCGATATTATTATGCCTACTATATTAATACTCCTATGCTTCTATTGTCAATATTGCCATATCTCTTATGTTAATACTCTTCTACCTCTATTGGTATCATTACCATACCTCCACTATCAATATTCTTATACCTCTACTATCAATATTACTATACTTTTACTATCAATAGTAGTATTCCTCCTATACTAATACTGCTATACCTTTATTGTTGATACTAATATACTTCCATGATGAGTACTACAATCCTTCTGATATTGATACTACTATATCTTTAATAGGTACAGCGCCATGCCTCTGATGTGGACTCTATATGACTAATATCTATTACAGAATTAGCTAACAATTGTCAGTAGCCTGGCTAGTCTAGGTGGTAGTATTGGGACTATTATTTCTAAGTTTATATTTGCAATAGGTATTATGATATCTGGTTTAGGAATACATTATATATTAGTTAAGGTTGGCTAGTAATATAGGGATGTGGGTGCAGGTTTGGTTTATAATAGTATAGTTATATGTATTTTTCGAAGATTATTAGCTTTTATATATATAGATATTTTAAAATACTATTAGTATTCATTATACTTAATTGTCTATATACTTTATACTATGTATACTATACTGAACCCTTCTATTTATTCTTCATATATAGTAAGCCTCCACTGTAGGAAAGCAATGACCTATCTATTGTGAACTAAATATCTAAAGTATAATACTAATTAATATATTAGTACTACCATATCTATATAGTTTATAGATTTTTGGGTTATTTAATAATTACCCAGTAGTATTACGAGTTTTTAGTAAGTACTTGGATTTTAACAAAGCAAGGCGAGTTGGGCTAGTAAGCAGATAATCCGTAACAGGTCAGGTTAATAGCCTGACAACTTACTTAATGAATCGGGTTTTTATAAGTTAAGTTGGGTTAAAATTAGCTCGTAGTACATACTAGGAGTAATAAGCCTAAGAAGTAGTCTATTGTAATATTAAGTTCATTAATAAATATCATAATTTCTGATATACTCTTCAAGTAATTTAGAGAAGAACTTTAATATTGAAAATACTAGGCAAGACTAATTTCCATTATCTATATATAATTCTAATATATAAGAATCTATCTCTAATCCTATAATCCTTATACTATTTGAAGGTATTATAATAATACTTTCAGATAGGGTATACCTTCATATATACTTAGTATACTACCTTTATTCTATCTCTTAGATCCAACTATTATATAATAAAGAAATCCTTATTGTCTTTCCAATTGTCACTAATATGCTTATCGTCAATAAACCTATTAAGAGTTAATTTAATTTATTAGTTAAAATCGACAATAGTAAGTTTTTTTTTTTTATAGATAGTAGTATTATATCCTAGTTACTTATAGAAATTACAATATTATATAGAGAATCAAGATAATTTGGTAGAAATAAGAGTAAAAGTTTTATTAACTCCTACTTACTTTTTAAAATAAGTAGTAACTACAATAGTCTAAAAGACATTATCAATATTACCTCTAGAAGGGATTAATATAGGGTTCTAGAGTTGTTAATATATAATTGGTATGTTTTAGTAGATTTCTCTTATATAGTTATTGAGTACTTCTTCTAGAAAGTTAGTAGAAGGAGGAGAGGAAAACAATTCGACTAGTTCCTTATAAGAATCTTGCATTATATTAAGCTTATCTAAATAATTTATAAGGGATTCCTTCTTCTTCTAAAAAACTAAATCTATAAGAGTATAATTAATGCTACTATATTTTAAAGTATTATATATGGCATAGATTTTAAATTGTAAATACATAGTTATACATTATATAAGAGCTACTATATATAGGAGAGTAAAAATCTTAGTATACAAAATAATATATATACTTATATTATTAATAATTAGTATGGATAAGAGTGATATCAATTAGGGTTAGTATTAATAGAGGAGTCAAAAGCTCTTTTTCTTTATCCTTAGTTGCTGCATGTGGAATAGAGTCTATCTTAAGTTCTTCACTATTAGTAGGTTAGTACTCATTAAATAGTTTAGTATCAATAAAAGTTAGAGATTCTTCATTGGAGGCTTCTGATATATAGCTGAGTACTTTATACTTATAGTTATTGTCTACTTTACCTTCTATTTTAAAGTAGGAATAAGAAAAATTATGTCTAAACTCTATAACTCTTCTATTATACTTATTATAGTCGTAATTAATATACTAAAAGTTGATAACTCTATAAAAAACTATTTTGCTTCATGAGAAGTCTATATAGAGAAGAGATTAAAGTATTAATATAAAAGTGAAGAAGAGAGTCAATAATAATAGAAATATAATTATCCTTAGTAGTAAAAATATCAGGATATTTATACTTTCTTAATAAGGTATCTATTATCAAGTTCTTCTTTCCTACTATATGTTGAATTTTATAGTTAAATTCTATAAGGAGGTATTACTAATATCGAAAGTTCTAGCTCGCAGGTACTTGAGTATGAAAGTTGACTAATAGTTTATAATCTATAAGGATTGTAAATTTATAACTTCTAAAATATATTTCAAAAAATTTTAATAAATTAATAATTACTAATAATTCTTTTTAGAAGGTTAGGTAGTTTAATTGAACTAGATTAAACTTTTTAGAGTAAAAACATAAAAGTCTGATATAGGCAAGGGGGCCTTAACTAATCTAAGATCCTAAACCTATATTACTAACATTATAAATTAAATACTTAGGTTCAGTAGATATATTATTCCAAAGTTTTAAAATATAAAAAGAATTCATAAGTTCTTTTAGTTTTTTAAATGCTATATTATATATATCTGTCTATTCCTATTTCTTAGTTTTTCTTTGTAATTCTGATAATATATGTGTATAAAATACTAAGCTAGGGATAAAATAACTAAGATGATTAAAAATTCCAGAAAAACCTCTGAGGTCATTCTTCTTCTTAGAAGTAGAAAATGTTAATAGTATCTTTCTCTTTATAGAGTCAACCTAGAGTCTATCTAAAGTCAAAATATAATCTAAGATTTTTAGTCTGTCTATCAAGAATTACTATTTGCTTTTTTTTAGAAAGAATTTTTGATCTTATAAGTATTGCATTACTATTTTAACAATAACAATATACTATTCATAGGCCTTAGTAAAGATAATAATATCATCAATATAAACTATTAAATGCTTATAGATTATGTCATTGAATATGTTATATATTACTCAGACTATAGTAACTAGTGTATTATAGTCTCTTTATTGTATAACTCTACTTCTATAATATCCTAAGTATGTTAAGAATGTAAAGTGTTTCTCTGATTCTAAATCAATTCTGATATTATAAAAGCTATCCACTAGATCTATTTTTAACTAAATAGGATTTGCCACTACTAGTTTAATTAATTCATTAATATTAAGTAGTAGTATATAGTCTAGTTTAACTATAAGATTGTAGTCTCAATAATCATTAATAAATCTGGCTTCTACTAGTTTATCCTATTTAGGAATACTGAATATAGTGACCGTGTTAGTATTATTTTCTGCTTAATAGATTTATCTTATTTTTTTATCTCTAATAATTTTGTCTTGAATTTATTATCTGAATTAATAGCCTAACCATCTCTATCTTTATATCCAAGTTACTCTAACTTTTGGTATAATATGATAATTGACTGTTCTTAATAATAATAAGTCTTGTAGAATTTCTTTTAGAAATAATTTAGGAAATTCTTTTATTAGGTTAAATTGTTTTTACATATATAAGGTAGTGACTATAATATTTACTTCTATATCAATATTTTCTACTTTACTAATAGTGTACTAAATATCTAGTTCATTATAGTCTATGACTAATTCATATATTAACTATAGGTATATAGACCTTATACTACTTTTCAAGATTCTAGGTCTCTTCTATATTTTTAAGGTACAGTGGATCATACTTTTTGATTGAATAGTAATTAGTTTCTAACTTATAGGAATAATTATATAAATCTTGGTAACTGCGGATTCCCTAAGAATTATATCCTAGCTGTTTAGATATATTATATAGAAGGGTCATTCTTTTATATATCCTATTTAATTTACTTTAATTATATATATTTTATTAATTATTATCTTAGATCCTTTTAAAGTAGTATCTAAAGATATTTTCTCAATACTCTTTATTGGTATTTTATACAAGTATATAAAAGTAGAATTAATTAAGTTTCTTGCTTTTATTTAGAGATCTATTAATACTAGGGTAGGTTAATTATTAGCTCTAATATAAACTTTATTATAGTTAATTAGTTATATTAATAGGGGTCATTTCTTACTTTTATCCTTATTAACTTTTAATATAGTAGTTGTAGTAAGATCACATACTATAGTTTATAGGGATAGCTTATTCTGTTACTTCCTACAATCCTTGTAAGAATATCTAAGGTTCTAATCCTATAAATATTTCTTATCTCTTATTAATTGCATCCTTATTTTATTATCTAATTTTTTTGTAATAGTATCCCAATTAGATTCTTTCTGTTGGTTATAATTAGTTCTAAGAGTAGGCTTATTATTATTACTATAGTTTAATATATATTGATTATAGTTTCTCTATTGATTTTGATCTTATTTAGATAGTTTTAGGTTTTATTGGCAGAGTCTACTTAGTATATATAGTAGTGCAATATCCTTCTTTGACTCTTCATATAACTCTACTTAATATATAAGGTAGTCATATATTTATTTATCTTTAATTAAGAGAATTAATGTTACTAACATATATATAAATAGGTGATTAAGAAATTTTCTTCTTTTGACCTCTTCTAAAATTAATTATTTACCTTTAGTATTAATTAATTTAATCTATATTTCAGTAAGTCAGTTAGCAAATTATTTGATACTTATATATCATCTATCCTTATAGAGTATAGTAGTCTTCTATTACTTCTATAAAATATCTTTACTAGTAGATAGTATTAGAAAATCTTTGAATACTATTATAAAGCTAAAAAATTTCGTTTTCTTCCCTTTATCCCTTAGATATTGATTATAGGTTATAAGTACACTTCTTTGTAGTAAAAATCCTAAAATTTCTAATATCTCAATTCTTTGCAAATTAATTTCTTTAATCTTCAACTAGTATTAGACTATTATAGCCTAAGAATTAAAATATTATAAGTTTCTCTACTTCTTGTCAATTCTATCAATTTTTTTGGTAAATTAATTTTGATTTTTTTAATTTTCTTTGTTGAGGTGAGATTGTTGGCCAAAATTATTCTAATAGTAGATTTCTATTATTGGTATTCTACTAATTTCCTTTATTAAGTTGTTTTGATTTTCGATAGACTAGTTACTAATATAATACTATTATCTGAGTTAAACCTATTATTTAGCTTACTATCTTCTGGTCTACCTTAAGCTCCAAATTGTTATTGCTATTAGCCAGTATTTCCATTTTCTTTAGTATTGTTATTATTTTGATCTTTTTTATTATCATCTAATTTCTATATTTCGTCTGGAGCTAGTAGAGGAAAGCTGAAGCTTTCTACTTCTTAATCTTGATATAGTATCTTTTTAAATAGATTCTTAATCTCTGCCTTTATCTTTTGTTAGAGTTTAGGTAAATATTCTAAGTATACTTAATATAAGTTTAAACTATTTTTCTAAAGAGATTTTAGTTTCACTTAGGTAAGTACTATATAATATGAAAGGTATTATATTATCTTATTTTTCTATAAACTATTTCCTTTCTTTCAAAAGTCCAAGTATCGATTTTTTTAGTTTCTTCCTAAGATAAGTATTTATTTCTAATTCTTAATCTAAGAATAGATATATAGTAAGTAATAAAAAATATTTTGGAGCTACTTCTATTAGAAGTATAGTATTTGCTAAATGATATTCTTGTATATTTTATAAAATCTGTGTATATTTTAGAATTTCAATTATCTTATCTCTATATTTATCCTAGAATACTTTTGATACTTGTAGGAGAATAAAATCAAAAGTAGCTTTATAGAGTGAATTTTAAATAAAAAAGCTACTTCCTATGATTATTCTATTATCTTCTCCAATATTTTTTTCCTTTAAATATAAAGAATTTATAATTCTGGCTTTTTTTAAGGTATGTTTGACTAACTTTTAAATTTTTTCTAATAGTATAGTTAAATACCTTGACTTCTTAGTCTGTTTTTCAGCTGCAGATACTATTTTATCTAATACTGATTCTTATTTAAGTTCACTTCTATATTTCTTATTGTTTCACAACCTGTTAGGCTAAATTAATAAATTTGATCTTTAAATTACTTTTCTATTTTAGTATTTTTTTATTCTAGTAGTATTATAGAAAAAGATTTGTTGGATATCTAGTCAACAAAGGGTAATATTGGCTCAGTTGTTGATGACAATAGTAACATCAAGATGGTAGCTTGGCAAAGTCTAAATTTATTCTATAGACCTGATTTTTCTATATCTACTACTAGAAAGTCTAGCTTTAAGTTGTCCAATAACAGTATTTTGTTTTTCTGATTATAATATTAAGGTAGACATTTATAGTACTAATACTTCTATTAGAATGTTTAGGTCTAGTATTATCTTGGAGGGTGATAGTCCTTTTTTTGATATATTGTCTAGTATAGAAGAGGTATTTTATAAGCTATGAGATAAGAATTATTTCCTTATTGTACTAATTATTTCTAGGACCTATAGTGCTAAGTTTTTATTTATATACTATATTTTTTATTTTTAATATAGTATTAAAGATTGCCAAGAGTACAAGTTTATTTATCAAGAGTATTAGGAAAAGTATTTGGAATAGAGATAAGATACTTTTATATAAAGTACTACTACCTATTAGAATTCTACTTAGCTTACTTTTAAGTCTTTATTATTATACTATAGTTTAAGAGTCTAATACTTTATTGTATATTATTATAGCTAGATGAATTTATAATATTCTTATTATATTCGAGATGTATTACACTAAGAAGTGTAAGAGAGTATTACTAAGGTTAATCAGGTATTAGGATAAGGTTATTAATAGTAAAAATTAACTTTTGGTATTAAAAAAAATATAATAAATAATATTAAATAGTAGTCATTTACTATTATTTATACAATCTATATCCACTATAGAATAGACATTCATATATACTAGTTCTACTGAGAGATTGCCTTAGAAAAGTAGTTATTATTAAGTGAGAAGTTCTATTAGGAACATTAATTAATAAGTTAAATCTCTATTTAGATTATTTGCTAACTAACTAATTTTATAGTAGGTTGATATCTGTATCTGAAGTAGTTCAAGGAGAAGATTCTAGAGGAAATCTATAGTCTTTTTATACTTATTCTATAATATAACTAATAATTAAAATATATGATATATAGTATTTACTATAGAATAGTACTATATAAGTCATAGGAAATATATAAATCATAGAAATATATAAGTCATACTATATAGAATTATACTGGAGCTATTCAAGTAATAGTAAATATAGAAAATATAAGATAAATAAAAAATAATAAGAAATAATATTTCTTATTATATAAAAATACTTCAAAAAATATTAATTTAATAAAAGAAAGTAGAAATATAGTAATAATCTAAATATAATATAACTTAATAAGAGTAAAACTATATAGATTTAAGATATTACTCAAAAGTTATTTTTATTAACTATTTAAGTTTACTAGTTTATATAATAAACTTAATTTAATAAAAATATAATTAAATTAAAATATCTTTAATATTATTATTATTTAATTAAAAGACTATTATCTAATATAAATATATATATAGATTTAATAATAATTTATAAATATATAAACTAAAAAAAAATAATAGTTAATAAATATTAGACTATAAAAAATAATAAAATTATAGTAAACAAAATATATATATAAAATAATATATTAAAGAATATATACTTCTATATACTAATTCTATTAATGTTAATCTAGATACTCTATTATATTTATATAGAGAATTAAACTAGTATAGTTAGTAGCTATAAAAAGATAATAATTCTATTATAAGTATAGGTCTCTTACTTAAGCTATAATATTACTTTTTATTCTATTAGCAATTATATTTAACTAAATATAAGTCTTTTCTTTATAGATAAGAATAATATAGAAGTAATAACTTAGATAATAGTAGTAGTAGATACTAACTTTTAATTCAATCTCTCTCTCTTTAGGAGATTTAGAATATTGTAAAAATAGTATACCTATATATATATATTATAGTTATTAAAAAGTAAATCTATCATTAAATAACTATTAATAAATATAATAATAAATAGAAAAGTAAAAAGTACTATATCTTTATCTATTAAATAACTTAATATACGTTAAAAACTTAAATAATATAATATAAGCTAAAGTTTTAAATATCTTATATATCTTAAAACTTATTAAAGAACTTTATATTATATTTAATGAAGTTTTTAAGATAATTATCTAATCTATTAAATATCTCCTAAGTATTATTATAATATTTATATCTAACTTAATATACTTTATAATTATATAAATCTACTATAGATTTGACTTTGAATATATCTTCCTCAAATTTAGCTATATCTTATTATTTATTCTATTATTTAAATAATTTAAGAACTACAATATAAATAGTATTCTATTAAGAACTTTAAGCTTATATAGATATAATATAATAACTTTAATAATTTTATATATTCTAATTAATTTATTAATTAAGAAATACTTATTTTAAGCTATTAATTATAAGTTTACTTAGTTAACTAATACTTAATTATTAATAGTAAATTATTATTATTTATTGAAGTAACAAGTACTTTATTTATAGTTAACCTTATTAAAAATATTATAAACTTAAATATAAATAGTTATTATTTAAGTTAATTATTTTTTTATTATATAAGAAAAGAACTTATATATATTAAAGAAATAAATAATAGATAGGTTAAAGTTATAAAAACTTTAATATAATAAATAATTATAAGCAGTATAAGCAGTAATATTATAAGTAACCTTAACTAAAAGTAGGAATTACTTCTAATATTATTATATATTGAAGTAATAGAGATAGAAGTATTACTTAAGTATATAAATAATATATTTAGAAAGGCTATTAGTCTACAAATAGTAAGTTCTAAGAAGGTAAAATATAATAATAAACTTTTTATTAAGTTTTTTAAAGACTTTGAAAGTAAACTATAGAAAATATTTAAAGATAATATATTTAAATAAGCTATAGAATTTTTAAAGCTTATTGATATATATATTTATAATACCTACTATTATTTAAGTCATTTTTACTACTAAATAGTATTATATATTAGTAAATTAGTTAGTAATAATAAAGATAGTATTAAATCTTTTAAACTATAGTAATTTTCTAATAAATTCTATAACTATTTTTTTAAAGAATTATTTTTCTATTAGTGTTAGTATCGAATTAGTTTATTTACTAGATATATCTACTTTTACTTTTTAATATTTAATATATTATTTTATTATATATTTAATAATATTATTATATAATTTATATTATATAAAGTTTCTTAATACTCATTCTTAAATATAATATATTTTCTAATATTCTACTCCTTAACTATTATATTAGTATATAAGTACTTTTAACTTACATTTATAAAGAATAACCTATAAACTATACTTTTTTTCCTAATTAATAATATTAATCCTAATATATACTAAAGAGTAAATTAATCTAAGTTATCTAGAATATTAACTAATTTTGCAATTTATTCATTAGCAAAAAAAAATTGCCATCTTGACACCTTATAGTAGCATGCAGATGCCAGTGCTTTTTTGCCTGCTGCTAGTAGTACCTAAGGTGTCTACATGCCATTATTTCCCTAAGCCACCACAAGTCATTATTCACCCATCGTGCATAGATTGGACGCTATCAATCCAACCTATAGTGTCCAGATGCTGAGCTTGATATTCTCAGCTTTATCAGAGTCTCATCCAACTCGGAGATAACTAATGTGTTGGAAGTATGTAACCTTACTCATTCCCTCGCATGATGCCTTAGCTATTCAGTCTAGAAGGGATATGTCTTCAGCTTCTCCACAGTCGAGGTCTGCTATAGGCAATAAAACATGACCAAGGTTAAGAAAACACTGGCAACTAAGTATAAAATATATCCATAGTATTTTAATATATATATATATATGAAAAATTATCCTATAGTGAGCTGGAGCACCTAAAACTAAACTAACTTTCCACTGCCCCTATCACTAGTTATCACGAGCCTATAGCGCTTGACCTCGACATAAATTTGGAACGATACTTCCAAAACTACCCATACAGTAACCAAGCTCCTGGCAAATAAATCCTAATTCTAAGAGGAGGCATGGCAGTATAGACATCGAGGGTAGGGTAGTATCGACATTAGAAGCAGGGTAGTGTCGACATTGGAGGGAGGGTAGTGGTGATATCATAGGCACAGCAGTGTCGACGTTGAAGGCATGGTAGTATCGACGTCAGAGGTATAGTAGTGTCAATGTCAGAAGCACAGCACTGTCGATGTCAGAAGCATAGCAGTGTCGATGTCAAAGGCATAGCAGTATCGATGTTAAAGGCATAGTAGTATCGATATCAGAAGTATAGCATTGTCAACGTCAGAGGCATGGTAGTGTCAACGTCAGAGGTATGGCAGTGTCAATATTGGAGGTATGGCAATATCAACATTGGAGGTATAGCAGTGTCGATATTGGAGGTATGGCAGTGTTGATGTCAGAGGCATAAGAGTATCGATGTTGGAGGCATAGCAGTGTTGACATTGGAAACATAACAATGTTGACGTCAGAGGCATAGTAGTGTCAACATTGGAGATATAGCAGTATCGACGTCAGAGGTATAGGAGTATTGATATCGGAGGCATGGCAGTATCGATCTCGAAGGCACAGAAACTCTTCTCCCTCTTCCAAGATGGTGTGGATAATGCTGAGAGCGGGCAGTAATACTTGTATATGTCGAAGGCTTGGCAATGCTCAGACCTTTATTCGCTGAAATTCCCTGGTCCTATGGAGGTAAAGCACTGTCGATATCGAAAGTATAGTAGTGCTTAAATTGTAGGTATAGAAATTCTTCTCCCTCTTGCTGGATCGTATACCTAATTCTGACAGCAGTCAGCTATACTTGCATATATTGGGA